>JAHNEJ010000488.1:0-71062 GCA_022559845.1 Amorphophallus konjac | reverse complement strand
GTCATAGTCTTCTCCGACCAAGACCTGGAAGGGCTAAGCACCCCGCATGACGACGCCCTAGTCATATCGGCCACAATAAACCATTATAATGTAAACATGATTCTAGTTGACAATGGAAGTGCCCCTGATGTATTATCCTATGAATGTTTCCTTAAGATGGGGGAGGATCCGTCTAGACTCCGCCCGATCCGAACCCCTCTTTGCGGGTTCAATGGCCAGGCCACTTATCCCGAGGGAGCCCTAAGCCTGCCGGTTACTCTCGGCACCCCACCCAAAACCATTACGGTCATGGTGGACTTCATAGTGATCAAAGGTATGATAGCATACAAGGTAATCTTCGGCCGGGGAATCCTCAGCTGAACGAAAGCGGTGCCTTCTACCTATCACCAAAAGATGAAGTTCCCCACCAAAAATGAGTTGGGGGAAGTCCGAGGCAACCAGGCCATGGCCAGAAGGTGCTACAATATCTCGGTTGAAGCCATAAGGCCAGACGGGAAGAACAAGGGCCCCCAGGAAGTCGAGGAAAAATCCGCAACCACCGAGCCTGCAGGCGAATTGCTAGCGGTTTTCCTAAACGACGACCCGACCCTAGGAGTAAAGATCAGAGCCGACCTAACATCTAGAGTCCAATAGCAATACAAAGAGTTTCTTTCCGCGTACATCCGGGTCTTCGCATGGTCTGATGATCAACTCCCTGGGATACCGGAAGAAACAGTGATGCATAAGCTCAACCTCGACCCAACCATGAAGCCCGTACAACAACGCAGAAGGAAGCACGCGCCAGAGAAGCAGGCGATTATCAAGGAGCAAGTCACCAAGGGGCAAAAGACTGGTCTTTTTAGACCGGTCATGTACCCGACGTGGCTGGCTAACGTCGTCCTGGTGCCAAAAGCTTCGGGAAAGTGGCGAACGTACGTGGACTTCACCGACTTGAACAAGGCTACTCCGAAGACTGCTATCCATTACCGAGCATCGACCAACTGGTTGACTCAACCTCGGGCAACGAGATACTCAGCTTCCTGGATGCCTATTCAGGTTACCATCAGATCAGAATGAATCCAGAAGACATCGAGAAGACCGTCTTTATCACCGACTCCGGCGTACACTGCTACACCCGGATGCCTTTCGGTTTAAAGAACGCTGGAGCCACGTACCAGAGGCTGGTCAATCATATGATCCAGGGACAGCTCGGTCAGAACGTCGAGGCCTATATTGACGACATGCTCGTGAAGACCCCCAAGGTCGAGGACCACTTTGCCGACCTAGCAGAAACCTTCGACACCCTCCTGAAGTACAACATGAAGCTCAATCCTGCCAAGTGCGCCTTCGGAGTAAGGTCCGGGAAATTCTTGGGCTTCTTAGTCACCTAGCGTGGGATCGAGGCCAACCCCGACAAGGTCCAGGTCATCCTGGACATGCGCCCACCCACCTGCGTCAAAGACGTTCAACGCCTAACTGGACGCATTGCAGCGCTAAGCAGATTCCTATCCCGTGCGGCCGAACGATGCCTGCCCTTCTTCAAGTTATTGAGGGGGCCCAAGTTGGCATCTGCTACGTTCGCATGGGACAAGGAATGCCAGAAAGCGTTTGTCGAGCTTAAAGAGTTGCTGGCTTCGCCCCCGGTGCTTTCCAAGCCTGTCCCAGGTGAAACCTTGCATCTCTATCTCTCGACGACTCCACCTACAGTTAGCTCGGTCCTAGTCAGAAATGACTCGGGAGTCGAGAGACCGGTCTACTACACCATCAAGGTGCTCAATGAGGCTGAAAGAAGGTACCCCGCAATCGAGAGACTCGTGCTAGCGTTGGTTACCTCGGCCAATCGCCTCCGACCCTATTTCCAAGGGCACTCCATCACCGTGCTGACCGACGAACCGTTGAAGAGGATCCTCGCTCACCCTGAAGCCTCGAGACACCTCGTCAAGTGGGCCATCATGCTCGGGGCCTACGGTATATCGTATTGGCCTCGCTCGGCTATCAAAGGTCTGGCGCTCGTTGACTTCATCGCGAGAGCACCATCCCGACTGAAGAAAGATCTCCGTCCGCGCCCGCGCCGACCTGGGAACTGTTCATCGACGGATCCTCCAAGTCAGCCGGGAGCGACGCCGGGATCCTCCTGAAGTCCCCCGAAGGAGCAGAGCTACAGTACGCCCTGAAGTTCAACTTCCAAGCATCTAACAATGCTTCCGAGTATGAGGCACTCATACGGGAGCCCGCATGGCCCGGCAGTTAGGGGCTGAGCCAGTCAGGATTCACACCGACTCCCAACTGGTCGCTAGCTAGGTCAACGGCAGTTATGAAGCTCGAGATGCACCGATGATCAAATACCTCCAACTGGTCAAGACCGTGGCGCAAAAGTTTGAGAGTTTTGAGGTAGTCCGAATAGCTTGGGAGGAAAACTCCCGAGCAGACGCCCTCTCCCGGCTGGCCTCCTCTCTTGACCTCGAGGGTACTAGATCGGTCCTTCTGGAAGAGCTAGAGCGGTCGAGCATCGATTCGGAGCTCCTAGCTGTTGACTCGGCCTCCCCAAGCGACTGGCGTACCCCGTACCTGTCGTGGCTCCAAGACTCTCAGGAACCTCCCGACCCTCAGGAAGTTCGAAGATTGAAGTACCAAGCTCGGTGATTCGTCACTCTGGATGGCGCTCTCTACCAGAGATCCTTCTCCGGTCCATTCTTCAAGTCCTCAGCACCGACGAAGCCAACTGAGCGATCGAAGAACTTCACGAAGGTCTGTGCGGAGCGCATTTAGGAGGTAGGTCGCTCCCCAGGATCTTGCTACAGCTAGGTTACTGGTGGCCCACTCTGCAGCGCGACTACTCGACCTACACACAACACTGCGATCGGTGCCAGTGATTTGACCACTTGGTCCATCAACCAGCAACGGAGCTCATCACCCTAGCCGAGTCTTATCCTTTCACTCGCTGGGGAATCGACATCCTCGGGCCATTCCCCACGGCCCAGGCCTAGAAGAAGTTCATTATCGTCGCCATCGATTACTTCACTAAGTGGATCGAGGCCGAAGCCACATCAAGGATCACGAGACAGTCGTCTGGAATTTCGTCTGGAAGTCAATCATCTATCGTTACGGCATCCTCCGGGTGATAGTAAGCGATAATGGTCGGCAATTTGATTCTCGTTATTTTCGAGACAGATGTGCCGACCTAGGCATTCGCAATCACTTCACCTCGGTCGCCCACCCTCAGGCTAATGGGCTGGTCGAAAATGCCAATAAGACTATGTTAAAAGGCATCAAGACTAGGCTCGGCAAAGCCTAGGGAAGCTGGCTTGAGGAATTGCCGAATGTACTTTGGTCACACAGAACGACTCCAGAACGGAAATCGGTGAAAGTACCTTTCAGCTGGTATACGGTACCGAGGCCGTGATCCCGTTGGAGATTGGCAACCCCTCCCTCCGAGTCATCTGCTTCTCGTCCGAGGCAAACGACCAGAAACTGCTCGAAAACCTCGACCTAGTAGATGAAGTCCGAGAGATTGCCAGCATCCGAGCAACGGAATATCGACGCCGCCTCACTCGATACTACAACGCCAAAGTCCGAGATAGACACTTTCAACCGGGAGACTTCGTCCTCAGGAAAGCTGAAGCCTCTCGACCACTTGAGGCGGCGGGCAAGTTATCCCCTAATTGGGAAGGCCCATACCGAGTGATCGAGACGCTCGGAAATGGAGCATACCATCTATCCATGATGAAAGGAGAGCTCATCCCTCAGACCTGGAACGTGACTACATTATGCAAGTTCTACTTCTGAATACTGAGCATTGTGCAAACGACATGAGATAAAAAGGCTCCTTTTCTTTTATTCAAACAACTCGCTTGTACATCAGGAAGGTCGAAGCTAGGAAAATACATGTCAAAAAGCAAAAAATCCATCTGGCACCGTCGTATGAGCCCATCGCTCGGCTGACTCGGGTGACCTTCCTGCGTCCAGCCACTGACTCTGCCTCGTGTAAAAACTGGCTCGGATAAAGGATAGTCAACCCCGTTGGCTCGGGACAAAGGTGACAGAGGGATTAGGAAGGAGAAGGCTACCTTCCAAGTTGAACTTGGAAAAGAAGGGGGAGAGGGAATGCATATAAAAGCATCCTCCCCGCCAACCTGCCAACTCTTTGGAAGAAAGAGAGTGCATGCACCCTCCGAAGAGTGAAAGAAATGATGAGAAGAGCAGAAGAGGGAAAAAGAGGCTGCGGGTGGAAGAAGAAACCAGCAGAGCTGGATGAGGAGGCAGGGGAAAGCCCGGAAAGGAGGGAGCTGAGCTGGCTTCCTCCCCCCTCCATGGAGCAAGTAAGGAGAGACGGGCAGCAGGGATGCCTAATGCCCCCATCCGTCCACCATCTCTCCCCCCCTGCAAGGGCCGCCAGAATTGATAAAAAGAAGACGACGTGCCTCCACACGTCGAACCCTCTTTAAGTCTGTCCGCGGGCCGTCGAACCCTCTTTAAACCCGAAGCAGCAAGAACTCTCTGCCCCCCATCGTCGGCAGCCTCATCTTCCGGAGCGTCTTCCATGCTCCAAATACAACGGCACAACGCTACGTGAAGAAAGAATGAGGAAAAACTGTCAGGGAAACCCCTAAGCGGTGGAGAGGAAGGGACGCCCTTCAGACCTTTTATAGGCGAAGGGAGGCTATATGCCTTAAATGATTCTCTCCTCGAAAACACGCCAAAGGGATCTCTCCCTACGAACGGTCACCTCAAACTTCTCATTTTCCGCCCCAACGGGATACACGAAGCGGCCAGGCATTCAAAGCATGAGAAAACGAAAGACACCCTGTCAGACACTCACCCAACCATCAGGCGAGATCCACGTAGAAAGTATCGGCTCTTTCCAACCACTGTAGATACACTAACAAAATACGGCAATGGCGATATGGAATAGATAAGTCTTCATCATAACGCTATTGCCTTGTCTATTTCTCTACACAAAAGAGGAACTTTTTTTCTTCAAAAAGGAAAAAGACATACAAAAAGAGGAAGCAAAGTAGATACATCAGGCCTCCGGCCCACCTTGAAGCCCAGAAGTGGAGGGCTCAAACGGCCTGCCCCCGGCATCTTCGGCGATGGTCGACCCTGGCACTGATCCCACCGGTGTGGGAACTACCTCGGTTGCATGCCCTCCCGAGGCATCCGGAGTTGGCGACCCCTCGAACGAAGAGCCCTCGAGATCCTCTTCATCCTGTGCCAAAGCAGAGGAACTGGAGGATGACAAGTCGAGTCATAACGTTGCCCGGACGGGAAGTCAACTACCTCGGATGCCTGCTCCTCGACATAAGAGACGGCCCAATCGTAGCCTTGCTTGAACCCCTTGCGGATGCCCTGGTGAAGTGCTAACTCGTAGTAGGGGAGGGCAGCCTCCTTAAGGTCGACCCGGTAGGCTTCTAAGCTTTTGTACTGCTCGAGAGCCTCCGCCCCGGCCGATCCACCCTACTAGCGAGCTCGGCCTTCTCCCGCTCCGCCTCGGTTGACTTCCGCTCGGCTTCCTCCGCTCGGTGTACCAGCTCTGCACGTTCGGTCTCCCATCGGCCATCCAGCTCAATGCGTGCAAGGCGCTCCTCTTCAAGAAGCATGTTCTTCCTCTCGAGCGATTCGCGGGCCTTAGCTAGCTGCTCGGTTATCGACCGGGTCTCCACCTGGCTCGACCGCACCAGCTCCCTGACTGAGGAAAGCTCCCGCCAAAGCCCATCACGCTCCTCGGTAAGCCGAGCCAACCTCCTGTCAGACCCACCAAGGGTCCAGGCCAGGTTCGCTCGCTCCCACTCCGACCGAGCGTACGCTTCTGCCAGAGTGGCCCCCATCTGGGCCATCGCCAGGCCGCCCTCCATAACCCCAACGAGGGCCGTGGACGGAGAGTACTGCCTACCTCCCCCCCTCACCTTCGCGGATATATCACAGCATACCCGGTGTAGAGGGCCCGACATACCAAGCCGCTCCAAGGCCGCCGGAACAGAGAACCCCCCATCGCCCGGTGCCCCATCGAGTGGCTCGGACCAAGCTCCGGCCTCGGTCGCCTCTCGTGCCTCGGCCAAATTTTCTTGCGGCCCCCCAACCTGGACCGGCTCTGCACCTGCACCACCGCCTGAAGCGCCAGCCTCGGCCACAGCCCCAGCATCCCCCGCCTCAGCCACGGCCCCCTCAGCTCCTACCGAGGGGAGAGCCAGGCCAGCACCATTGCCAGTTGCAAGAGCAGCCCCGGCCCCCTCGGCTCAGGCCGAAGGAAGAGCTGAGCCCGCATCGTCACCGCCCGCAGGAGCATCCCCAACCTCCTCGGCCCCCTCTTGCTCAGCAGGTGGGAGAGCTCACCCGGTAAGGTCGGCCTCATCATGCTCGACGGAGGGGCGAGCCGCTGCAAGGTCGCTTCCGACTGCGGGTACGACCTAGGCCTTCTTGGCCCACTTCCTGGCCCTCGCAGCGGCCCGGATCATGCCTTCCACGGGGTCCTTGCGCTTGGACCCCCGAGGCCTGGAGGATTCGCCCTGGGCCGCCCCCTTGCCCTTATCTCTGGTTCGGGAGCGACCCGGGAGTAGCCGATTCATCAACAGCCGAGTCATCGCCAAGCTCGATCACCTCTGTGGCCTCCTTCAAAGCCTCACGCCTGGTGTCTGCACGAAGAAGAAGACATATTCAGGAGAGAAGACATATTCAGGAAAGAAAATGATCCCAACATCCAAAGGAGAACCTAGTTTGTGGCACCTGAGCCCGACGGATGCAGCCGCGTAAGAAGACACTGCTCGATGTTCTCTGGAGTAACCAGCTCTTCGGTGGATTGGCGGTGCTTCAGCAAGATGGCCGCATATTTCTCCACATGTGGAGGGAACTCATCCTGCCTGGGAGGGATATTCAGGTGAAAAATGGGGATTACTAGACACCTCCAGGTTTCCTCCACTGAACAAATCTCCACCCAGAAGAATTGAGTTTTTCACCCCTTATGCGAAGAATCCTTCGCCGCCAAGGAGATGCAGCTCCTGTTCCGCCTCGCCTGGATGAAATAGAAACCCTTCCCAACCAAAGGATGTGCTTTCAACTCAAAGAAATAGTGAAAGAGGTCCAAGGAGGGAGGAACTCCGCACTAGCGGCAGAGAATGCGGAAGGCGGAAAGGAGAAGATAAGAGTTGGCTACCAACTGAATGGGTGCCAACAGGAAAAAATTGAGAAGCTGAAGAACAAAAGGTTCGAAGGGAAGGCGGAACCCACCCTTCCATGACAGAAGGAAGGTACAAATGTGGCATGTACGAGAGTTCAGGCTCGTCTCGTGGGGGGAAGCTGTGACAAAGCGAAACTTGTGAGGCAGGCGATACTGGTGCTCCAGCCTTCTCACATCCGCCTCCCCCAGTTGACTGCAGTTTGGAACCGGCTCCTTCACCACTGGCTCATCCTCTACTCCTCGGCATCCGAACGCTGGTCCGCCATGGAGACCGGAGAAGAGTTTGAGGAAAGGCGATCTCGGGACCCCGAAGATTCCGGGGGAGGAGGTAGCCGCCGGACTGCCTCCGCAGTTATCTCCGCCAACTCCACGAACGCCGCTTCAAGCCTCTGCTCTTTCGTCGTGCCCTCACGACACATCGAAGAGCCCAAAAGTAGGAACGGAGGAGAGCCAAAACCCTAAAGATGGAGGAAGTCTGGAAAGACAGCAAGCGCCCAACGCCTATATCCCCACGCGGGAGGCGGCGCGTCGTTCCGACCTCTGAGAAAAGGGGGCCCCTTCAGTTGAAATCCGTCAGGATCATCATTATTACGGGCCCAGGTGACCACGGCACGTGGCTTCCTAACACCGCCAGATCTTCACCCACCTGAGCCACGGTGGTCTAAAACCCCAATAGCTACTCTTCCGAGCTTACTAAAGCTCGGGAGTAGAAGGGGGACAAGTGGAGAGGGGGATTTCTTTAGCCCATCTAAGAGCAGCCAAACTAGGTCCATCAGGACCAAACGAGGCTCTGCTCATCCAAGTGATAGCCCCATAGGGCCCACTTAGGCTAAAAAGCCCTATAAGATCACTCGGGATCTCATCCTTCCTCGGCGGCCCTTAGGCTCGGAAGGCCCGAGCGACGGTCAGAATGGAGGAAGACCCATGCCCGAGTTATCCCCTCATCGGGATAGAGGCAAGCGCTCAGCGCCCACTCCGACCTATCTTCATCCGAGCTATGCCTATCGCCCGGACAGGGTTGGCACCTTTTATGCTCGGACCGACCGACGACTACTTATCCACGCTGCCGTTGAGAGACCTTTATGAGCAGGAGTTTATGAGGATAAGAGACCCATGATCCCTCAAGGCTATGAAGATCCCACGATGACGACGTTAAGATCCCACAATGAGGACGTAACTCCCGCCTGAAACTCCTCAGCTTACGGGACTCATAAGGTGAGCACACTATATAAACCAAGGACTCCCTCCAGTGAAAGGTAAGGGCAATACACGCCAAAAATCCGCTGAGCAGAACCACTTCACCACCTTAGTGTAGGGGGATCTCGTGCACCTCTTTCTACCTCCCTCCCTATCTTCCACCATTGCCCTACTGACTTAGGCATTGGAGGGTTTTCCCCTGGGAATCTCCCCTGGGCCCCCTGATCTGTTTCCCTTTCTATACAGTTCACTGTTCGGTGATCATTCTCCCAGCTCAGGAGCCGCGCGAGATCATGCCCCTTCACCGATAACCCGATATCATCGATTTACCGATACCAAGAGCTCGGGGAAGCCACCCAAGAGGCTGATGAGGCCTCGTAAGGGTTAGTGCGTGTTTGTCGAGGGGATGTATAACGAATAGAAATTACATGCGCAATATTAATTAAAGCATTCATTTAAACTTTAAACGAAAGCAATTACATATATCAGAGTGGTAAATTTATACAAGTAGTCCAGATTCATATATCACAAGTCCCACACTGTACAATGGTCATACAAAAATAACTACACGAGGCATACCCCGGCCAAAAGGAAAAAAAAGAACAGACTGACCACTGACAGGCCGTTGCTGGTTCTAAGACTTTTCGCCAAAAGCACGTGAGAATCCTGCAGTCGGTTGCTCCGCCTCACCTGTAAAAGGAAGGGGTGAGTCTCACAACAGAGACTCAGTAGGGTTCACAAGGATCCCTAACTCGTAACTAACTAACGGAAAGCAGTAAAGCATGCATTGGCATAATTAAAAGATAATCTAATAAAGCTTTAAAACTATCTAAATAGTTTATAATCAGCTAACTAATATATCAATTGTAATCTAAATAATTTAAACAAATGCGAGTACTTGAAATCTACCAATAGATAATAACTCAATCATTCCCAAGTGACAAGAGAGAGAAGGAGAGGAGATCCACCAGAAGAAGAAACCAGATGCTTCCACTGACGGCTTACACTGCGTCTCAAGCATCACCGCAAGTCTGGATCGTGACAAGCGAGACGCATAACAGTACCAGAAACGAGTAACTAGTCAGAGCAACACTCGTCAATGTCAGTCCAAGTCTCTGACCACGTCTACACACACAGATTCAATGTCTTGAGCCAGGCTTCTAGCTAGTTCCCCCCCCAGTAGGATGCTACTGTCAAGCAAGAGGGCCCATGGGAACTAGCTTAAAAATCGTAAACCGAGACTATCCCGCCACCTCTCCCAAGGGGCCGACACTAAAAGTCGTCGGGCTATGACTGGTGGTTCCATCACTAGGAACGAGAATATAAGTCTATTGGGATCTAAAAACATGCCATAATTTATGATAACAAGTAAACATGGCAAATATGCAAGATTAAATGCATAACTGATCGAATCATGTTAAAATGGTAATTATTCATTAATTGCATGCATAAATAACTGATTATGCTAAAATGACAAGTATGCAACTATTAAATGCATAGTTAACTGAATATGCTAAGATGACCATTATTCAATAATTCAATGCATAAATAATTGGATATGCTAAAACAATTATTCCATAACTAAATGCATAAATTATTGAATATGCTGAAATGGCAATTATGCAGTGCAGAACGCATTATTAATTGAACATGATCGAAAGAAATGGCGGATGAATGAAAATTTCCCCAATTTATAAAATAACTTACACATGGCGAGGATGAGATATTAAATGCACAATTAAACAAACATGCATAAATCACAGAACAAGTGGTTAAATTAAAGTCGTTATAGCCTTAGGCGGTCGAACGACGAACCGTCACGTGTTGCTAAATGGACTAGCCGTGAGATTTCTACCGCCATTCAAATTTAATTTATTTACGCTGTCTCATCGTCAGCCGCTCGGGTCAATAAACGGTTTATGGCGGACCATTATAAAATCTAAAATAATTGAAACATAGTCCTTATCGGAGAACCGAATCCACCAGAATCATAATCGGATCCCCTCCCAGTCGACTCAAATCGACGGGAGTTATTATTTTTAACATGTTCCCTGCCAATCCATCATCTCAATATAACAATTTATCTTCTATGAACTCAGCGATGATGGGCATGTAGTAGTTAATCTATGAACTCAGCGACGATAGGCATGCTATAGTTAATCTATGAACTCAACAACGATGGGCATGCTGTTAAAACATAAGGACAATAGGCATGCTATTATTAATATGTGAACTCAGCGACGATGGGCATGCGTTTATTACTCTATGAACTCAGCGACGATGGGCATTCATTTAGAACAATTTAACGGGCTAGGGCAACGATCCCCCTACCTTAACCGCGATGGAAATGTCCGATCCGGCTGCGAACAAGCCGAAGGTCGTCGCGGCTCGCCTTTGCGCGGTCATCTCTCCACTTCACAGGTCATCCCGGGTTGATGCCACGGCGTTCCTCGTCGTTCCAAACGAAGCTAGAAAGCCGCCCCCCCACTAGATCTAGGCCGTGGAAGCCGATTCCGTCGTGAGAAGGGGAGGGAGAGAGCCGTCGATGCTGCTGTGGGTTCGCTCTAACGAGGGTGCCGCCGCGATCCTCCACCTCTGCAGGCCCACCGGCGAGGTCGCCGCTCCTCCACCGGCCTTGGGTCGCCACACGCGCCGAAAAGGAGAGGAAGGGCGAGGGGGGGTCGCCGATTTTGTCCACCTCCGCGCACCGTGAAAGGAGAAAGGGGGCGAGAGAGGGGGGAGGCCGATCGTGATCTTCCCCTTGCCTGATCGCCGGAGAGGCCGCCAGTCACCGCAGCCGTGGCCGCCGGTCACTGCGCGCCGAGAAGACGGAGGAGGGGAGGCGGGTCGCCGTCGCGGTGCCACGGGTGGCGTTGCCTGTGGGTTCGCCCGCGAGTGCCTGTATTCGGGTGAAAAGGAGGGGGGAGAGAATTGGGAAAGTGGGAGAGAGAGTGAAAAGGAGGGGGGAGAGAATTGGGAAAGTGGGAGAGAGAGAGGGGAGATCGAGAGGGTTAAAAAATGATTAAGATAATTTTTTTCATTTTTACCCTTTATTTGCATTCTAAACCCCCAATGAAGCGAAATTGTGCAAATGCCCATTAATTTACTCAAAGGCTTTAATTTAATTAGATTAAATACTAGAAAAAGCCTATAAATTTCATGGAAATAGCCAAAATTCATGGAATAAATTTTATTTTATTACCGGTAAAGATCCGTTAAAGAACGGGTCTCACAGTCCCTCCCTCTTAATAGAAATTTTGTCCTCGAAATTTAAAAGGAAGAACAAGGAGCGAACTGAAAGAAATCATAGTCTTCAGAGAGAAATGAATGAGAAACACATGAATGAAATAAAACATGAGCTGCATGGACATAAATCATAATCGTACCTTCCACAAGATGAGATACCACAGCTGCTTCAGGACAAGTTATGTGGTGGTGGAGGAGGTCTGAACTGAGACGGCTGTGGTTGAGGGAATTGCACCGGTTTCGGCCTCAGAGGACAATCTCGAACCACGTGTCCCAGTTGATCGCATCGGAAACAAACCATCGGCATTGAACACGGCTCGCCTAGGTGGCTCCCACCACATCTTGCACACTGCCTCGGCTGACTCGCCACTGAACCTTGGTGCTGGTGGAAAGAAGGTGTCGATTGCTGCTGTATGGTACCTGAAGATGTCTGACCGCCATATCGCTTCTTAAACTTCTTGAATTTCTTAAACTTGGGTTTAGAAACAAGAATGCCACTGGCAGCAGGAACAACAGATGAAACTCCTGCCACAAATGGCTGACTGAACTGTTGAAACTACATACTCGGCTATCAATTAGCTTGCTGACGCTGCACAATCTGATGTACGAGCTCAACCTGGGCCCACCCTTGAGTGCTTGTAATATCAAGTTCTAATGCTACAGCAGCTTGATATGCCAAATCCATCTCGGCCACCCTGGTTGTAATCAGAGGCTGTCTCACTTCCGGCCTCAGCCCATACAAGAAATGCCGAGTTTTAAGGTTTTCATCAGCAAGAATCTGTGGGGCATAACGACCCAATTCCACAAACTTATTTCGATACTGCAAGACCGTCATATCGCCTTGAGCCAAGTCCATAAACTCATGCATTTTGGCCATTCTCAAATATGATGGACCGTATGCAAGCTCGAACGATGTGACAAACTCCTGCCATGTGATCTGACAAAGAGGACGAGATCTGAAAGCAACCTCCCACTCCGTGGTCCACCACGAGAGTGCTGCTCCCTAAAGTTGAAAAGTAGCCAGTGTAACATTTCATCCTCCGTGCACTCCATAGAACGGAATACATGCTCGGTTGCATCTATCCACACTCTGGCCGCTTCAGGATCTGCCTGTCCTTCATCAGTCGGTGGGTGGAATAGCAAAAATTCTTTCAAAGCTCTGCCACGGCCACCAGGAGGCAAATCAGCTTGAGGAGCAGGATTAGCTTGAATTTGAGCTGGCACATTAGTTGGAGGATAAGTACCACTTCCTTCCCTCGGGACGCGTGCCCTTCTACGAGGTGGCATTTTAATCTAGAAGAAAATGCATAACAATGGAAAATCCATCATTAATCACGGAAAACATCCTAAGCCAGCAATAGACTCACCTGGACTTGTTCTGGACTAATGCAATTTCAATTCCTTATACAAATCCTCAACACCGCTCTGATACCAACTGTAACGACCCAGAAGATCCGGATACCGATAACTCGATATCATCGATTTACCGATACCAAGAGCTCGGGGAAGCCACTCAAGAGGCTGATGAGGCCTCATAAGGGTTAGTGAGTGTTTGTCGAGGGGATGTATAATGAATAGAAATTACACGCGCAATATTAATTAAACATTCATTTGAACTTTAAACGGAAGCAATTACATATATCAGAGTGGTAAATGTATACAAGTAGTCCAGATTCATATATCATAAGTCCCACACTGTACAATGGTCATAAATAAATAACTACACGGGGCATACCCCAGCCAAAAGGAAACAAAAAAATAGACTGACCACTGACAGACCACTGCTGGTTCTAAGACTTTTCGCCAAAAGCACGTGAGAATCCTGCAGCCGGTTGCTCCGCCTCACCTGTAAAAGGAAGGGGTGAGTCTCACAACAGAGACTCAGTAGGGTTCACAAGGATCCCTAACTCACAACTAACTAAAGGAAAGCAGTAAAGCATGCATTGGCATAATTAAAAGACAATCTAATAAAGCTAAAAAACTATCTAAACAGTTTATAATCAGCTAACTAATATGCCAATTGTAATCTAAATAATTTAAACAAATGCGAGTACTCGAAATCTACCAATAGATAATAACTCAATCATTCCCCAGTGACAAGAGAGAGAAGGAGAGGAGATCCACCAGAAGAAGAAACCAGAGGCGTCCACTGACGGCTTACACTGCATCTCAAGCATCTACGCAAGTCTGGATCGCGACAAGTGAGATGCGTAACAGTATCAGAAATGAGTAACTAGTCAGAGCAACACTCATCAATGTCAGTCCAAGCCTCTGACCACGTGCGCACACAAAGACTCAATGCCTTGAGCCAGGCCTCTAGCTAGTTTCCCCCCCCCCCAGTAGGATGCTACGGTCAAGCAAGAGGGCCCACGGGAACTAGCTTAAAAACCGTAAACCGGGACTACCCCGCCACCTCTCCCATGTGGGCCGACACTAAAAGTCGTCGGGCTACGACTAGTGATTCCATCACTAGGAACCAGAATATAAGTCTATTGGGATCTAAAAACTTGCCATAATTTATGATAACAATTAAACATGGCAAATATGCAAGATTAAATGCATAACTAATCGAAACATGTTAAAATGGCAATTATTCATTAATTACATGCATAAATAACTGATTATGCTAAAATGGCAAGTATTCAACTATTAAATGCATAGTTAACTGAATATGCTAAGATGGCCATTATTCAATAATTCAATGCATAAATAATAGGATATGCTAAAATAATTATTTCATAACTAAATGCATAAATTATTGAATATGCTAAAATGGCAATTATGCAGTGCAGAATGCATAATTAATTGAACATGATCGAAAGATATGGCGGCTGAATGAAAACCGCCCCAATTTATAAAATAACCTACACATGGCGAGGATGCGATATTAAATGCACAATTAAACAAACATGCATAAATCGTAGAACAAGCGGTTAAATTAAAGCCGTTATAGCCTTAGGCGGTCGAACGACGAACCGCCACGTGTTGCTAAACGCACTAGCCGTGAGATTTCTACCGCCATTCAAATTTAAATTATTTACGCGGTCTTATCGTCAACCGCTCGGTTCAATAAATGGTTTATGGCGGACCGTTATAAAATCAAAAATAATTGAAACATAGTCCTTACCGGAGAACCGGATCCAACGGAATCATAATCGTATCCCCTCCTGGTCGACTCAAATCGACGGGAGTTATTATTTTTAACCTGTTCCCTGCCAATCCATCATCTCAATATAACAATTTATCATCTATGAACTAAGCGACGATGGGCATGCTGTAGTTAATCTATGAACTCAGCGACGATGGGCATGCTATAGTTAATCTATGAACTCAGCGACGATGGGCATGCTGTTAAAACATAAGGACAATAGACATGCTATTATTAATCTATGAACTCAGCGATGATGGGCATGCGATTATTAATCTATGAACTCAGCGATGATGGGCATGCGTTTATTACTCTATGAACTCAGCGACGATGGGCATGCGTTTAGAATAATTTAACCGGCTAGGGCAACGATCCCCCTACCTTAACCGCGATGGAAATGTCCGATCTGGCCGCGAACAAGCCGAAGGTCATCGCGGCTCGCCTTTGCCCGGTCGTCTCTCCACTTCACAAGTCGTCCCGGGTTGATGCCACGGCGTTCCTCATCATTCCAAACGAAGCTAGAAAGCCGCCCCCCCCACCGGATCTAGGCCGAGGAAGCCGATTCCTCTGTGAGAAGGGGAGGGAGAGAGCCACCGATGCTGCTGTGGGTTCGCTCAGACGAGGGTGCCGACGTGATCCTCCACCTCTGTAGGCCCTCCGGCGAGGTCGCCGCTCCTCCACCGGCCTTGGGTCACCACACGCGCCGAGAAGGAGAGGAAGGGCGAGGGGGGGTTACCGGTTTCATCCTCCTCTGTGCACCGTGAAAGGAGAAGGGGGCAAGAGAGGGGAAGGCTGGTCGCGGTCTTCCCCTTGCCCGGTCGCCGGAGAGGCCGCCGGTCGCCACCGTCGTGGCCGCCGGTCACTGCGCACCGAGAAGACGGAGGAGGGGAGGCGGGTTGCCGTCGCTGTGTCGCGGGTGGTGTCGCCTGCGGGTTCGCCCGCGGGTGCCCGCGTTCGCGTGAAAAGGAGGGGGGAGAGAATTGGGAAAGTTGGAGAGAGAGGGGAGATCGAGAGGGTTAACAAAATGATTAAGATAATATATTTTTTTATTTTGACCCTTTATTTGCATTCTAAACCCCCAATGAAGTGAAATTGTGCAAATGCCCATTAATGTACTCAAAGGCTTTAATCTAATTAGATTAAATACTAGAAAAAGCCTATAAATTTCATGAAAATAGTTGAAATTCATGGAATAAATTTTATTTTATTATCGATAAAGATCCGTTAAAGAATGGGTCTCACAACCTGATCCATCTGAAGAAAAACTTGAGAGGAAGAAGAGAAGAGAGACTTGCAGCCAGAAACTGGTTCGAGTGAGCCCAGTGACGTTGAAGCTTTAGACCGAAGTTTACATCCTTTCTTCAGCTTCCTGATTTCTATTAGAAGCTTCGTTTCAACTTTCTAGTTTTTGAGTTTTTCTTTGTTGTTTCTCATTTCCTCTCTTGACTTTTCAGTGTGTAACAACTGAGTCTCCTCGGCATTTTTTTGATACCTTGTTTCAGGGAACAGAGTGCGTTTTGGCTGTTGTGCAACCATGTGTATCTTGAGGAATGTTTTCCTCGGGCAAGCTGTTCGACAGCGTATGTAGTAGAGTAGCTTCGCATGTGTGTGTGTGTGTGTGTGTGTGTGTGTGTGTGTGTGTGTGTGTGTGTGTGTGTGTGTGTGTGTGTGTGTGTGTGTGTGTGTGTGTGTGTGTGTGTGTGTGTGTGTGTGTGTGTGTGTGTGTGTGTGTCCAAGAGTGGAATCCTCACCAAGTTGGTGACGGGTGGACGTAGGCCTGCTAGATAGTAGCCGAACCACCTTAAAATTTCGTGTGCTGTGGTTTTCTATGACAACTCCATGTCTTCTACCCCTTTCACAGGTGCTGTGACTCGATCAATGTGTTTCATGTTTTCGGGCTTCAAACATTTCATGTGTTAGTGTAGAATCGTGCCTGAGATCGCTCCCTCTGCCTTACAGTTTGTGTTTGATTTTCGAAGTGGCCAAGAACTGAGTGTGAGATCTATTCACCCCCCCTCTAGATCCCCTCATACGACTCATCAATTGGAATTAGAGCGGGTTCCCTGAAAATGTGGTTCAACGACCAGGGAAGGTATGATGGGAATGTCCCTTGCAGCTTTGTAGCTGAGAGTCACTCAATCAACCGACCCCCATTTTTTTATGGGGAAAACTGCACATCCTGGAAAAATAGAATGGAAGTCTTCCTTCGTGCGCAGGACCATCTGATCTAGAGGGCAGTCAATCAAGGTCCTTATGAACTCCCTGAAGATGAGGATACCTGGACTGTAGATTAGACAAAGAAGTCCACCGTCAACTGGAGTGCAATGAACCCGCAAATACTCCAGTGTGTCAACCTACAAAATAGCAAAAGAAATGTGGGATCGGTTATAGCTGATCTATGAGGGAATATCTGAGATAAGGGCCACCAAGGCCAACATGCTAATATCTGACTATGAAAGTTTCAAAATCAAACCAGAAGAATCTATTTTTGAGATGTATATATGCTAGACTTACTCAATTAACAAACTGTCTGAAATCCTTGGGTAAACAATATTCTGACAATGGGCTTGTGAGAATGATTCTAAGATCTCTCACATCAACATGGCACACAAAAGTCACAGTGATTGAAGACTCAAAAGACCTTAATGTTATGACAGTCGATTGATTAATAGGATCGCTCATGACATATGAGCTTAATTTGAAAAGAAATGAAGAAGAACACAAGAAAAAGAAGACAATAGCTCTCAGAGTCTCAGAAAGCACCGATGAGTCCAATGAGGAAGAAGAAGAAGATGATGGTAAGGAGAGCCTAGGTGATCATGCCTTACTTACTAGGCAGTTTGAAAAATTCTTGAGAACCAGAGGTAAATTCCACAGAAAGAAACAGTCGCCACAGGTAAGTCAAGTTTCCAATTCTAAACCTGAACAAACAAAGAAATCTGACAAAGCTCTATGTTACCAATGTAGGAAGCTCGGGCATATGTGAGGAGAATGCCCCGAGTTGCTCAAAAGGATGACCAAGGCCAAGGGAAGAAGCCCAAGGCAATGATCTGCACTTGGAGCAATGACGAGGAGGAAGATGAAAGTTCCTCTGCCAAAGAACAAGAAGATGACCTTTGCTTGATGGTGAGTGAGAGTGAAGATCAGGTAAACACGCCCTTTAATAATTTTTCAATTGAAGAATGGGAGAATGTGTATACTGATCTGTTTGAAAAATACGAGATCTATAAGAAAGAAAACAAGCAGTTGAAGAAGAAAATTAATGCCTTAGCTCATGATAATCCAATCACCAAAAATCTGGAGATTCTAAAAGTTGAGAATGAAAAACTAAAAAAGCAAATCGAGGAATCTGGATCTAACTGCTCAAAGCTGAAAAGCATAAAAGAAGAAAATGACAATCTTAGAAAATAGTTAGACCAAGTTAAGTTGAGATGCCAGGAATGTGAATGAGAAAACCAACTTAGCATTGAAAAATATGAAGCCATAAAAGCTGTAAATGCTGAAATGAAAAAGAATTTTGAGAAGATTGAGAGTGACTTGAAGGATAAACAATCTGTCCTAGAGAAAATGGTTCAAGGCAAGTCCAATCTAGATGCCATCTTAGGTACCTGGGTAAACTTCAGAAAAGAGGAGTTGGGGTTCAACCCCACTAAGAAAAAGGCACTTGAACTGAAGATTATCTCATTCTGCCCTGAAAAAGGGAAAAGAAATTTGATAACGGAACAACCAATAAGGAAGGATGTCCATGAGCCCAGAACAATCAAAACTCAAAACCCTCAAGGCGAAGGATAAAACTTTAAGAACCAAAGAAGCAACCAACAGTCTGGATACAGGAAATATGTTGAACAACCGTGTCGACGTACTGGACAACCAGGTTGACGCACCACTGGTCTACCAAGGTTGACTGGGCAGCCAGGTCGACACAACAGGCCGCTGAGTCGACATAGCTCTATTTTTGAATCCAGGAAGAACCCTGGCCTACCTATCTATAGAAGACACATCAAAACAGAAATTGATCAAAAATATCAATCAAACATTAGTCAAAATACTCAGCCTATCTTTGCTCATCGCAGGCCTAACTGGAATAGGTTTGGACCTAATCTGAACACCAACCATAATTTCCATTCCAATCCCAAAAGGAACAATCAGTGGAACAATAGAAGATGGCTCAACATTCAGCCAAACATAGGTACCCACTATACCCAATTTAGCAAGTTCAGAAACCAAAAGGCCAAACCACAATCTGACCCATACTTCATGAATTCTGTAAAACTTGTCTGCCATACTTGTAACCGCTTAGGACACACCAGCAACCAATGTTGGTCTAGCCAGAAAATGAAGTCATTCAAGCAAGTGTGGATTCCAAAAAGTTTACTGCATGCTTTTAACAATAACTATGGACCCAAATTTGCTTGGGTTCCAAAAGCTTCTACTAGATTTGTTCTATGCAGGAGTGCCTAGCAGCTAATCACAACCGATAGTACTTGGACAGTGGCTGCTCAAGACACATGACAGGAGATAAAAAGAAATTCAGTCATCTGATCAAGTAGGATGGAGGACAAGTAAGATTTGGAGGTAAATACAAAAGAAAAATCATTGGCACAGGAACAGTTGGTAAGGATTCTTCCAATTTTATTTAGAATGTCATGCTAGTAGAAGGACGTGAGCACAATATGCTCAGTATAAGTCAGTTGTATGACAAAGGCCACAAGGTACTGTTCGATGCCAATGAATGTAAAATATTTGAACAAAATTCTGATTATGTGAAGTTTGTAAGTCATAGGTTGAATAATGTTTACATGGTGGATCTTGATAGCTCATTTTCTGAAAATCTATGCTTGTCTGTCAGTCAGCCCAATGATTCATGGTTGTGGCATAGAAGGTTGGGGCATGTTAGTTACAGTGTTCTGCACAAACTGGCCAAGCATGAAATGATAAGGGGTCTACCTAACTTATCCTTCAAAAAGAACACTAAAGTCTGTGAAGCATGCTCCCTAGGAAAGTAAACCCGAAAAACCTTTAAACTTACGAATAAGCCACTGTCGTCCATGCCATTTGAATTTTTGCACATGGACTTGTTTGGACCAGCTAGAACCACAAGCCTCAATGGAAAGATATATGGCTATGTTTTAGTTGATGATTTTTCTCGCTTCACATGGATCTTTTTCTTAACCCATGAAAATGATGCCTTCTTTGAATTTCAGAAGTTCTTCAGAGAAGTAAAGCAAGAAGATAAGTTCAGAATTTCTACTATTTTATCTGATCATGGAGGAGAGTTTGAAAACTCTTCATTTTTTAAATTCTGCAACCAGGAAGGACTAATCCACATATTTTCCTCTCTCAAGACACCAGAGCAAAATGGCGTTGTGGAAAGAAAGAACCAGACAATTGTGGAGATTGCCCGAACAATGCTTATTGAGAGTAAGCTACCAAGAAAATTCTGGGCCGAAGCAGTAAACACAACATGCTATATAATTAACAAGGCCATGGTAAGGCCAAAAAGTAAGAAAACCCCTTATGAGATGCTGAAAGGTAAGAAACCCAACTTGGCTTACTTCAAAGCATTTGGGTCAAAATGTTATGTTCATAATAATGATAAATCTGACCTGGATAAATTTGAAGCTAAGAGTGACATTGGAATATTTTTGGGGTATTCTAAAACATGTAGAGCATATTTGGTTTTCAATGTCAAAAGTCAAACTGTAGAAGAAACTCCACATGTAGTGTTTGCTGAAATATCTGATGAATCTGATAAATGTGTTGTTGACAGGGAAATAGAGGATGATGATGGAAAATTTCTAGAATCTAAGGAAGAACCAGGGCAAGGCAGCCAACCGTAACCTACAGAACAAGAAACAGGTCGGTCGACCGAAAATCAATTCAATTAACCATGCCCGATGAGTCTTCTATCAACATCAAGACTTTAAAAGACCATCATGTCCAAAACATCAATGGAAACCTCCATGACCCTCCTAGGACCAAATCCTTTCATAGAGATGTAAATAATGAAGACTTCATTGCATTAGTATCCCAAATTGAACCCAAAAACATTGAAGAAGCTTTGCGGGATGAACATTGGATTAATGCTATGCATGAGAAACTCAGCCAATTTGAAAGGAACAAAGTGTGGAATCTGGTTCCCAGACCCACAGACCAACTTGTCATTGGGACTAGATGGGTATTTAGGAATAAATTGAATGAAGATGGGGTCATAACCAGAAATAAAGTCAGACTGGTAGCTAAAGGATACAATCAGAATATTGGGATTGATTTTGAAGAATCATATGCTCTTATAGCAAGAATAGAAGCCATCAGAATTTTATTAACATTTGCATGCTCATTAGGCATAAAACTTCAACAAATTGATGTCAAGAGTTCTTTTCTGAATGGCTTAATAAAAGAAGAGGTGTTTGTGGAACAGCCTCCTGGTTTCGAGCATGATGACTTCCCTAACCATGTCTATAAGTTGAATAAGGCATTGTATGGACTAAAGCAGGCCCCTCGAGTCTGGTATGACAGACTCAGTGCACATCTAACTAGCAGGGACTACAATAGAGGTAAAGTTGATGAAACTCTATTTACAAAAGTTTTGAATGGCCATATCATTATAGTGTAGATATATGTAGATGATATAGTGTTTGGTTTGACTGATTCCAATATGTGTAAGCAGTTTGCTGAACTAATGACAAAGGAATTTGAAATGAGTCTCATGGGTGAACTCAAATTTTTTCTTGGACTGCAGGTCACATAGAAAAAGGATGGATTCTTCATAAATCAGTCCAAGTACACATTGGAGATTCTGAAGAAATTTGGGATGAAGGATGCCAAACACACATCCACGCCCATGGGAACAAATGCATCTCTAGACGTAGATGGGAATGGTAAACTTGTAGATCCCAAGACATACCGAGGTATGATCGGGTCTCTCTTATATCTCACTGCTTCTAGGCTTGACATACAGTTCAACGTATGCATGTGTGCAAGATTTCAAACCAATCCTAAAGAATCTCATCTAATTACTGTGAAAAGAATCTTAAGATATGTTGCTAGCACACATGATTTGGGGTTGTGGTATCCAGCATCATGCTACTTTGAATTGATTTCATATACTGATGTTGATTATGTTAGGTGTAAGCTTGATAGAAAAAGTACTAGTGGCTATTGCCAATATTTGGGTGAGTGTCTAGTTTCTTGGGCTTCCAAGAAGCAGCACTCGGTGGCCCTATCCATTGCAGAGGCAGAGTATGTCGCTGCAGGAAGCTATGAGACCCAATTGTTGTGGATAAAACACCAACTTCAAGACTACGGTGTAGATCTTGGATGCACACCCATATTGTGTGATAACACAAGTGCCATCAACTTGATAAAGAACCCCATCTAGCATTTGAGAATAAAACACATTGAGATAAGACATCACTTTCTTAGAGATGAGGTCAGCAAAAAGATTTTTTAATTTTAATTCATTAAACTGAAAAATAAATTGCAGACATTTTTACAAAACCTCTGAGAAATGAAAGATTTTCTACTCTAAGAAGAGAGTTGGGTTTGTGTAAACCCCCTACTTGGTGATTCTGCATGGTTCAGGTTAGGTGAGAGGTCACTGGATGATTTTGTCAGGGGGAGTCCATTGTGCATATCTGATCTGTTTCATGAATCTTCGACTGTTTGTGTGTGATTGACCCACCGGTATATAAAATGGTGACTTGTGGAAGGGCAGACTAAGTCTGTCTGGCAGCATTCATTATGTGTGAGAAGATGCTCTGCCAAGTACCAAGGGTTCTCACATACTGTGTTCTGGAGTCCATGGGTTGAGGGGGAGTTGGTAGAATTTCCATGAGGCAGGTTCATTGTTACACATACTGCACGAGGAGTTTTGTTAGTCATAAGGTCACCTGCATCGACACATCCTCATGTGTGTGTCGACACCCTCAGATCTAGTAAGTCATTTGACCTTGACCTGCATGCTTGCTATACTCCATAATTGAGTCGACCCACAAGTTCATTGAGTCAACATACTCCTGTTTGTCTGTGATCATCCATATTGTCTTTCAACCCTTCACCAGTTTCCTCAAATAGTTTGCTTCACTCTCTCACAACTTCCTAATTCAGGGGGAGATTCACTCCTAATTATTGACTTGCAATAACTGACACTGCCGATCCAACAATCTTCCAGCTTCTGGCATCACGGTTGCTCCAATAAATTGAGGTGTTAAGGCTAATAATTATATGAGGTCTAGAACTGGCTAGTTTAAGGAAGGACTCCTCAGGTTTATTCTTGCTAAAGCATTGAGTGTGTTGAATCCTAGTACTCCGTTAAGCCTGATTATGTGAATTCAGTAGCACTTTTGGTTGATGAACTTCAAATTAAGTATTGTCTTCACACAACCATGCTATCTATGTCTGAAGCACTCGATACAGAGCAATTGTAAAGACCTATTGAGTAACTGGGCGCACTTCACCTAAGACGTGAGGTGGTTCACGTCAAAAGGTAGTTTCTTAGCTAACTATGCTCTAGTACTATCTAAATTAAAAAAAATGTGTTGCAAATATACACAGAGCAATGGCTTCAATCTGCTGAGAAATTGTGCCCCTTCACCAATGAAGTGAGGAGGGCTAAGGCATGAAGTGGCTCTCTGGTCAAAATGAGATAGAATAGTTAACTACACTAAGTAACTGGGGAAGGTTGCATTTAACACATGTACTTTCTCATGTCAAAAGGTGCCAGTTCAACTTGACTGTCATCCTGCAAGATAAGGTTGATTTGTGACTTGCTCTAAACACTAGAGGTGCTTGATTGAGTAAACACTCACTGCATCAAATTGTTTACCCTCAATGGCTATGGTAGTTAATCCTGAAAAGTTACTAGACTTACATAAGATAGGCTCCAAGATGAATGTCAAGGCCTTAGTGTGCAAAAATATTTTAGCTCTAGTAACGTTGTGAGCAGACACTCCTTGCTGGGTTCTGTGCGTCCCCCTCGTTGTCTTTGACAATAGTTTTGATGATTCCAATATATTGTGTGTTTTACATATATTTAAAGTGAAAACAATTTGAGTTAATTTTGTGAAAAATGTTTTGAGGTCTTGATGCTCATGTTTTGAAATCTGGCTTTGCAGGTGGTTCAAATACAATGCTCTTCATGGATATATTCTTATGTTTGCCCTGAACTTCATTTATAACTCATGTTTATTAACTGATCTTGGCTTACATGAAGATTTGATTGAGTTGCCTTGGAATGTGCTTGATGTGATCTCAATATGCATTGGACTCTTAAAGCGGTCTTTCATTCCTTTAGGGATAGGTCGACCCATGGCTATTTGAGCCTCATGTATATATATATATATATCTTTGATGTCTTTGCATCTCTTTAAGATTCTCATGGATTTATACTTCTTGAAGGTGCAGGAACAAATTTCCTACATTACTTTTGATTCCATAGAGATTGATGTTTGAATGGACTATAATATGTCTTAACTGAATTTTCTTTGTTCTGGATATGAATTTAGTTGAGCTGAACCCTGACCCTTGTTTTCTTGGACATGATGGTTTTGAGAACCTTGAATGTGGTTGATGACTATGACTGAACTTAATTGTCTTGAACTGAACTTGGAAGTCCTTGTGCTGAATTTGATTGTCTTGGTTTGGTCATGGAACCTATTGTGTGGCCATGCTTGAAGCTTCTCTTATGCATGTGAGACTACATGCTTTGTCATATGAATGGCCATTGTTAAAGGTTTTTGAACTAAAATTCATATATACTTTCACTTAACTTTGATTCAGTCATAAATGAATTTAGTGTATGAGAAGGACACTTGCCTTGTTTGAGATTGAAAGGATGCATTGAGTGGTTTATATGATATGGGTTAATTTGAGAATTTCATTTGATGAGCTGGAGATTGAAATTAATGAGAATATGTATTGTGTAGGATCGATGAGGAAACAACGTTCAATCCTAGAAATGATGGTAAGAACACAATTGGAGGTCGATCTCCAAGTGGTTGGAATGGCATTGGTTCAAAGCTGGAAAAGACATAATTATTGTGAGATTTCTACCAAAACTTATATGCCAATGGTAAGAAGGTTTGATCAAGTGTATCTCAATATGCATGGATTGATATGGATTGATTGCTAGTGGTTCAAAACTGGTAGATATGTTCAAATCTGGAAAATTCAGGTTCGTTGTAGAGTTTTTCATTCAAATACTCAAGGCCATGGTAAGAATGTTTGATTAATTGGTTTTGAATGTGAATGGATTGATCAATGTCAAAATCAGGTTTTGAATATACCAATCTGAGTTGTAAGTGCATATTGATTGATCTTGATACCATGTTCCTCGATTTGTGGAGTTTCAAGTGTTTTTTTAATTGAGCTTTTCCACTGTCAGGAAAAGTGTCGACCCATGGGGTCAACACTTTATATAGGGTTATGTTGTTTTAACTAAAACAGAACCCCCGGTAAAAAAGGTCGACCCCATGGGTCGACACTTTTTACCCTGGGTCCTGATTTCATCTTAGGAGAGAACCTCGTGAAAAAAAGGTCGACCCCATGGGTCGACACTTTTTGACTAGGTTCTGGATTTTATGCTTTTGGAAGAACTCGTTGATACGAGTGTCGACCCTAGAGGTCGACACTTTTTCTGGGACGTCCGGATCGGGTTTTACGGATTGGTTTCAAAATGCCCATTGTTTTATCCGATTTGCCTTGGCTTTTACCCTAATGCCCTTAGGGTTATACCCTACCATTAGGAGTGCATTTGAGAGGGTATAAGCATGGGCTTTATGGTCCCTTCTTGTAGTTTTTTCTTGGGTATATAGTAGCTGAGAATTTCCATCGAGAGATCAATCCCCTGGTTCTAACACTCTCTATTTGCTTGCAGGAAGGAAGAGGAGGGCGCCGCCCACCTGGAGGAGGAAGAAGAAGAAGAGGAAGATGATGTCCACGAGCTATTCCAAGCCGATCGGTCCCAGATCTAAAAGCGCACCTTGAAGATTCAACCCTGGACGTCTCCAACGAGCTGTTCGAGTTCCACTCCATGAAGAAAACTATTCGGCGCACCCTAACTCTCTTTGGATTTGAGGGGGATCCTTCTTCTCTCATCTCTTCTTGTCTATTTGAGCATAGATAGTTGTTTGGGGTTATTGTATATCCTTTATTTTGTTAAACTTGATATACATCGTGTGTGGGCGGAGTTGTATCTCCACATGTGTGGTTTTATTGTGGGGAAAGTTTCCCCGTGTTTGGTTGTGCGTAGATAGAGTTGCGTCTCCGTGTGGTTGTCGTGTCCGAGGTACGTTCCCCGAACGTGTGTGTGTGTGTGTGCTACGGTGGCAGCGTGTTGGGGCCAGTCCCAGTGTGGTTATTGCAGCGGAAGCAGCGTGTGTGTGATTGGAGTTCGTTCCCGTGTTGCTACGAAAGTAGCGTGGAGTGAAGCCTCACCCGGTTGGGTGAGGGGTGGACGTAGGGAGCCCATCGTGGTCCCGAACCACCTAAAAATCTCATGTTCCGTGTGATTGCCTATGCGTTTGACTATTTCTTCTATCTCCCTTCACAGGTCAACTTAGTAGGTTTTCAATTCACTGCACATCACACATCACTTCATCCGTTATCCATGTGTGGGTTAATTTAGTTGTTCAATGCATTGATCATTCGAGTGAGAACGGAAAGGTTAAGAGAACACCGTAATCTCACTTGAGTTTTAGTTAATCAATGTTGCTAAGTTTAATTCCACTGTGTTAAGTAAAGAATGTTTTTAAAATCTGCCATCTCGGCAAGGGGACAATTCAACCCCCCTTCTTGTCCGCCATCTCTCTGGGCCAACAATTGGTATCAGAGTCCAGTCTCTGATTTTTTAGCGGACCTCACGGTCTAGGAGTAAAGATCGTTTTCATGATGGCTAGCTTGAATTCTATTCCTGTTTTCAATGGTTTTGATTATGCTTCATGGCTAGGAAAATTTTGTGTTTGGATTACTGGCTTTGATCCGAAGCTCATGAGATTGATCACTCATGGTCCATATGTCTTGCCCAAGAATGAGCTAAAATGGACCGATGAGCATAAAAGAATGAATTCTGATAATTTCTATGTTTTGAATGTTCTTAAAGCTGCTATTTACATTAAGAAATTTCCGTTTGTTTCTAATTGTAGATCTGCCACAGAAATTTGGGATAGGCTAAAGGAAGCCCAAGAAGAAAGTCAAAACAATGAGTGCCTCGCAGCAAGCAATAGTGATAGGCAAAGCAACGGAAGCTCAAAGGTAAATCTTGACTCCGATTCTGAAGATGATGATGAGTTGAGCTATGATGAATTGCTAAATGCCTATGATGAACTGTTTGATAGATATAAGGCTTTAAAATATGAAAATAAAAGGTTGAAAAAGAAACATGACAACTCTCCATGTGGGAAATGTATTGAGCTTGAAAAACTTGTTGAATCTCACATACTTGTTGAAGAAGAACTCAAAGAAATGATTGAAAATCTTAGATCTGAAAACAAATCCTTATTGGATAAAAGTTCAGAATTTCAACACATTGAGAGAGATAATGAGAAGCTGAAAGTATTGAACACCTCTCTGTCTGAAAAAGTCCTTCTTTTAGAAAAAGGGAAAGTAACTCTGAATGTTGACAAGACAAATAAACTGGAGGAACTTAGGAAGGAAATAGAAAGCTTCATAAATTTGAATGATAAATTTGAAAACAATGAAACAATGGGTAGAATGGTTGGTGAAAATACGAGTTTTCAAATGGAAGAACTTGAACACATTTCTATGAACAAAAATTCATTTGAAAAACTCCAAAATGAAAATAGTGCGTTGTTGACTCAAATTTCATTACTTGAAAGCAAATTGAAAAGTCTTGAAAATTTTGAGAAATGAAAATGTGTAATCACCAGTGATTGTAACAATTTAAAAATTCTTGAACAAGAAATTGAAAGTCACAAAACTGTTAATTTCTTGTTGAATGAGAAAATTGCTCCATGTGAACAAGAGGTTACTAACTCGCACTTGTAAATTTTGAATCAACAAAATAAATCAAGAGCTTGAATGAATCTTTTTCATTGTGTGATAAAGAAATTGAAAAACAAAAAGATGTTGTTGAATGCTCGCGTGTGCATGAAAAAGTTTCAACTGTTAAACATGATCATGTAACAAGTAAAAGAAGGAATATTTCATGCTATTATTGTGGTCAATATGGTCATGACATGTATGACTGCCTCCTGATGAAATCTGATGATGAACAAGCATTGTAGTCACAAATGAAAATTGTTGATGAGTCCAAAAATCTTGAAAAACCCATAAAGAAAAGATACAACAATCATTGCTTCTATTGTGGGTTACATGGACATGTTTTTGAAAATTGTTTCACAAAGAAAAATGATGATGAATGGTTTCTCAAAAAGAACTTTTCGTGTTACTACTGTGGTGAACATGGACACATGATGAAAAATTGATTTGCAATGAAGAATGATGAAAAATGGTCCATGAAAAGAAAATTTTCTTATTGTCATTATTGTGGTGAGAATGGTCATCTGATGGATGACTGTGCCACAATGAGATTTGATGATGATCGTTGTGCTAGGAAATACAAGATTCCATCTGCTTATGTTAGAGCTAACCCCTCGGGACCCAAGATGGCTTGGGTACCCAAATCTCTAAAATGAGAAATCTGTTTTGTAGGGGTGCCTTGAGGAGGAAGAATTTGTTGATAAATAACGATCTTTCAAGGCAAGAGAAATGATGAGCTCTTCTGGTGATGAATTTGGTATATTGGTTTGTAAATTATTCAACTCAGGTAAGAGTTTGAATTTTGAGAAAAATATTGTGCTTTAAATTACAAATCCACTATCATGATTGACTATTCATGCTTATTAGCTTGCACACCTGTAAAAAAAGGTCAAAAATGGTTCGGCTTTGAAATTCACTCAGCTTAGGCTCATTTTGAAACATCTGAGAAGGTAAAATTTGAGCTTTGATGAAAAATGATTGAATTCAAACAGTTACATTCTTGCTTTATTGATTAAGGCAATTTCAGAAGTGTTGAGATCTTCAGGTTACATGATTAGGTGATGCAGTTAGCTTTGCATACTCTCTGTTTTATATCTTGCAAATAACAATTCAGTTCTTGAATCCTTCAGTTTGAACATAAAAGTTTTCATACTTTTAATCACTTTTTGTAAATAACAGTTCACATGTGCATACATAGTTCACTTATGCATACACAGATTGCATACTTACTTTCATGCACATATCATACACATCTTTGCATACTTATACATAAAGGAAGTCTTTGATCATATGCTCAGTTACATGCATACACTTACATATCATTGCATACTCTTGTGCTTGAATGCCATGATTATTCGATATATAAAATGGTGTTAGTGGAAGGTTGGATTATGTTCAGCCGGAAGCTTTCACTATGCGTGAGGTGGTCTTCGGACCTACGTTCTCGCCAAGTGCCGATAATCAATCTGCTTGAAGTCATTGAAAAATCTCTGGTTGAATGCATGTATATACTTTATACAACCACTTTTGACTCCTTCTATGACTCATCCCTTGCTAAATGAAATTGTATTGATTTAGACATATTTGTTACATGGCATATATTAAGGGGGAGATTTTTTTTATAACTGTGCATACATTTAGGGGGAGACATTACTGTGATAAGACTAATTCATCTTTTACATTCAATACAACCACCCACACAAAATGCACCTTTTTAAGATAATGATTCAATCTAATAAGGATTACTATTTTCTACATTACACTTTTAAGGACTATTGATTCTCTACATAGAAATCACATGTCTCGTGAGGAAAAAGTTGTTTATCACTTCAAAAATTTGTATAAGTGGAACGTGGATCCGAGTAGCCGGGAATCCCCCCTGAAATAAAGGAGAAAACTCGCGTCGAAAGGAGAAACTAATCCATATGAAAATAAGTGTGATTTACCACCAAGTAGCCGAGAAGTGCCCCTGAGACAAAGGGTACAACTCGCGTCGAAAAAATGTCTCATCCACATCATAAAAAGTGATGAAACTGAGTAACCGGGAATTGCCCCTGAAACAAAGGGCATGACTCGTATCAAAAGGTTAGTCACACCATTTTTAGTAATTAAAAATTGGGGTCATACGTAGCTACCAATATTCGAGCATTGTGTATGAAAGTGTATGGATGAGAAGTTCTTTTTAGTGTTCTTTAGAAAATCTGATTTTTCATGTTGACTTGAACTTCATTGCTCAATCTTCACATATGCACTTTGAGTTTGATTGTTTGAATGTCGTTTATGAATCTGTCATCTTTCATGGTTAATGCAGTACTTTATTTATGTAAGCACGACCTTCTTAGTATTGCTCATGCACATCATGTTCTACAATCGATTGCATAATCCTTACACTTGTCCCGAAGGGACTTGCATGAGTATATATCTTGTTATGCATGCCTGAGTGCCTGATTGTTTAATCTGGTTTACAAATATCATGCTTCATTTCATTTACATGCATCTATAGGTTATATTTATAAATAACATGTTAAATAACCCATTGTCGGTTGGTTTTTGGTACTTGACAATTGGGGGAGAATAACGTGCTTTTCAGCACTATACTTTTTGTGCATAGCTAGGTTTTACACTTTGCATATAGGTTAGTTAAATAAATACACTTGTGAATAATTAGTCATATATATAGCAAAAATTACAAAAATTTGAGCACTTGCATTTCTTTCACACATCTGCTTGTTGCACGTCAACTTCCAAATTCTTGTTTACAGTTATTGGTCTATACACTTTCCCTTCGTGAGAGGATCATTGCTGGGTTCATGTGCGCTTGTCACACTCATCTTTGGAATCTTTACAGTTGCCTCTTAGTCCCTAATTTTTTGATAATGCCAAAGGGGGAGAGAAATTTGGACAGCCACAATATATTATCATCATCAAAAAGGGGGAGATTGTTGGGTTCTATGCACCCCCTCGTTGTCTTTGACAATGGTTTTGATGATTCCAATATATTGTGTGTTTTACATATGTTTTAAAGTGAAAACAATTTGAGTTAATTTTGTGGAAAATGTTTTCAGGTCTTGATGCTCATGTTTTGAAATCTTGCTTTGCAGGTGGTTCAAATACAATGCTCCTTCATGGATATATCCTTATGTTTGCCCTGAACTTCATTTATAACTCATGTTTATTAACTGATCTTGGCTTACATGAAGATTTGATTGAGTTGCCTTGGAATGTGCTTGATGTGATCTCAATATGCATTGGACTGTTAAAGCGGTCTTTCATTCCTTTAGGGATGGGTCGACCCCTGGCTATATGAGCCTCATGTATATATATATATCTTTGATGTCTTTGCATCTCTTTAAGATTCTCATGGATTTATACTTCTTGAAAGTGCAGGAACAAATTTCCCACATTACTTTTGATTCCATGGAGATTGATGTTTGAATGGACTGTAATATGTCTTAACTGAATTTTCTTTGTTCTGGATATGGATTTAGTTGAGCTGAACCCTGACCCTTGTTTTCTTGGACATGATGGTTTTGAGAACCTTGAATGTGGTTGATGACTATGACTGAACTTAATTGTCTTGAACTGAACTTGGAAGACCTTGTGCTGAATTTGATTGTCTTGGTTTGGTCATGGAACCTATTGTGTGGCCATGCTTGAAGCTTCTCTTATGCATGTGAGACTACATGCTTTGTCATATGAATGGCCACTGTTAAAGGTTTTTGAACTAAAATTCATATATACTTTCACTTAACTTTGATTCAGTCATAAATGAATTTAATGTATGAGAAGGACACTTGCCTTGTTTGAGATTGAAAGGATGCATTGAGTGGTTTATATGATATGGGTTAATTTGAGAATTTCATTTGATGAGCTGGAGATTGAAATTAATGAGAATATGTATTGTGCAGGATCGATGAGGAAACAACGTTCAAATCCTAGAAATGATGGTACGAACACAATTGGAGGTCGATCTCTAAGTGGTTGGAATGGCATTGGTTCAAAGCTAGAAAAGACATAATTATTGTGAGATTTCTATCAAAACTTATATGCCAATGGTAAGAAGGTTTGATCAAGTGTATCTCAATATGCATGGATTGATATGGATTGATTGCTAGTGGTTCAAAACTGGTAGATATGTTCAAATCTGGAAAATTCAGGTTCGTTATGGAGTTTTTCATTCAAATACTCAAGGCCATGGTAAGAATGTTTGATTAATTAGTTTTGAATGTGAATAGATTGATCAATGTTGAAATCAGGTTTTGAATATGTCAATCTGAGTTGTAAGTGCATATTGATTGATCTTGATACCATGTTCCTCGATTTGTGGAGTTTCAAGTGTTTTTTTAATTGAGCTTTTCCACTGTCAGGAAAAGTGTCGACCCATGGGGTCGACACTTTATATTGGGCTATGCTATTTTAACTAAAACAGAACTGCCGATAAAAAAGGTCGACCCCATGGGTCGACACTTTTTACCCTTGGTCCTGATTTCATCTCAGGACAGAACCTCGTGAAAAAAAGGTCGACCCCATGGGTCGACACTTTTTGACTGGGTTCTGGATTTTATGCTTTTAGCAGAACTCGTTGATACGAGTGTCGACCCTAGAGGTCGACACTTTTTCTGGGACGTCCGGATCGGGTTTTACGCATTGGTTTCGAAATGCCCATTGTTTTATCTGATTCGCCTTAGCTTTTACCCTAATGCCCTTAGGGTTATACCCTACCATTAGGAGTGCATTTGAGAGGGTATAAGCATGGGCTTTATGGTCCCTTCTTATAGTTTTCTCTTGGGTATATAGCAGCTGTGAATTTCCATCGAGAGATCAATCCCCTGGTGCTAACACTCTCTATTTGCTTGCAGGAAGGAAGAGGAGGGCGCCGCCCACCTGGAGGAGGAAGAAGAAGAAGAGGAAGACGATGTCCACGAGCTATTCCAAGCCGATCGGTCCCAGATCTAAAATCACACCTTGAAGATTCAACCCTCGACGTCTCCAACGAGCTTGTTCGAATTCCACTTCATGGAGAAAACTATCCGGCACACCCTACCTCTCTTTGGACGAGATTTGATTGCCGATTTGAGGGGGATCCTTTTTCTCTCATCTCTTCTTGTCTATTTGAGCATAAATAGTTGTTTGGGGTTATTGTATATCCTTTATTTTGTTAAACTCGATATACATCGTGTGTGGGCGGAGTTGTATCTCCGTGTGTGTGGTTTTATTGTGGGGAAAGTTTCCCCGTGTTTGGTTGTGTGTAGACGGAGCGACGTCTCCATGTGGTTATCGTGTCCGGGGTACGTTCCCCGAACGTGTGTGTGTACTGTGGTGGCAGCGTGTTGGTGCCTGTCCCCGTGTGGTTATTGATGCGAAAGTAGCGTGTGTGTGATTAGGGTTCGTCCCCGTGTTGCTACGAAAGTAGCGTGGAGTGAAGCCTCACCCGGTTGGGTGAGGGGTGCACGTAGGGAGCCCGTCGTGGTCCCGAACCACCTTAAAATCTCGTGTTCTATGTGATTGCCTATGCGTTTGACTATTTCTTCTATCTCCCTTCACAGGTCAACTTAGTAGGTTTTAATTCACTGCACATCACACATCGCTTCATCCGTTATCCGTGTGTGGGTTAATTTCGTTGTTCAAAGCATTGATCATTCGAGTGAAAACGGAAAGGTTAAGAGAACACCGTAATCTCACTTGAGTTTTAGTTAATCAACGTTGACAAGTTTAATTCCACTGTGTTAAGTAAAGAAAGTTTTTAAAATCTGCCATCTCGGCAAGGGGACAATTCAACCCCCCTTCTTGCCCGCCATCTCTCTGGGCCAACACTCCTGTTACTTTCCACGCTTCTACAACCTCTGAAGTTATTCACTTTAAATCCCTCAATCATCAGGTTTCTCCCATGCAATGCTCTTTTGAGGAAGGTGTCTGAATTCGGAATCAGTCCTGCATAATACTGAAGTCTGTATTAGGCTTGAATCCCCTCACTGCATTCCAACTTCCGCCTACTAACATTCACATATATCTACAACATTCTTCCCTACAAAATCCTCACCAAGATTTTGTTTGATGATGTCAAAGGGGGAGAAGTCTTTGATGAATCATAGTCTGAGAAGTCATAAGTCTGGTTGAGTCATAGTCTGGTTGGTCAGTCTGGAAATCACAGTGTGATCGGTCTGAAGGTAGTCTCTCTGATAAGTGTGAATTTTTACATGTTAATTAATGTTATAACACAGTTTTATGAGCTTTAATATTCATCACTATGCATTTATCACACTTAATCATAATTTCAGATCAAAATGATTAGTTTGCAAAATTTAATTACATTTTGATAATATTTTGTAGGCACTCGGTACGATGGGGAAAGCAGCAAAAAAAGTCTACATAAATGGTGAAGAAATGGGCCAAAGGCCCATAACCCAAGAACCCTTCTCAAATGAGCCAAAGGCCCATGATCAATTGTGCTAGTTCAAATAGAACAAATATATATATATATAAGAACATAACAGTGGGCCAAAGGCTCCTTCAAAGGCCATCAGCACTCAGATCAATTATCTTCACATGGGCCAAAGCCCATCCAAAGGTCCTTCAGCGGCCAAGTTCCCATGCATGCAACCCAACGCAAGCTTCTCTTCACGTGGGCAACACCATGCATAGAGGTGTCCATCACACGCGGGCTTCAAACGCAGGACGGGTCAACGTCGCACGGGCGACGAGGTGGAGATGGGATAATGCTGGGAGGCCAGCAGCGTGGATGCTACACGCGGGCATCTTCACGTGTCACACGGGCACGAGTTGGAGGCGACAAAGGCAAGGTCAACGCGCTGGCGTGAAGAGCCAGCTTCGGCGGGTGCAGAGCTTCACCATGCTATCGACCGCGGCGAATGCCGACGCCGACCTTCTCACGCTGGTGACGGGTCAGCGCTTGCGGTCGACAGACGAGTGCGTCGACGCGGGAGAAGCATCGGCGCATAGGAGAGAGAAAGAGAGAGAGAACGACGGAAAAAAATGGAGAAAAATGAGAAAAATTCATTAAAAAATACAAATGTGTGCATGGTTGCACACATTCCCAAGTAAAAAAAATGCAGCAGGGGTGTTCACATTGAGGAATGAGGGTAATTTTAACCCTATAAAATGGGGTCCTATTTTTGATGTAGGAGAGTTTTTGGAGAGTTTTTTTTACCTTAGGATGGGTTACGTAGGTTTTCTTTTGCAAGTTTTGGTTTGTGGATTTTGGGGTTGTTATTAGTGTGTTGTTATGGATATTTTTGAAATCTTAGCTATATAAGCCTTTCATAGCTCCTTTACATGCATTTGTGTTCATCATTTCGATTTTCTTTCTTCTGAAAACTTATTCATCTTTAAGTGTTCTTCATTTTCTCTTTCTACCACTTCCTCTTAAACTTTTCAATTTTTAAGTTATTTCCCATTTTTCACTTGCTGTCCTAGCATGTTACTGTTCATCCGAGATGCTAGTCTCTATTCTTCCTCCGTTTTGAAGTCCTTCCACTCTTCTTTGCTTTCTAAGTTCTTCATGAAAGTTTTTCCTCTCTCTTCGATCTTCATTTTCTTCTTCTACAACTTCTTCTAATCCTGTCTCATTTTTAAGTTATAATCAATTTTTAACATTTTAGTTTTTTGCACAGTCACTATTCACCCGCGCAGACCACTTCTCTTCTTTCCTAGTTTTCACCACCTTCTACTCTTTTTTCTATCTCTGCACTCTTCATAAAACTTCTTCCTCATCCTCCGATCTTAACTTTTGTATCTTTCACTTCTTCTAATTCTTCTCAGTTTTAAAGGTATTTCTCTTTTTATCTCTCTCTATTTTCAGTTTAATTTCCCCTATGTTTTTCTTCTATCTATCTCCCTCTCTTCATATTCTTCACACATCATACGGCGGAGTTGCTTCCCTCGATCCTATCACGGCGGCGTTCTATACCAAAGCGGGACGGCGATCAAAGGCTCGGCAAGGGCGTGGACGGCGTCACTCTTCCGATTCCTCGGCTCATTTCTTCCTTTATTCTTTTAATTTCAAGTTGTACTTTTAATTTTTATAGTTGTAATTTTTATTTCCTTAGCAATAAAAATTCATGTTAGTAATTGTAGATTTGATTTAAAATCCACACTTAAACAAAAAAATGATAAGAATAAGCAATAAAAATAACAATAAAATAGCACGAGGTGCTAAAAGGAGGTTGTGATCGCCAGAGACACGAGGGTCTCAAAGAGGAGATTGATATGGGGAGATGATCGCAAAATACCTCAAAAGATGCGGTTGATTGTAGGTGCTTCCTTTCTCTTCAAATCGGCCGGCCGACGAAGAGAGTTCTTCAATTAATTACCCTTGCAAAAAAGACACAAACACCAATAAAGAATATGAATTAGAAATATGGTGAGTGTAGCATCAAATCCTAAATAAAAATATGAGCATGAAAATATGGTGAAGAACACACCTTAAGGGTGGTTGCCCTTAAACCCCTATGCAAAGAGGGTGTGGAAAATATGATGAATGAATGCAAATAATAAAAGAGTGCAAGAGATGCACTAAATGGGAGTTCTCAACGTGGTTGAGTTTTAAAAGAATAAATACATGAATGATCATGCATGCAACCGAATGATGCAGTAAAAGAATAATAAAAAAAAGGAGAGAAGAAGCCTGTCGCTTTGGCTTTGATATTCAAGGGGAAGTGAGCTTCAATAGGATGATGAAGAGCGTGCCGTAGAAGCCCCTCCTTCAGCCAAACACAGCCGCACAGAGCAGCCTGCAAGAAAACAAAGCAAAAGGAAAAAAACGCGGAGGGGAAGAAGGGGGTCCAACCCGTTAACAGAGCAGCAGAGTTCTATTAATAGATTGGAAATAGAGGGATAAGAACGGCAAGAGTCCAATGAGGTAAGATAAGAACGGGCAAGAGCCCCAATCAAGGCAGAAGTCTAATGAGGCAAGGACTCTCTGGGGAAAGGGCTGCGAAGCCAGCAGATGAAACACGCCCTTTGTCAGGGCGTCAATTCAAGAATTGACGACCTGTCAAGGGGCGTTAATTCAAAACACGCCCTAGGTCAGGGCGTTTCTTCCTGGATTAATTTTAGAAATAAACATTTCTTTTATTTGGAAATTATGAAAGACGCCTCAGGGAGAGGCGTGAATTGAAAAACGCCCCATGTTAGGGCGTGATTAAACATTTTTCAAACATTTATTCTTTTTCGAAAATTGCATAATTCTAGGAATTGACGCCCTCATCTCAGGGCGTCCTTTCATCAAGAAACGCCCCAGGTCAGGTCGTGTTTTAAAACACGCCCTTCACCAGGTCACAAATTTATAAAATAGGTAAAATGGGGAGAAATAGATAAAATGGGGAGACACGCCCTGGATCAGGCCGCATTTTAAAAACATGCCCCTCTCCAGGGCGTGAATTCAGAAAATAGAGATAAATGCCCAGAAAATCCAGAAAAATAGGAAAAAGGAGGAAATGAGGGAAAAATAGGAGAAATTCAAGAAAATGGGAAAAATCACTCAAACAAGCTAATTTGAGGGTCAAATGGGGCATTACAAGGTAATATGAGAAATACTTAAAGTAATGTCAATTTTGGCGTGTCTACAACTGCCCCGCCTTGGCGTCTGCTTTGCAAGGGAGCGTAGCAAACTGAAAAGTAGATGCCAAGGTGTGATGAGACACGCAATCAACATCACTTGATGAGAATCAAATCAAAAGCTCGAGACGAAGTAATCCCGGGAAATCCAACGAAATCAACAATGTTCGGATAAAAGGGGAGATGTGCACGCGGTGCACGAAGGAGATAAAATAAAATGATCAACTTCCAGCGCGGTGGAAGTACCCCAGGTCACAAACCTGTAGATTTCACCATTGGGGAGCGGTTACCAGCCAGTGGACGTGCTGCAGCCAAGGTGGATCAAAGGGAAATGATTAAAAATAAGATGATAAAAATCCAAACAAGGAGCTCTCGAGAAAAGACCCAAAACAGCGACAAATCGAACTGAGGATTCAATCCGGCAATGAAAATCTCATATCGGGGAAAGGTTAAGATCAATTCAACTCTCAACATCAGCTTATCAGAATGATTTTCCAACAGTTGATTCAAAGTCCTACATGAATGCATGCTGGGCTAAAGGGAAAATAACAAATGAAAATATAATATAATCAAGGATAATATTGTTAAACTGCCCAGACTGGGTCAAGAAATCAATTCTGCGAGCTGATACTAAGACGAAGCCCGTTTATCCACGCACCAACTCGTAAAAAGGGAACCATCGTCCCCAGTCTTGGACGGCTCAACGGCCTATCCGTGTGACTAAGACTTCTCTGGAATCATCATTATTTTTGATGAAGGGGAACTCAAATCCCAGATTTACCAAAGCCACAAGGTCCTTGATATAATCTAGTAACATATGTAACATATAGTAGAATGCATACAGGGAGATGGTGATAGCAATGAGCATGGGGGACTGAGAAAGGTGCCGGCACCGTGGGACTTTGAGTGATGATGCCCTGTCGGTGGGACCAAGAGCTTCTTATCCTGCGCTCAAAAATTCATTAGCCAAGATATAACAAGCAATGAATAAGGCATTTAATCATAGCATGCATAGCATGAATCAAAGCAACCAATCATAGCATATATCATGAACAGCATAAGTCAAATCATGGCATAGCAAAGCATCATTATTTGTTGTTTGTCATGAGGATGACAATCTGGCTAATCAAGTTTTGGAGTTAAATAATCAAGATCTGATAATGCCCATCGGCGGAGTAATCAGATGAAACGAGCAGGAGTTGATTGAAAGATTTGGAGATGAATAATCATGAGATATGATAATCAGAATGATATAGGGAGATGATAACCAAAATGATATGAGGAGATGATAACCAAAAATGCCCAGGGTGGCATGTCATGAGAATATCGGGAGGATCAATAGATTGATAGCAATGAGTGGAGATAGGACTCATCCCGTGCTTTTGGTCTCTGCAAAGCTATTCCTGCGAAACACCATCAGAAAATACAATGCAAATTTTTGATTTTGGAAATATGTAAATTTTTATGAGTTTTGGAATATGTAAATTTTTATGAGTTTTAAAAATATTTAAATTTTTATGGAGATTTTTAGAAAATATTTTGAATTTTTGTTGGGATTTTGATCGGGAAATATTCAATTTTTTTTTTGGATTTTGGTTTAGACATTGTTAATGCAGCATCAAAGGGTTATTTTGAACCACTGACTAGGGATCCTTGTTCCTTCCCTTTTCGCTAAAACTGTCCAAAGCTGGACGTGCATTGAAGGGTGGCGCCCTATAACCGACCGCCCTTGATTAACGGTGCTCCTACCAAGGCCATACCTGAGAAACATTCGGTCTTAGAGGGAAAAGAGAAGAATAATTGGAGATAAGCTTTATGCAGGATGGGAGATATCGGGACTTGAATTCCTTCCAAGGTGTTCCCTTCAAAGAGGTAGTCTGTTATGCCGGGGCTTTGTGCCTTTAATTTTTAGACCCTTGACATGCATACGACCAGGGTTTTCCCTGCGGGGACTTTGCCACTCTTGACATGCCATAATTCATAATCTTACTTTTATCGAAATTTTGACTTGTTTTTCATAATAGCCCTTTTGGCTAGATGTATATCATGAAATTCATATTTAGTTTGGGTCAAGACTACCCCTATTTGAGACTCCTCTCGTATTGGGGATTACCAAGGTTGGTCATCTCATCCGTCAACCTCTTGCCCCTGCACGTGGCCGAGTAAAGAAGAGAAAAAGACTTTCATATATACTCATGGCATGGCCAAGGTAGCAACGGTGTTTAACCAAAGGAGCCGGCTAAGGACGCCGTGAAGTGTGTGAAGTGCCCAGCTGAGGGTTGATCTTAACAAGCAGGGAGAGAATGTTGAATTCCCAGCGCGGGTTTTTATTAACCAGAGGTGCTGCAAAAAAATAAGCCTAAAGGACTCTTTTGAGAATGATTTCAATTAAACAAAAGCTTAAGATAAAGGTTTAAAACACCACTCTTAATCTCGTTAAGAAGCACTTGATTTTGAAAGTAATGAGAAAATGATATCATTAAAATGCATACTTACGCCAATATGTTACCTTGCAACCTTTGTAGAAGCAGCTGTCAGAGGCGAGGTTGATCATCATGGGATTTGTCCTCTTTGGGAGTCAAAAGGTTTGGAAGCAAAGGATTTTGGGAGTGGCTTAACAAGAATGAGTGGTGCTCAAACCAGACTCAGACGAATAAGGAGAAAAGGGAAGAGAGGCGAGGGCTAGAACTCCCTCACTAAGGCGCGAGACCCTGATCACATGGAACAGTCTACAGAAGAAGTGAAGAATTAGAAGGATGAGTGAGGACTAAAGCCTCGAAAATAATGGGAGAAAGGGCAGATGCCCAGAGCAATAGATGTAGAAGAAGTTGGGTCGGACCCAGGATCGGGAGGAATCAGAAGAAGGAATTGGTAGATAGAAAGGGGCGGATCCGGAGGGTCCGGAGGCAGAGGAGAATCATGGGAAGACCCATCCGGAGGCTCCGGTGGGATAATAAAGGAAGGGACGCGATGCCTTAGAAAGAAATATGGAAAAAGATGATGGAAAAGGAAGAAGAAGATGAAAGATGTGATGTTTTGGAGGATTAGAAAGATGAATCGGAGGAAAGATGGGGGGTCCGGAGGTTCCGGAGGAGGAATAAGTGGGAAAGGGGCGGCGTGCCCGAGGGAAAAGGAGAGGAATGAAGGAGAATCAGGAGGAAAATCCGGAGGTTCCGGAGGAATGCAATGGAAAGGGGCGCGATGCCCGGGGGAAAGGTCCGGAGATTCCGGAGGAATAAAATCAGGAAGGGAATGAGAATCCGGAGGTTCCGGGGGAATAAGAGAATGGAAAGGGGCGTTGTGCCCGAGGAAAAGGTCCGGAGGTTCCGGAGGAAGATAATGAAAAGGGGCGCGATGCCCAAGGGGAGAGTCCGGAGGATCCGGAAGAACAAAGTGGAAAGGGGCGCGGTGCCCCGGGAAAAAGTGGAGAAAATCAAGTGGAGAATCCGGAGGTTCCGGAGGAATGAGATGGAAAAGGGCGTCATGCCCGATTAAAGTGGATGAAGATGAACAAGATGAGAATTGCGGAATGTCCGGCGGTGCCGGAAGATGGTGGAGATACGGGTTTGAAAACCCGGGAATCAGGAGGTGCAGATGTATGCAAAATGATGGATGTGATGTGTGCAATGAATGGAATGAATGAATGAATGAAAAATGCATGAAATTTAAAGAAGATGAAGAATATGAAGGGTGAGAGGGGGAGATCCTCCTCTTTTCCCTTGGAGTGGCCCATGAAGAAAAGGTGATGGAAATGGATGAATAGAAGATGGAACAAATAGGAGATGGCCCCTTAGCGTCAAGATAACTGCCCCTCCACGGCAGTGAACATGTACGACCAATTGGCCCAATAAAAAAAGCTTCAATAGTAAAAGACAACTCCCTTGGAAAGCAAAGATCAATAATGTGGGGGAGTTGTAGAGTTGGAACGGGAAGCATTGAGTTGCCCATTGAATGTGGTGTATATGGAGTGTTAAGCAAATAGGGCAATCGCCCCTTGTATGGAATAATGAATTCTGGATTGGAAAGTTTGAACAAGGGGTGCCCTGCCCGGCCCTCAAATGGCGTCAACGCTTGGCATTCTCTGAGCAATGGCGGCGACTTGGCCTCTTCAATCGTGCTCGGCACAATAACCCGGATTGGCATCCGAAAAATGAATTCTTGAATCTTGAATGGCACAGTCGTGGCCGAAGTCTTCTTGCCCGGCTTTTGATCGTCTTCGGCACGAGTACTTGTAGCAGCGCTCCCCTTCCGAGTAGTAAAGGGAGGTGAGGCGGAGGCGGAAGGCTCCGTGGATGATGGAGGTATAACGGGAGGTGTTGGCAAATGAGTGAGTGGAGGCGGAGGTTCAAACACGTCGAGCTTCTCCCTTTGCTCGGAAGCAGTCGGGGTTGGCTCGAGTGCAAAAAGGGGTGGATCCTGCTCAGGATTAGCCATGGGTAAAGGCGAAAGGCTATGTGGTGGAGGTATAGGCAAAATGGGTTTTGGGGTTAAAGGCATAATGGAGGGTAATGGTGGGGAAATTGGGGAAGTGGAGGCCGAGGTGGAGGCTAATGGCATAATGGGGGGAGGTGTAATTGGTGGAGGTTTGGCAATTGGTGGAGGTTTGTTGCGGAGAAAGCGCCGAACGGGGCGAGCGGTATTAGTAGTGGGGAGAGACTCAAGATGCGCCGGCGTGGGTGATTGGAGTATCGACCCATCCTCGTAGCACCATGAAGTCTCGGGAATAGGAGTTGGATTAGGGACGATGGCTTCGTCCTGAGCAGGGGGTTCATCAAATGAAATTGGAGGGAGCGGGAAACGAAGGAAACTTGGAAGGGGTGCTTGCATAACTTCATCGTCGTATACCGGCTTGGATTCTTCAATCGCCGGTTCTTGCTTGCTTGGAGTGCAGACGCCGTAGTCGTCCATCCTATCCTTCCATTCTCTCTCCATTCTTGTAATGTCATCCAAAGCCGCATAGAGAGGATTAACTGAAGTAGGAGGAGCAGGCCGTAAACTTGTAACCCTCATTAATTGTTCCTCCATGGAAGCAATCTTATCAAAAATCTGTTGCTGGAGGGGCGTAACATGAGCAACAGAGGGTCGGCAGGGCCTTGAAGGAGGGGCCGTATAAGAAGGCCGTGGAGGGGAATTAACGGGATAACCCGGATGGGTCGGATTACAAGGAATAAAAGGGCCTCGGGGCCGTGTTGGAGGAGGAATAGAAGGAGGCGGGTGTCGGACCACCCGAGGAGGAGTGTGAATAGAAGGAGGCGGGTAATGGGCTACCTGATTGGAAGAAGAAGGAGGTGGGTGATGGGCCACCCGTATAGGAATAGAAGAAGGAGGAGATGCATGAGATGAAGGAGATGCACCCTCAACGGCAGCCTTAAGGGCGTGGATCTGTTGAGGGGTGAGATGATCTAATGCATGCAAGATTTGGGAGACCCTCTCATCGTTGGGAGGAGACGGTCCCGGAGGAATAGTGGCTCGAACTTGAGTTGGGGGACCATAAGAATGGACATTACCCATGGGTCGGGCATGACCATAAGAATAAGGACGTGGTCCCTTGAAAGAATGGTGAGGATTTTGATGAACATGTTGAATTTGAGGAGTGTAAGAAGTGCTAGGTTGTGCATCCTCATGAATGGAATTAAACACGTTATTTTCCCAATTACGGTAAGCCATCATATAATCAAAGTTCACAATAATATGCAAAGAAGCACACAAGTTGGAATGGTTACCGTGATTTTGATTGTTTTAAACCTTGGTGAATTAATGAATTTTAATAAAGTTTGGAAAGATTCACACAAGGGAGGATCCTAGTTTCAATATGATTTAACTCCAATGCCAACTAGGAATCCTCTCTCACCGTGTAGGCCAACTAACTCGAGACTCCAGAAGGGTACAACCTGCCCAGCGTCCGTGAGGGAATCCACGGGTGCGGGGACTTACGGAGGCTTGGTTTAGGAATTTCCAATCCAAAGAGACGGAATGCTCAATGGAGGGTCGTTCCTTCACCAAGGGGGTGTGTGGCTCCTAGATATGTGGAGAGAGGAGGTCTCCCAAACCAATACAATATGAATGAATGCAACAGATATAATCAAAAAAATATAATACAGTGATGAAGAAGGAGTGCGGTAAAAACACAGGCAAAAGACGCCCTGGGGCAGGGCGCTATAAATCAAAAGACGCCCTGGGGCAGGGCGCTACCAATGGAAAAGACGCCCTGGGGGAGGGCGTGAAACACTGTGGGGAGATGCCAACCAAGTCAAGAAACGCCCCGTGGTGAGGCGTTACAAAGAAAAGGACGCCCTTGACCAAGGGCGTCAAATCATGAAACAGCGCCTTGGTGTGAGGCGCTAATCAAGAAAGAAACGCCCTGGGGAAGGGCGTGAATTCAACAGATCACCAAATATAATAAAAACGCGTCCTGACAGAAGGCGTTAAACAGGGAAAAGGCGCCCTATGCTAGGGCGTTAACAAAAAATGCGCCTCTGTCAGAGGCGTTAATTGCCTTATTCCAGAAACTCTTCACGGCCAGCAATAGCAGAGAAACACTCACAGAGTCAATCACAGTCAATCAGCAAATATGATTATCAAAACATAATCATGCTCATCAAATTTTATTTTTTTGGATAAAGTGGGATTTCAAAAAGAAATCTATCAACTGACAGATCACAAGTGGGACAAGAAAACAATGGAGGGTGCCCGAGGGGCACAAAGGAGGGGTACCGTGGGTACCAATAGGAAAGGGCACGCGATGGTGCCAAGGGGAAAGGGGTAATCAAATGAAAAACGAAAAGTGTCCCACCGTGATCGCCAATTTGTAGATTTGATTTAAAATCCACACTTAAACAAAAAAATGATAAGAATAAGCAATAAAAATAACAATAAAATAGCACGAGGTGCTCAAAGGAGGTTGTGATCGCCAGAGACACGAGGGTCTCAAAGAGGAGATTGATATGGGGAGATGATCGCAAAATACCTCAAAAGATGCGGTTGATTGTAGGTGCTTCCTTTCTCTTCAAATCGGCCGGCCGACGAAGAGAGTTCTTCAATTAATTACCCTTACAAAAAAGACACAAACACCAATAAAGAATATGAATTAGAAATATGGTGAGTGTAGCATCAAATCCTAAATAAAAATATGAGCATGAAAATATGGTGAAGAACACACCTTAAGGGTGGTTGCCCTTAAACCCCTATGCAAAGAGGGTGTGGAAAATATGATGAATGAATGCAAATAATAAAAGAGTGCAAGAGATGCACTAAATGGGAGTTCTTAACGTGGTTGAGTTTTAAAAGAATAAATACATGAATGATCATGCATGCAACCGAATGATGCAGTAAAAGAATAATAATAAAAAAGGAGAGAAGAAGCATGTCGCTTTGGCTTTGATATTCAAGGGGAAGTAAGCTTCAATAGGATGATGAAGAGCGTGCCGTAGAAGCCCCTCCTTCAGCCAAACACAGCCGCACAGAGCAGCCTGCAAGAAAACAAAGCAAAAGGAAAAAAACGCGGAGGGGAAGAAGGGGGTCCAACCCGTTAACAGAGCAGCAGAGTTCTATTAATAGATTGGAAATAGAGGGATAAGAACGGCAAGAGTCCAATGGACGTAAGATAAGAACGGGCAAGAGCCCCAATCAAGGCAGAAATCTAATGAGGCAAGGACTCTCTGGGGAAAGGGCTGCGAAGCCAGCAGATGAAACACGCCCTTTGTCAGGGCGTCAATTCAAGAATTGACGACCTGTCAAGGGGCGTTAATTCAAAACACGTCCTGGGTCAGGGCGTTTCTTCCTGGATTAATTTTAGAAATAAACATTTCTTTTATTTAGAAATTATGAAAGACGCCTCAGGGAGAGGCGTGAATTGAAAAACGCCCCATGTTAGGGCGTGATTAAACATTTTTCAAACATTTATTCTTTTTCAAAAATTACATAATTCCAGGAATTGACGCCCTCATCTCAGGGCGTCCTTTCATCAAGAAACGCCCCAGGTCAGGTCGTGTTTTAAAACGCGGCCCTTCACCAGGTCACAAATTTATAAAATAGGTAAAATGGAGAGAAATAGATAAAATGGGGAGACACACCCTGGATCAGGTCGCGTTTTAAAAACACGCCCCTCTCCAGGGCGTGAATTCAAAAAATAGAGATAAATGTCCAGAAAATCCAGAAAAATAGGAAAAAGGAGGAAATGAGGGAAAAATAGGAGAAATTCAAGAAAATGGGAAAAACCACTCAAACAAGCTAATTTGAGGGTCAAATGGGGCATTACAAGACAATATGAGAAATACTCAAAGTAATGTCAATTTTGGCGTGTCTACAGTAATCTATCTCTTCCAAATTTTTCTTCTCAACCCCTCTCAATTTCATTAGTTACATTTATTTCCCATGCATGTTAATTTCCTATTTTTATACAAATACACTACAAACCAATTCTTTATCAAATACATGGATTTTTCCAATGAGATTTAAATGAGAATATTTCCTCATCATGGGATCGACCCGCTATTCACCACTTTACTCGTATTTTCAAATCTATTTGAGTGAGTGAGTGCGATTTTATAAGTTTTGAAATTGTGTGGCACAGCATGTTTTAAACGACATCTTGTCGAGCATATCAATTTTTGAGGCCGTTGTCGGGGAGGAAATTATTTTTAATGGTTGGAAATTCTTATATTTCATGTATATATGTGAATACTCATTTTTCTATTTTTATTTTACATGAAAAATTAGGAAAAAATTAAAAAAAATCACAGACATTAAGACCTAAAATTCCCATAAAATAAACTGTCACAGGAAGTGTCGTTGAAAGAATGAAACTGTAGCAGAAAGCAGAAAATCAGAAAATTCAGGAAATTCAAGCGTCGCTAAAGATCAGTAAACGTAGAAAAAAGTCATGTTATATTTATTTCTGAAAAATTTTGAAAAAAAAATCTGAAAAATTCTTGAAAAATCTATAAAAATTAGAGCAAATCAGAACACACACAAATATCATTTTAATTTTATTTTGTAATAAATTTGCATGTCTTTGTTGTTTTATTATTTATAGTTTCTTTTATTCATATCCTCTTAAAAAGGGGGGAAATCTCTGAACATAATATAAAAAATCAGAAAACAGAAAATAGAAATTTTTTTCCTTTTTCATCATGATATCATGCTTTCATGACTGGTTACATCTCTTTCATGCATTGTTGCATTTAGATAATGTGAAAAAGAAAAAAATGGAGTATGTCTCTCTTTTATATCTCCTTAAAAAAAGTCAACAAAAAATAAAGGACGAGGGAGCGCAATCCAAGTAAGTATCTCAATCTTCCCTCTTGTGATTTAATTTATTTTTTACATTTTGTTACTTTTATATTTAGAAAAATCTCAAAAAAAATATGCTAGCTAGATAGCTTTATTAACTTAAAAAAAATACTTGCACAAAAAAATAAAAAAAATCTCCATTACAAGAATAGAAATCATACCATCCATAATCTAGGTCATGCATCATTTAGCATAGAATTTCTCCTTATTGTTTAATTTTTGTCATTACATTTTGGAGATTGCGAGAGGCAAGGTACGTTCTACTTATCTCATCTTAAGCATGCATTGTTGGATAAGAACTCCTTGTTTGAAACTTATGGTGAGCATTTCATTTTGAAAAAAATTTTAAGGGCAACACCCATAATCACATAATGTGGGGATTTCATCATCCTTCCTTAGCCCACAAATCACATTTTCTTTATATCTTTGCATGACCTAAGCTTTAAATAAAATTTAGTAGACATTGGCTCTAGGTTCACACTGTGGTTCTTGTGCTATTTAAGTTTACCCTCTTGTGAAAATCGGTACCTAAGGCAAGACGGTCGAATGACAAATGTCTTAAGCAGGCTAGTGGTTCTCTAATTAGGTCCCTACGAAAGTAGGGGGAGCCTCCCACTACCACACCCCTTACCTAACCAGTGAAAATATTGAGGGTGAACATAAGTTGTACTTTAGTCATTTTGTGAAACCCCATTTATAGGTCTAAGTAACATTTAGGTCGTCAAGTAATTTACGTGTTAACTTGTCTGTGTATGAAAAAATAAAAAAATAAAAATCAAAAATAAAATCAAAACCTCATCTTCTCTCTCTTCGTCTTAGTTGGTGTTATTTTCAAAAAAAATGTGGGTCTTTAATCTTAATCATACAAAAAAACAACTTAATCCAACATTAAAAAAAATAAAAATCAAACAAAACAAAACAAAAGAATAAAAAAGGAGATCAATAAAGGGAAATTAAAATTGAAAAAATAAAAAATTGAAAAAAATCTTTCTGAGATCCAACCTATTTTAATGGCCATCTATTTTGGAGGGAAACCCACACCCATGAAGGAGCATTTTATGCCTTCTACTTATAAACCCTCAACCTGTATTCAACTCCCTGACATTCTTATAGATCATTATGCGATTGACCCTAGTCTCATCCAGATGCTCCCATCTTTTTATGGGAATCTCAATGAAAATCTTTATAGGCATCTAGATGATTTTCTAGAAGTTTGCTCCTGATAAAAATCTGAAACTTTAGTGATGATGCCCTTAGGTTGATCTTATTTCCATTCTCATTGAAAGATAAAGCAGAATATTGGTTAAGGAGTTTTGGAAAGACCATCAGGACTTGGGAAGTTATGCAATTAGAATTTTTTGAAAAATTTTACCCCATAATCCGGACCAACATTATGAGAAGGGTGATTATGAGATTTACTCAACTTCTCGAAGAGCAACTTTATGAATCTTGGGAGAGGCTGAATGATTTGTTATGTCAATGCCCACACCATGGGTTGTCCAAATGGCAAATTATGTTTGCATTTTATGAGGGGTTATCTGATTATGATAGGCAAATGGTGGACACATGTTACGGAGGGGTATTTATGAACAAAAGTGAAGATGAGACTTATCATCTGTTTGACATTTTGAGTGAAAATTCGATGACTCATGCCTCACTCTCATCTCTTCAACAATCTGTAGGATCTTTCAAACAGGCTGAAACTTCAATCCAAACTTTCACAGAAACCTGTGAGTTTTGTGCTAGTCTCACTCACCATGTGAGTGAATGTCCTACTGTGGCCCGACTCCCACCAGTCATCCAAGCTCAAGTCCAAAATACTTTAGGATTCTCTCAGCTCGATTGTGAAATCTTTTCCGATAATTATAATCTTGGCTGGAACAATCACTCAAATTTTCCTTGGATGGATCAACCAATCCAAGCCCATTTGTCTAAACTTTCACCCCACAAAGCCCACGAGCAGCCCATGTCTAATCAACTTCAGCCCAACTCATCTCACCCAAATTTCAAAAGCAGTATCGATACAAGAGGTGATTCACCGGGCCACTACTTTGAACCTCAAATCGTGTACTCTCAGTCTACTTACTAGGACCCTCCTTCAATATTCAACCAACCCCCTCAATACGTGAATGATGATGATGATGATCTTATGCCTGTCATTTTGGCTCAAGATGTCAATACTGAGAATGAGGGAGAGTGCACTCGTAATACCATGATGAAGGAAGGGAAGGAATTAGGGGGTGGATTGAAGGATAAAGATGATCACATTGATATCATCACCCCATTCTATGAATGTTTTGAGATTGAGAATACCACTCTTAAGAATAGTGGACCAAACAACTCAATTGAGGATATGCATGAAGAGGAGGATTGCTTTGTAATTAATAATCTTGTTGGTTTAATGAAAACAAATTCTGAATATCCTCCTCTCCTTGGAGAACATGATGATGGGGCCTTGTTGGAAAAGTTTACATTTCATCTGCCCACCTCATTATTGGAAAATTTGATTGATAATCTTCAATTGAGTAATGAGTGTGATGAAGGGGTCTTATTTGAGATATTCACATTTGATCTTACCTCTGATCCCTTTATGTCCCTTTATGTCTAAATCATTGGATGAATTAGATCCTAGGTTTACGTTTCCTTCTAATTTGATTCCCTCGATAGTACAGTCTCTCCACTATGACATTCTAGGACCTGATGAGGATGTGCCAGCCATATTCACCTTTGATTTGACTTCCCATCAGGAAGATAAGTTGATTAGTGCCCTTAATGCTCATAAGGCTATTACTGAGAGGAATGTGGCTAATAATGACAATCTTATTCATCGGCCACCAGTGTCTGATCAAGTTACCTTGGAGAAAGTAGTCAGTAAAGGGTTAGTCAGGAGGGAAGATACAGGACACGAGGGCCAATGGGAAGATGTTGTGCAAAGGTTCCACCTCGATCTTGACAGCTTATTGGCCATTGATCATTTCATGATCCCAAAAGATAACAACTGGCTCACACATGTGGTTAAAGTTCAACTAAATATTGTGCGAGACCCACCTATTTCTAGCCCCCGTACGCACATGATTACTCTTGTCTTCCAATGGCATAAGGGCTGGAATTTGAAGGAGGACAAGATCATTTGGTATCTCATTCTAAATGTTACATGTTGGTTAGTGAGCTACATTACGTCTGGCTGAAGATGTTAAACTTAGCGCTTCTTGGGAGGTAACCCATAATTTTTGAGATTCCCATGTGCTAATAAATGGCTTCTTGGGAGGTAACCCAAGTTTGTATTATGATTTTATTTTTATTTTACAGGTGTAAATAATAGATAAGTTGGGGGGAGAGAGTAGATTGCTTGCATCTCTGTCAAGACCGTCACAAGCACTGATGCCCGTCGATGTTCACTTCCGTCAGGTTGTCCCGTTCCTTCATAAATTTCATGCCTACATTATTCTATTCATCCATCTTGTTCATGCCATTACAAACAATGTCATTTAAGTTGGGGGGACGAAACTCATGTCGCACATGTTGCATTCATATATACAACCTCATTTTTTTCAAATAAAAAAAACATAAAATAAAAATAAAATAAATAAAAATAAAACCCATTTTTAGTTTCTTGATTCATGCTTAAATTGAAAGTGATTCTAGAATAGAAAGACTGGGATAAGGTTGATGAAAATTTATCTAACCATGGAAAACTGATCTAAGAATCTCTTTAAAGTTCATGTGTATTTTAGAAAAATAAAAATATGATTGTACGCTAATGAAACAAGTATGACAAGCCTTTTGTAATTTTAGGTATGTTGCCTGATATTCAGCACTTCTTGAAGAAGAGATCTTTTATAAACTTTCTGCCAAGTTATCTATCAGAATTAATACAAAAGCACAATTAAAAAAAATTGAGAAAAATGCATTATGAAAAATGCCCCAAATCTTAGGAATCGGGCCTACTTCACCTAAGACGTGTTGAGGTTCACGTCAAAAGAAAAAGGGAACCTTGATCTATAAAATCGGGCATGCTTTGAGGTTTGTGTTAAACAGTGAAGGGTAGCGCAGCATCATGTGTGTAGAAAAATAAAAAGATCCCTAAGGGATGAACCAATAAGGCAGATAAAAAGCTAATATGATTAATGCTCTTATTGAGAGGTGCATGGTTGAAAGGCACTTATTTGGAATAGCAAATGTGGTGGGGACACCGGGCCCACTACCGGATCCACTACTCGGAGCCGACGCCGCACCGCCCCGACCGCACCGAGCTTGTGGCTCGGAGACTCATTTGAAGACTCGGCATCCTGAGTACGTATGTATTGCGTATGTGTGTATGTATTGTTTGTATTTTACTATGGTGGTATTTGTATTATTAAACCACCAAAGTCAAAGTATTTTATTTTATTTGGTCCAAGTCAAATATTGGTAGGTGGCTTTTGTTTTATTAGGGTATGATATAAATATAATTAGGTGAAGGTAAAAGGTATGGTTGTTATATCCCTTCCTATATAAAGGGGGCAAAGATGTTGTGTTTTCATATGAATGAATGAATGTTTTGAAATCACGTAAGGTGCATAGCGCATTTGTGCTTCCCCTTCCCTCCTTCTCCTTTTCTGAGATTTGAGTGTCACCCAGTGTGAGACCGTCCGGTGTGAGGCCGAGCTGCACGAGGCAGTAGTTATCCGTTCATGTTCGCTTCCCGGAGCTGTCATCAATCCTTCCCCCGACGCCGACTACATCAAATTTGGTATCAGAGCCCGACAATGGCGCCTCCATCAACCCCGACGCCCGCATCGTCTTCCCCCCCCCCTTTCTTTCGGTTGCGAGAAGTTGAAAAAAAAAAGAGAAAAAAAAGAAAGAAACAAACAGAAGGCTCGGCTGAGAGAGAAGAAAGGAGTTTAAAAAAAATAATAATAAGGAGTCTTTTTATTGCGGCTGAGAAAGAGAAGAAAATAGAAAAGAAAAAAAGGGGTGTTCGCGGCACGGGCCTCGTCGCCCATGCCCATTTCAAAAGGGGCTGTGGCCACCACGGCCACCCCCGCGCGCCTTCGCCGCCGTGCACGGCCACTGCCGCCCCGCGCCCATGCCGTCGCACCGCACCACCGGCAGCAGCCACTGTTGCCGCCCGAGCCCACCGGCGCCTAGCCGCCCAAGCCCTCCCGCGCCCGCCGATCGCGCCAGCAGGCGCGCCCGCGCCAGCATGCGCCCCGCGCCCACCTGGCCCTTCGCCGGCCCGCCTACGCCTCTGCCACGTACAGCCCACGTGTCGCCCGACTGCGCTGGCTGCCCAGCCGCGTTGACCGCCCACCTGCGTGTGGGCTTGCGCGCGACCCACCGTGGGTCGCGCAGAAGAGTTGAAAAGTTTGAAAAAATAGGAAAAAGTCAAAAAAAAGGAGGTAGAAATTTTGTTGGCATATATATATATATATATATATATATATATATATATATATATATATATATATATATATATATATATATATATATATATATATATATTATATATATAGGGATATATATTTAATAGTTATATTTTTATATATACTCTTTGATTAAACTATTGGTTGTGACACTAAAGTCCACAACGACGGCCCGACCGGCAGCCGAGTCGTCCGGTCGCCGACACATAGTCTGTAATTTACGGAGTATGAGTATCCGAAAGTCTCCCTACGCGAAGAAAGTATGAATTAATTTGTTCCCATGTGTGGAAAATTTTAAATTAAGCGATTTTGTAATAATTGCACCCTCCCTACGTGGAGTGACATTATTATAACCACCCAAGTTTCGTCGACACCGTGCGGGCACGCACGTCCCCGCTCCCCTTCGTCTCCGGTCGGAGCTGGATTTTTCAGTCTAGCTAGGTACGTGGTCCAATCACTTGCTTATTTAGTATCTTTTCAATTGTCACGCGACGAAGTGAGAGAGAGCCCAATCCATGCAGCATGTCTTCTGAGTGCACCGCTGTGGACGGAGAGAGAGAGAGAGAGAGCTTGTATGCACATATCTTTTTAGCCCTAGAACTGCCGCATTAGGGCACCATAATTGTCATGAGGTAGTTCCACAACTACGTCTCCTACGGGCGACCAACTCTCCCTGACCGGTCTCTTCGAATAGACCCTTGCGTATTAGCCAATAAATCGGGTCTACAACTTGCTAATTTTCGGTCCCAAGATTGCATCATTTAGGTCCGAGCTCGTGCATGCCACGTTGGTCTAAGAATTCATCGGGCCGTCTAGAGCGCAGTTTAACCTTACAACCACCCATGAATCAGGATAGCATGGATGCCATGTTAGCCCAGCTCGAACAACATCTTATGGCCCAAATTGAAAGATCTATAGGCCAATTGCGAGCGGAGCTAGGTGAAGGGATCCAAGCCTTAGAGGATCTTATGAAAAAAGAGGAAGAAAATCTCGTGGCCAATCCTAGGGAAGAGAGAGACCAAGCCCGCCAGAATCAGGATCCCCAAGGTAGAGAGCAAGAGGATTGTGCGCCTCGAGGGAGAGACCACGACGATGAGGATATCATCTTCTGGAATGTCAAGATCGACGCTCCGAGTTTTGATGGGTCTCTAAACCCCGCTACATATCTTGATTGGGAGACCGAGATAGATCAATACTTTGACTGGCATCACCGCATGACCCCTGTCACAAGGGTGAGATTTGCCAAAATGAAGCTCCTAGGTCAAACTAAGAACTACTAGTGCAACATTGAAAATCTCCTAGCAAGGAGACGAGAGGAGCCCATAAGCACGTGGGAAGAAATGAAGGAGAAACTGAGAGAGAAGTATCTGCCACCCTCCTACCATCAGCGTCTTTTAGACCAGTGGTAAAAACTCACCCAAGATGAAAAGTCGTGGATGAGTACATCGCCAAATTTGATGAATTCTTCCTTCGAAGTCGAGTCATGGAGGATGCCTCCGTCACCCTCTCACGGTTTAGGGCTGGCCTACACGAGAGCATACAGCGGGAGCTGTTTCTACGAGAGGTTAACACCCTCGAGCACGCCTACCAGGTTGCTCGAGATGTCGAGCGGTTTCAAATGGTGGTCCCACTTTGGGTCTCTACGGTAGCCAACCCGAGTCCCGAAATCCCATGGTCTGCTACTCTGAGAGGCCTGGCCCCTCCACTTCCTATGTCCCTACTGCTACCCCACTCCGGGCCGTTGCCCCTACTATTCCTTTCCCAATGAACCCTTTACCTGCACCCGCTACTGTGCCCAAGCTGGAGTACACTCCGCCAGTTGATAGGAGGGATGACAAGGGAAAGGGAATCATCCCTACCACCTCCCAACCAGTCCCTCTCTCAGGAATTCACTGCTTTAGGTGTCATAACCAAGGCATGTTGCCACCAATTGCCCCACCCGAGCCTTGGTCGTCACCGACCCCCAGCCTATAGAGCCTCCACCTCAGGAAGGAGAAGACATTGAGAGATATGAGGTCGATCCTGACCTCATCGCCCAATTTGAGGAAATGGATGCAGGGTATGATGGAACGCATGTCGAGTACATGCAAGTAGGAGATATTGCTGAGAGTTCCGGCCAGGGAAAATTGGGTGTAGTTCGCTGCATCTTAACACACCCCCAGGAGGACGACTGGCGTCGAACCTGCATCTTCCAAACCTACATTATGGTGAAGTCTCAACCCTGCAAGGTGATCTTTGACAACGGGAGCTATATCAATGCAGTCTCTTCAGACTTTATCTCCCGTTTAGGTCTACCTACCCACCCTCATCCTAGCCATACAACGTGGCTTGGGTTGACGACACGTCTATCCCAGTCACCACTATATGTGTCATTCCCATCCAATTCCAGTCCTACCAAGGGCAGATCTTATGTGATGTAGTGCCTATGAAGGTCGGTAGCATCATCCTAGGACGACCATGGATCTATGATGTAGATCTTACTACATTTGGTCGGTCCAATCAGTGTTCCTTCTCACACAATGGGAAGAAGATACAACTGTATCCGGTACCCCCAAAGGTGACCCTGGGAAAGAGTTCCACCTCCACCCCCACTGGAAACCCCAAGGTTCAGGAGAGTCCCCGAACTCCTAATGAAGGGAAACTTCTCATTCCCTCTCCTCCTGCACATATCACACCCATTTCCAAGGCCCCTAAGGTTGGTCACGACCTAGTTAGGCGCCTTAACTTCATCAGTGTCCGAGAGATAAACAGAGACGTTGCTAAGGGTGCCCCTGTTTGGATTGTTGTCGTCACTATCACACCCGAGGAGTCCCAAGTCTCAGTCCCACCTGAAGTCCAGACAATCCTGCAGGACTTCCAAGACATCTTCCCTGAGGACTTGCCTTCTAGACTCCCTCGCATGCGTGATGTACAACACACTATTGAGCTTGTCCCTAGGTCCACCCTACCCAACCTTCCTCATTATCGACTGAACCCCAAGGAGCATGCTGAGCTCCAAAGAATTGTCGAGGACCTTATTCAAAAGGGTTTACTCAGGGTGAGCAAGAACCCATGTGCTATCCCTGCCTTGCTCACACCAAAGAAAGATGGCACCTGACGGATGTGTGTTGACAGTCGTGCCATCAACAAAATCACTGTCAAGTATGGATTTTCAATTCCCCGTCTTGATGACATGCTTGACATGATGATTGGAGCCACCATCTTTTCTAAGATTGACTTGAAAAGTGACTACCGTCAGGTCTGAATCTGACTAGGGGATGAGTGGAAGACAGCCTTCAAAATAAAAGAGGGTCTGTATGAGTGACTTGTCATGTCATTTGGGCTATCCAATGCCCCCAGCACTTTCATAAGGCTTATGACAGAAGTCCTTCGTCCTCTCATTGGTCGATTCGTTGTCGTCTACTTTGACGACATTCTCATCTATAGCCACAACCCTCAAGACCACATCCAACATTTGAGGGAAGTCTGTGAGACTTTGAGGAGAGAAACCCTGTTTGCCAACCTTAAGAAATGTGAATTCATGACAGACCGGGTCACTTTCCTCGGATTTATGGTTTCGAGTCATGGAGTGTCTGTGGACCAATCAAAGGTCCAAGCCTTAGTCGACTAGTCGGAGCTCCATAACGTCCATGATGTTCGCAGCTTCCATGGGCTAGCCACTTTTTATAGACGCTTCATTAAGAGCTTCAGCACCATTATGGCACCCATTACGGATTGCATCTGTAAGGGGAATTTTGAGTGGACCAAAGCCGCCTCCCAGGATTTTCTTGCCATCAAGGAGCTTATGACCAAAGCCTCTATCCTCCGCCTAACAGACTTTTCCAAAGTCTTTGAGATATCTGTGATGCATCTGGCGTAGATATAGGAGGAGTGCTTAGCCGGGAGAGCCACCCTGTGGCTTATTTCAGTGAGAAGCTTTCTGATTTAAAGTTTTGATACTCCACATATGATAAGGAGTTCTATGTCGTGGTCCAAGCCCTCCAACATTGGAGACACTATCTCTTACCTTAAGAGTTTATCATATATTCGGACCACGAGGCTCTGAAATTCCTTAGCTCTCAGAAGGGCTAAAACCCAAGGCATGGTCGGTGGGTAGAATTCCTTCAGTCTTTCACATTTGTCCTAAAACATAAGGCTGGAAAAGAAAATAAGGTGGTCGATGCCTTGAGTCGAAGGGTCTCCCTTCTTTCCACTGTTCGGGTAGAGGTCACTAGATTTGACCGCATGAAGAAACTCTATGGAGAGTGTCCCAACTTTGGCCTTGCCTACTCTGCTTTGTCTGCTCGATCCTCGACCACCTTTGCTAACTATCTACTCCAAGATGGTTTTCTTTTTCGAGGATAGTAACTCTGTGTCCCGAGGACTTCTGTACGGGACTTTCTAATTTAGGAAATACATGCTGGAGGTCTTGCTGGTCACTTTGGACAAAATAAGATCATCCATTCTGTGGAGGAGCATTTCTATTAGCCTGGCCTGAAGAAAGATGTGGCCAAGATTGTAGCCCAGTGTAGGATGTGCATAATGGCCAAACAGGTCAAACAGAACACTAGTCTCTACACTCCTCTCCCCATTCCTGATAGACCGTGGGTTGATGTAAGCATGGATTTCATTCTTAGATTACCTCGTACTGCTCACAAACACGACTCCATCTTCGTGGTCATTGATAGGTTCTCTAAGATGGCCCATTTCATTGCATGTTCCAAAACATCGGATGCATCTAGAGTAGCCCACATATTCTTTGATGAAGTCGTGCGTCTGCATGGTCTCCCCCAAACCATAGTGTCTGACCGAGATGTCCGGTTCACTAGACATTTTTGGAAGACACTTTGGCACCTAGTTGGCACTAAGCTGAAATTTTTCACTGCCTATCACCCCCAAATCAATGGGCAAACCGAGGTCGTCAATAGGAGTTTAGGGAATCTGTTGAGGTGTCTTGTAGGGGATCATTCTGGCACGTGGGATCTTCTTTTGCCTAGAGCCGAATTTGCATACAATAGCTCTGTCAATAGGTCCATATGTATGAGTCCATTTGAGGTCGTGCATGGATACAAACCTAGGAAACCTGTGGATCTCATTCCCCTTCCCCTCGAGTCTAGAACATCCAAATCAGCTGAGGAATTTGCACAGCATGTTAAAAGTTTGCATGAGTCAATTAGCAAGCAAATAAACCTCAGTAATGAGACCTATAAACGATTGGCTGATTCGCATAGACGTCACCATGAATTTCAAGAAGGTGACTTGGTTATGGTCCGGGTTCGACCCGAACGACACCCCTCGGGAGTCGTTAAAAAGTTGCAAGCCCGTAGTGATGGTCCCTTCCCGATTCTGCGGAAGATTGGCTCCAATGCATAAGTTGTGGACTTACCTCTAAAATATGGGATTAGCTCTACTTTTAATGTGACAGACTTAATGGCCTACAAGGAACCCACAGCGATTCCTAGTGACCCTTTCGAGCCTTCTCATCCCATTGAGAGTGAGCCCACCCCTGTGCATCCCACAGCCTCGAGAGCACCGTGCGAGCAAATTGAGAGGATACTGGATGAGCAGGTGACAGCTACACGGAGCCGGGTGTACCAGCGCTACCTTGTCCGCTGGCGGGACCGACCACATTCTGATGATTCATGGATCAGCCGGGAAAATCTCCAGCGCCTCGATCCAGATCTGCTAGAGCACTACCACAGTGGTGTCCCCCCTTACTCGATGGAGTCGAGTTCTAGCCGCCCCGGGAGGGTTGGTGGAGACACCGGGCCCACTACTCGGAGCTGACGTCGCACCGCCCCAACCGCACCGAGCTTGTGGCTCGGAGACTCATTTGAAGACTCGGCGTCCTGAGTACGTATGTATTGCGTATGTGTGTATGTATTGTGTGTATTTTACTATGGTGGTATTTGTATTATTAAACCACCAAAGTCAAAGTATTTTATTTTATTTGGTCTAAGTCAAATATTGGTAGGTGGCTTTTGTTTTATTAGGCTAGGGTATAAATACAATTAGGTGAAGGTTAAAGGTATGGTTGTTATAGCCCTTCTTATATAAAGGGGGCTAAGGTGTTGTGTTTTCATATGAATGAATGAATGTTTTGAAATCACGTAAGGTGCATAGCGCCTTTGTGTTTCCCCTTCCCTCCTTCTCGTTTTGTGAGATTTGAGTGTCGCCCGGTGTGAGACCGTCCGGTGTGAGGTCGAGCTACGCAAGGCAGTAGTTATCCGTTCATATTCGCGTCCCGGAGCTACCGTCGATCCTTCCTCTGACGCCGACCACGTCAAAATGGGGGATGTAATTATCTACGCTGTGAATTTAGTATTACACATGCATAAGTACTATTGAACTTTAAGTTGAATTCTTGATCATGTACCTTAATTTTTAAATCTAAGACTAGTGTGTGTTAATACTTCAAGATTCCTAATCTTTAGTTAATTCTGTGAAAGAAAAGCTGGATATGAAAGTATGGACTTTTCACACTCTTGTTGGTCCTTAATTTTTAATTATTTACATTACTAAGGGACTGGCAATAAGTAAGTTGGGGTGTGATAAGTGTGCATTTTTACATGTTAATTAATGTTATAATACACTTTTATGAGCTTTAATATTCATCACTACGCATTTATCACACTTAATCATAATTTCAAATCAAAATGATTAGTTTACGAAATTTAATTATATTTTGATAATATTTTATAGGCACTCGGTATGATGGGGAAAGCGGCAAGAAAAGTCTACATAAATGATGAAGAAATGGGCCAAAGGCCCATGATCAATTGTGTTAGTTCAAATAGAACAAATATATATATATAAGAACATAACAGTGGGCCAAAGGCTCCTTCAAAGGCCATGCACTCGGATCAATTGTCTTCACATGGGCCAAAGCCCATCCAAAGGCCCTTCAGCGGCCAAGTTCCCCATGCATGCAACCCAACGCAAGCTTCTCTTCACGTGGGCAACACCATGCATGGAGGTGGCCATCACACATGGGCTTCGAACGCAGGACGGGTCAACGTCGCACGGGCAATGAGGTGGAGATGGGCGAATGCTGGGAGGCCAGTAGCGTGGAGGCTCCATGCGGGCGTCTTCACGCGTCGCACGGGCACGAGCTGGAGGTGGCAAAGGCAAGGTCAATGTGCTGGTTTGAAGATCCAGCTTCGGCGGGCGCAGAGCTTCGGCACGCTGTCGGCAGCGGCGAATGCGGGCGCCGGCCTTCTCACGCGGGTGGCGGGTCAGCGCTTGCGACCGACAAACGAGTGCGTCGACGCTGGAGAAGCATCGGCACAGAGGAGAGAGAAAGAGAGTGATAGAGAGAGAAAGATGGAATAAAAAATGGAGAAAAATGAGAAAAAATCATAAAAAAATAAAAATGTGTACAACACATGGTTGCACACATTCCCAAGTCAAAAAAATGCAGCATGGGTGTTCACATTATGGAATGAGGGTAATTTTGGCCCTATAAAATGGAGTCCTATTGTTGATGTAGGGGAGTTTTTGGAGAGTTTTTTTGGCCTTAGGATGGGTTACGTAGGTTTTCTTTTGCAAGTTTTGGTTTGTGGATTTTGGGGTTGTTATGAATGTTTTTAAAATCTTAACTATCTTAGCCTTTCACAACTCCTTTACATGTATTTGTGTTCTTCATTTCGATTTTCTTTATTCTGAAAACTTAATCATCTTTAAGTGTTCTTCATTTTCTCTTTCTACCACTTCCTCTGAATCTTTCCCATTTTTAAGTTATTTCTCATTTTTTCACTTGTTGTCCTGGCATGTTACTGTTCATCCGAGATGCTAGTCTCTGTTCTTCCTCCGTTTTGAAACCCTTCCTCTCTTCTTTTCTTTCTGAATTCTTCACAAAAGTTTTTCCACTCTCTTAAATCTTCATTTTCTTCTTCTACCACTTCCTTAATCCTTTCTCGTTTCTAAGTTATAATCAATTTTCCATATTTCAATTTTTTGCACAGTCACTATTCACCCGCGCATATCACTTCTCTTCTTTCCCAGTTTTCACCACCTTCTAGTCTTTTTTCTATGTCTGCACTCTTCATAAAACTTCTTCCTCATCCTCCGATCTTCAACTTTCGTTTCTTTCACTTCTTTTAATTCTTCTCAGCTTTAAAGTTATTTTTCTTCTTATCTCTCTCTATTTTCAGTTTAATTTTTCCTATATTTTTCTTCCATCTATCTCCCTCTCTTCATATTCTTCACACATCCCTATGGCGGAGTTGCTTCTCTTAGTCCTCTCACGGCGACGTTCTATACCAAAACGGGGCGGCAATCAAAGGCTCGGCACGCCGTGGACGGCGTCACTCTTCCGATTCCTCGGCTCATTTCTTCCTTTATTCTTTTAATTTCAAGTTGTACTTTTGATTTTTATAGTTGTAATTTTTATTTCCTTAGCAATAAAAATTCATGTTGGCAATCTATCTCTTCCAAATTTCTCTTCTCAACCCCTCTCAATTTCTTTAGTTACATTTATTTCCCATGCATGTTAATTTCTTATTTTTGTACAAACGCACTCCAAATCAATTCTTTCTCAAATATATGAATTTTTTCAATGGGATTTAAATAAAAATATTTCTTCCTCATGGGATCGACCCGCTATTCACAACTTTACTCATATTTTTAAATCTATTTGAGTGAGTGAGTGCGATTTTATAAATTTTAAAATTGTGTGGCACGGCAAATTTTAAATGACATCTTGTCGAGCGTATCACTCTCTCTACTACACGTTCCTAAATTCAAAAATTTTGATGAATCTTTCTTCCCTAGAAGGTGCTTCATGCTATTCTTGTTACAAGTCTACTGTTTTTCTAAAATCATGTTCTGAACTCAAATGTCAAAATGTGAGCATAATGACTCATAGTTGCCATCATCAAAAAGGGGGAGAATGTTGTATGCATTGTGTTTTGATGATGTCTTACTATAAGTCATTAACTAGCTAATTTTTAAAAATATGAAACAATCTTCTTTATTGGATGAATGTGAAGAAATTAACAGAGTATTCATGAATGCGTCGACTCGCCCTCTCAGAAAAGGAAGAACAGCCAAAGTGCTCTTCAACGCTGCGTCGACTCCATCTAAAGGCTGCGTCAACTCACCCTCTCACAAAAGGAAGAACAACCAAAGTGCTCTTCAATGCTGCGTCGACTCCATCTAAAGGTTGTGTCGACTCGCCCTCTCAAAAAAGGAAGAATGGCCAAGGCGTTCTTCAAGGCTGCGTCGACCCCACTTCATCGTTGCGTCGACGCAACGTCGTCTTCTTCATCAGTCAAACGGGGGACATTCTTCAACCAAGTCGACACTATTTTTACAGTATGTCGACACAGGGGTCTCAGACAGAAACTGCCTCAGATGCATCTTCAAAGGATGTATCGACGCACCCTCCCAACTGCGCGTCGACGCACAATGGGTTAGCTGGCAAAAAACCCAAGCTGAAAGCTGGATGCGTCGACTCAACTTCTTCACTACGTCGACACACACTCGATCAATTAACAGACTCGCTTGTAGGAGCTCAAGACGATTGGAAGCTGCGTCGAGGCAAGGGTCTTGCTGCGTCCACACACATAAAGGTTTTCGTCTAACCAAAGCTAGTTTGTTCAAACACGCTATGTTCTTGGAAGTCAATGAGCAGAACTCGTGATTCAAGGTCTGAAAAAGATCCTAGGACAGAGAACTGTCCTTTTCATCATGAGGCAGTCAAAGCACCTTTCTATGAAGAAAGATCTATCAGAAAATATTTGTGGGAAAGGTCACTTTTCAAGGTACTCTCCTTTTTGCAATAAGTCAATCAGATTACAGTCCCTAAAAGCTCCTAGCATAGAGATCCGTCCTTTTCGTCCTCAACCAATGAGAAGGCAGATCTAGAAAAGCTCTATGACCTAGAACCTTATTTTTCCCCTGACCAATCAGATGGTAGGATTTGGGAGGGAAAAATGTTTTGCCCCTTCAACGTTCTGTCCCCTTTCCTCTATAAATGAGAAGCCTCCTTCAGAAGCAGAAGTTGTTGCAAAGAGAAGAGTTGAATGGGAAAAAGAAAGGGAGAAGGAAAAAGAGAAGAGAGCTGCAACACTTAGCCTTCAAGAGACGACCTGAGCCATCTGAAGAAAAACTTGAGAGGAAGAAGAGAAGAGAGACTAGCAGCCAGAAACTGGTTCGAGTGAGCACAGTGACGTTGAAGCTTCAGACCAAAGTTTACATCCTTTCTTCAGCTTCCTGATTTCTATCAGAAGCTGTGTTTTAGCATTCTAGTTTTGAGTTTTTCTTTGTTGTTTCTCGTTTCCTCTCTTGACTTTTCGATGTGTAACAGCTGAGTCTCCTCAGCGTTTTTTCGATACCTTGTTTCAGGGAACGGAGTGCGTTTTGGCTACTGTGCAGATGTGTGTGTGTTGAGGAACGTTTTCCTCGGTGCAAGCTATTTGACAGCGTGTGTAGCGGAGTAGCTCCGTGTGTGTGTGTGTGTGTGTGTGTGTGTGTGTGTGTGTGTGTGTGTGTGTGTGTGTGTGTGTGTGTGTGTCTTCTCTTTGGCCAAGAGTGGAATCCTCACCAAGTTAGTGAGGGGTGGACGTAGGCCTGCTAGATAGTAGCCGAACCATCTTAAAATTTCGTGTGTTGTGGTTTGTTGTGACAACTCCATCTCTTCTACCTCTTTCTCTGGTGCTGTGACTCGATCAATGTGTTTCATGTCTTCGGGCTTCAAACATTTCATGTGTTAGTGTGGAATCGTGCCTGAGATCGCTCCCTCTGCCTTACAATTTATGTTTGATTTTTGAAGTGGTCAAGAACTGAGTGTGGGATCTATTCACCCCCCCTCTAGATCCCCTCATACCACTCATCAAGATGGAGTATCGTCTATCATGTCTTTAATTAGACGATGTATCATCTAAAGCTAATGTTTTATCTTTTTCCTTTTAGACAAAGTATCATCTAACTTTTCATCTATCGTGAGTTAGACGGAGCATCGTTTAACGCTTCTTCAAGTAAACGATGTATCGTCTATCTTTAATTTTGTCATTTACATGTTAGACAGAACATCATCTATTCATCTTGACTTAGACAATGTATCATCTATCATTAAACTTTTTGTCTTTTTCTTATTAGACGAATATCGTCTATTCATTCTCACTTAGACGATGTATCGTCTATCATTCTATTTTTGTCTTTTTTATATGGAACAACGTCAATCTATTTTGACTTAGACGATGTATCGTGTATCATTCCATTTTTTTTTTCTTTTTAGCTAGAACATCATATATCCATTCTAATTTAGACATGTATCCTTTATCTTTCTGTTTAACAACCGACTTTTAGACAAAGTATCGCCTAATGCAACTTGGCTCACTTAGACAATATATTATCTAACCTTACTTTTTCATCACAATATATTGTCTAACTCATCTTGAGTTGGACGATATATCGTCTATCTACTTTTCACATCGTCTATCAATTCTGATTTAGACATTGGATTGTCTAATCTTTCGCCTATCTTAAAGACTTAGACGGAGGATTGTTTAACTTAATTCTTTGTCATTTTGTTTATTAGATGGTATTGTTACATTCGATTAGACGATAGATCATCTAATATTATTATTTTTATTTACTTAGACGATATTCTCTTTATTTTATCCTAGATATTTATGGAGACATGAATTAGGTTAAACATGTAATGTTTTAATTATTGGGATAAATGATTATTTATTTTATTATAGTTTAAAATAATAAATTTGTAGAGAAGATAGTTTTCAAACATATATTGTATCAACGAGGTGTGATGTTGTTCTCGTGTTGGAAATCCTACCGAGTCATCGTACACAAATGGTTCTTCACTTTTTTTTTCCAGACACATGTCAGAGAGAGCTCGCCAAGGCTATCTGGCAAGCAGTGGTGGCCAGGTTATGGAGCTTGTGGTGTGTGTGTTGGTTTGAGATGTTAGTTTGAAGGTTGTGAGTGGTTAATGTTACCTTTTGGGATTTTAGATGTTGTATGTCAAGTTGTACTTTGTGGATGTTCAATTTTGACCATCCAAGTGGAACTTTTGTATCAGTGGCATGATCGTATATATGTAAAGATTATGAATGAAAAATGTTTCAATTGATTTTATTTTCATAACGTGTAGATATGTATGATTTGTTAAATGTTGTGGAATTTGTGAAGGTAGATATTCCAGTGCCAACGCTCTCATCTATGTACACAATTGTGTGGCGTTGTGACTTCTTTAGTAGGGTGTCACAGACGAGAATCCCACTCTACGTGGGATCGTGCATGGCCTTGGAGGATGCCGCATGTCCTCCTGGTGAGAGGTTGCCCTAAGGGCACCTCATCACGATAATGGGCTTGCATCCCATATGTTAACAGGCTCAATGGCGTAGCCATATAATCATTCAAATTTGATCTGACCGCTAGTACTCAAAATAATAATGATAAATGAAAGATTCATCGCACATCCCGATGTGTTTTGTACACTGAGGGTGGTGTGCACCATCTTTGATTTTTTATTTTTTAAAAAAAAATTTATAGTGACCTCAAGATATCTTAACTTAAGATACAAATCAAGTCCTCGTTAGATTATCTAAAAAAATTAAAAAAACTAGATTGAATAGATAATGTTACGTTCATTCTTTTAAAAATTAATCTATTTTATTTTAATTTTTTTAAATAATCAGATAATGATGTAACCTATATTTTAAATTAAGATAATTTAAAAATCACTCTAATTTTTTAAAAAAATAAAAAAATTAAAGATATTGTACACATCGAGTGTGTGAAGAAAACCTCTCTAATGATAATAAGACAGAAAGCGAGAAGAAAACACGGAAGGTGCTTGTGCTATCCGATCGCACACAATCAGCCTACACCCCCACTACAGTATCCACTATTTTTACATTGCGATGAACAAAATTTGCATGCCATTTGATTTGACGTCGAATATCAAAAAATATTATATTCACATTCCTATGACACATAATTTCACTATTTTATAAGATTTTATATTGAATCAAACGACACGTCACACGGTGTTTGCACATTCACCTTCTGCGCACACATTGTCGTTTCTGATCTTTTTCAGATGGTTATCTTACCATACCGCCGAAACCTCGCAAAATGACCTTGCTCTACTGTAGCATTCCTCTCCTTTCTTGAAAGAATCACCTAACCTTCTTCCATGATATATACACATATATATATATATATAAGTAGCATTCCTCTCCTTTCTTGAAAGAATCACCTAACCTTCTTCCATGATATATATATATATAAAAGTAGCATTCCTCTCCTTTCTTGAAAGAATCACCGAACCTTCTTCCATGATATATATATATATATTTCAATTGTGGAGCTTCCATTCATCATAATGGTCAGGTTCCTCGCCCACCGGGAACACGGGGCTGAGGTGATAATGATGCCCGCCATGGTTTGCCTCATCATTATTGAAGCGTACAATTCTACTACGACTGTATTTGCAGAAGCCATTGACGGCTTTGTAATTAGCCGTTGTGGTGTTATTCCTCTCACCGTCGTGGTGGCCCTTGGGGGAGACGGCGGCGAGGACTACCACGCCGCAGAGGAGGGCCAGCCCCATGCCTAGGGCGTTCACCAACGCCGACTCCATCGAGCGCCGCCGGGCGGCGGAGGTAGAAGACAGTGCCATTGCCTCGCCCCCTGCCGTCTGGAGGAAGGTGAGCTTCTCGAGGAGGCCTGTCTCAGCGGTGGCGACGGCCAGGCCATATGTGTAGAGACCCAGGAAGACGTGCCATGGCAGCACGGCCACTCGCACCCGCCGCGCCTCGCTGCGGTGCCAGAAGTTGAGGAACCCCACCACCCACTGCACCGCACCACATCACGCCACTATTTAATTCGAATAATATATAAATGACATTTAAACATTTTTTTTATTTTTTATAAAAATAATATACTTTTAAATAAATATGATATATTTTCACAATATAAATTTAATTAGTGATACATCTACTAATATATTTTCCGGAGAAATTTGTTACCACTTCAAATTTAAAAATAATTTATTTACAAAAATCTTTTTAAAATATATATTATATCGTTAACAGTTACCATTAGATATAGGGTTTGGAGACATCCGAAAAAAAAAAGAAATTGGAATGATATAGGTACCGAGTTTGGAGACGGAATTACCTTTTTTTTTGTAGAGTTAATTATATTCAATCTTTCATACCTTATACTCTTATATTCTTGATATCAGTCATGGATACCCCCGTAATAACCATAATTCATTATATATTTCTGCCATTACCTACTATTTATCTAATTCAATTACAGACATATTAAAATAAAAAAGATTAATCTAATCTTCTCACAAAATTAAGAAAATGACAAATATGCCTCTACAATCTTTCATATTATCTTATATACCCCTATAAAACGTTATGTTTAACACCTTCAATGAAAATATTATGTTCACTTCGATGCTATTAGAGTGTGAAGGTTATAAATGAACACTATTCCTCATTTGATAATAGAGGGAATACAAGACAACATTAAGAATAAAAGGGTAGAGAGTGGAATATGTAAAATGCTAAGGGTATATAGATAAGTATCCCTTTTTATATTCATTAAAAAAATTAGAGTTGAAATTTTACCTCTTCCATGTCCAATAATCTACTGAAAAAAAAGCAGCATGCTCGATTTATCTGTTAGACCATCAAATAGTCAGATTATTATCCATTATCAATGAAGTCCTAGAAGTGTTGCTCTCACTCACATAGGGCGGAGATGTCTTCTCATAGAAAAAAAGGAAAGACTTGGTGTAAAACAGGGTCTGAAATTGAACGAAAATTTACGGCATGCAAATATGATTAGCATATCATTAGTTGACCTAATTTATTAATTTACCATCGCATTAATTTCTTATTATATTTGAATTATTCGAATACTAAAAGTTGAATTCTGTAATGTTCAATATGACATGTTCAATTATTGAACGTTGTTCGAATTCTTTGGATATGATTTAGTAAGGGATAATTATACATAGACCTCTATAACTTTACATATTTTATTCTATATTTATATATTCTTCATATTGTCATATGCACTCTCATAATAAATCATATTCCACCATTTACATATATATATATATATATACCATCGTCGTCACCTACAGTTTGTTTAACTTGAATTCAAGTAGATTAAGACAAGAAAAATATATCTACTCTTGATAAATCTTGTCACATAATTGAAATAATGACACATATATGGCTATAATCTTTTTTATTATCTTATACATCTATATTCTGTTAATTCTGATGGTGTTAGAGCTTGAAGGGTATTACTGAAATAATATTCTTTAATAAGGGTGCGTACCTGATAATATCAAAAATATGGGATATCGAGTAGAATCCGCCAAATTGTAGAGGTATAGTATAATGATCTCATTTAAAAAATATTTACAACTTATTTGAACTAAACAAATGCAAATTTAGTAAAAGGGATATTTTTCCCACAGAATTGCATACTAATCAAATCGTTAAATAAAGTGTAAATAGATTTTTAGGAAAGCTATTAACTAAACATGATTAGGTATTAAGTATTATAACAAATTTATTCATGATAAGAAATAAAAAGTATGACTATATTTAACTTGGGGTTAATTACATATATACCCTTTTCATCATCTTTAGTTGTCAAATATCATTTGTGCCATTATTGTTAACTAATTTTTTTCAAAAAATAGCACTAACGACGGACCCCCAACATTCGTATCAACCCCAAATCTCTGCACACAAATTGTGGGGGCATTTTTTGTTATTTAGTGACATTTGTGAATCTTTAGGTTAATAACAATGGTGTACATTTGATACCAACTAAGGATTATAATTTTGATATTTTGTGTGTGAATGTGAAACATATGAAATTAACCAGAAAAATATATGAATATTGAAGAATTTGATCCAAAGATTATCTCTCCCGCTGCCATCTCTCGAAGATTAAAGAGACATGACATATTTTGCTTCCAATTCTTACACGAATTATCGGAGATAGAAATAGATATTTTTGATTTCACATCTATTTCCATTTCTGAATTAGAAATGAAAATGAAAACAGAAGTTCCCTCTCCATCCATTTGTTACCTTAAATGCTTAACTAATTATTAAGTCACCATATTATACAAGTTAATATAATTTATACGGTTGATTCATGTATAGCCTCATTACAGCCTTAATATCAAATTATCATTCTTAATTATCAAATATCATATATTATTATTATTAACTAAAAAAATCAAAACTACCCTCAAATGATGAAAATACTTCCAACATTCATTTGAACCCCAAACCTCTCCAGGTGGACTGTCCGAATATTTTGCCATTTAATGATATTTTGAAAATTTTAGTTAACAATAATATAATGATATTTAATAATTAAGGATGACAATTTTAATGTTTTCATGTAAGAATGATGCATTTGAAATTAACCCTTTAAAGTTCATTACACCCATTTATTAAGCGATCTTAAAACTTCATTCAAGTTTAACTTATTTAACTAGATTACCGAATCAAACTCCAAACTTTTGGCAAGTTTAATTGATTGGGAATTATTTTTGAGACATTGGTTCACACATCCAACCGGAAAAACAGGACCGTGACAGAGCGACCAAAGTCACCAAGACCGCATCATGATATCCAATCACGACGCGTCTGCCATGACGAAGAGCCCACCCCGCAGTTTGGCTTTATTTGTCACCCGTGCCAGCTGCACGGTACTTTGCGGCCACGGTTTTGTCCGCGCATGGTGTTGGTGGGGAAATAAAAGGGGGCCAATTGGGGAACGTAGGACCATTGGATCCGCATCCGAAGAGCACAAGTCCAAACCAAGAGGAGAGCACCATCCATCGGACGGCCATGCTTTGAATAAATAAATAGATATTGGTAAAATGGGGTGGGTGGGGCTGGAGGTAGGAGGGGCGGGAGGACGGACCTGGGCTGCGAAGAGGGCGAGGCAGAGGAGGCCCATCCAGGAGTGGAGGCTGAGGAAGTTGGCGACGACGCCGTCGTTGGCCCGGAACTTGGCCCATATCCCGAACAGCCCGAACCCGAACGCCGCACCCTGTAGAGCCAGGTGGGCCGACTTCCGGGTCTCCCTCGGCCACCGGCCCAGCGTCCGGTGCGCCAATATGGCTGATCCCGCCCCCGAGCGCCGACCGACAGAGGGATAAAAACCACAGATCCCGTCACCGCTTGTTAGGGCCACCGCCGCGTGAAAAAGTCACTCAATCCAGTGATCGCAAGCAAAGATAGAGAGAGGCACAACAGCACGCGGCCTGCCGTGTCGTTTAGGGTTACCTTCGCCGGTGAGGAGGATGAAGCCGATGACCATGAGCAGCGGGTGGAGCACCTGCAGTGGATCACGAGGAGCACACACACAACACAAGCGGAGAAGGGTGAAATGTGAGAATGAGGGAAAGCTTACGGAGGAGGAAATGCAGGATGCCGATGGGGAAGGTGGAGGAGAGAAAATGGGGAGGAAATATGGTAAAGGGGGAGGCATGGTGGCGGAGAGGGAAAGCTTACGGAGTACATGAAGTCGAGCTGGGAGGTAGGGGAGGAGAGGACGTCGACATCGGAGGAGGAGGAGGCCGGGAGGAAGCTGGTCTGGAAGCCGAGGGCCCAAAACATGACGAGGGCCGCCACCATCACTGCCGTCAGCCTCGCCATCCCCACCAGCGGAGCCATCTTCCGGTTTCTCTCGATCGAGGCTGGCGTAGTAAGTACACTCCCTGGGAGTTGGGGGAATGGAAAGGAGCAGCCGCTTTCTCTAGATCTACGCCGTCTCTCTCTCTCTCTCTCTCTCTCTCTATATGTACACACTACACAGCTTCATCGGTTAAGCGTACCGCGTGATATGCTTCCGGTTCCAACCAATAAAGAACAGTAGGGACCCCTCGGCAAAGAATCTTTTGTCCGGTGCTTTGGACGCGTGTGTTTTAGAGAAGGGTTAATTAATAAAGATAATTACGCAAATAACCTTTTATATACATAATTGTAGAAACCCTACTTAGATAAAGTAGTTAAAAAATCTTCGTTGCATATAAGTACAGAGTTTTACTTACTATATCACTACTTGCAGGGCGATGGTGTATGGAAGCACCCCGCGATCTCATGTCGCTATTTGGTTGTCCATTGTGGAGTTCTCGGCGTCATTAAATGCATTAACTCTTCTGTTGAATGCTTACGGGGGTGTTCGGAACAATTTTTTTTAAAGTTATTTCTCTCAAAAAAATTAATCTATTATAATATTTTTGATTCAATTTTTAAAAGTGATGTAAATTGTCATATTATGATTGGAAAGGATAAAATAATTTTTAAAATTTATATAGACATGTTTGGTAGATATTTCTTTTCATCCATGAAATCTGTCGGCAAGCGCACGGGCACTCATCGTCTCCGTCTACCCCCACCGGTGTCGCCTCCACTGGGGTCTCGTCCTCACGCTCTACTCTGTCCACATGTACCTCACCCTTGACGCGGTCCTGGCCGCCACCGCCGGGAGGGCATGGCGCTGCTGCCAGCGGGGACAAGGACGGAGCCAGAGCCACAATTCGCCGCCCCCTACCTGTCATCGTCGCTGCAGGACTTCCGACGCTGGAACCTGATGGTCTCCGACTTCCTCCGGTTCTCCGTCTACGCCCCCGTCCGGGCGGCGTGGGGCGTAACGGCCGCGGTGGTGGCCGCCTTCCTGGTCTCGGGGTTGATGCACGAGATGATGTACTACTACCTGACACTGCAGTCGCCTACCGGGGAGGTGGGGTGCTTCTTTGCGCTCCACGGCGGGTGCATGGCGACGGAGATCGCAGCGAAGAAGTGGTGGGCGGGGTGTGGGAGGAGGCCGCTGCACCGGGCGCTGGCGGCGCCGCTGACCATTGGGTTCCTGGTGGCAACGGGGATCTGGTTGTTATTCGCATAGATAACGAGGAGCAGAGCGGAGGAGGCGGTGGTGACGGAGGCAGAGGCGGTGGTCGTGGTGCTGCGGAGAGCGGTCAGAGGGGCGCCGTGATGGGCAGGGCCGGAGTCCGGATTCGGGCAGGCGTTGCCTCACACC
>JAHNEJ010000087.1:0-88204 GCA_022559845.1 Amorphophallus konjac | reverse complement strand
TCAGAGTCTTCGCTGCTACCACCACTGTTGCTGCTGCTGCTGCTCTTCTTAGTATGTCGTGAGACTTTCAGAGCAACATTCTTTCCCTTTCTGTCATGTCCATCATTCCCTTGTCTGAAGTTCATTTCGTGGGTCATGAGAGACCCAATCAGCTGGGTTACTGACATGGTGGATAAATCTCTTGATTCCTCTATGACGGTCACCTTAGTGTCCCAGATGGGAGTTAGGGACCTAAGGATCTTCCTGACAATGTCTTCTTGCTGAATCTCCTTTCCAAATCCTCTCAGACTATTGATGATCACAGACAATCTAGCATACATTTCTGTGATCGACTCCTCTGGCTTCATCTTAAACAACTTATACTGAGTTGTAAGCATATTGATCTTGGTAGCTTTCACTTGAGATGTGCCCTCATAAATTAACTGCAATTCATCCCACATTTTCTTTGCAGTCTTGCACGCTGAAATCCTCAAGTACTCTTCAGGGTGGACGGCGCACTGTATGATGCTAAGAGCTGTCCAATTCAGTGCAGAGAGTTTTACCTGTTCCTCTGTCCATATGTCTTCGTTCGATGGAAGTTGGTACGGACCATCTGTAATTACTCTCCAGAGCTTGTGGCTTTAGGCCCTGATAAAGACTTCCATCCTGTTCTTCCAGAAAAAATAGTTATTACCATCGAAGAAAGGGGGACGGGTGATTGACTGTCCTTCAGCAATGTAGCTGCAAGGACCAGCGGATCCGTTTCCCTGGCCGTTGGACCACATATTGGGAAATACCTGCTCTGATACCAAGTGTTAGGGTGCTAGGCCCGGATACAGAGGGGGGTGAATGTATCCTTCTATGAATAATGGCCAATTAAAAACTCAGCTGCTAGACGCAATCACAGAATGAAACGAATTCAATTAAACTTATGAGCAAACACATAGAGCGCGCCTATCCAAGCATCTAGCGGAAGCAAGCACACAAAGCAAACCATTGCTCAATAGACTTTTTAGGTGGTTCGGTCCTCCAGACCTACATCCACCCCTCACTCCCAACCGGAGTGAGGCTTCACTAGCCAATGCTAGACAAGCAGACTCAGTCTGCAAACAATTGCTGCCACACAGTTTGACCAGGGGAACAGCCTCCCCTCTTCCTCCCAACCGGAGGGACCCCTGGACTTGCAACCCGCAAGCCCAGAACCGGAGACAAGTCTCCCTTCCTCTGACCAGAGGGAACCCACAAGTAGCTCCCAGCTACTTGCAACCGGAGATCAGATCTCCCTTCTCCTGATCCACAGGAGGAACCCGACCTCACTACTGAGAATCGGAAGAACAAGGATAACCAAATAAGAAGGGGAAAAACAGAAACACGAAATGAAAATAACTTCAGCAAACAGAACGCTGAAAAATGAAATGCACAATGTGGCTCTCAACGGAGCTGACTGGCCTGGATCTGATCCACGGTCCAGTAGACAGATCTTCAGTTAAGCTTCTCTTCCTCTTCTCTTCTCTCTCACTTTCTTTTTCTCTTAACCCTCACGAGCTCTCTAACTCTCTCTTTCTCTTCTTTTCCTTCTTCTCTTCTTCTCTTTCTTTTCTTCTGGATCGAACTCTCTGCACTTCTCCTTTTTTGATTTTTCCTTTCGATCAACCTTCATCTGTGGACGAAGGCTTCAATATATAGTAGCAGCAGCAGGTGGATGAGGTGCAGAATGCGTGTGCCTCCCACACTTCCTCCAGAACCTTCTTGCCACGTGCCTTTATAGCATTGGTTCCTTTAGCATTGGATCACGTGCAGCCCAGACACCGGTGAATGTTCTTCCTCGGACCTGCAAGGAGATAAAAACCATTAACACTGAGAGCCACAAGAACTAAAACTGCATGAGGTATGTGATAGCATTACGAGATGCACTTTACTGAGAACGACACGAGATACACAAGATTATTACAGTACGAGACAAGGAGAGAATGACACGAGGTCAGATGAAAACAACACGAGGTAAAAAGAGAACGACACGAGATACATACTAATAAGGCTAACACTACAAAGAGAACGACACGAAGTATCGCTATAACAAAACAAACACTACGAAGAGAACGACACGAGATACATACTAATAAAGCTAACACTACAAAGAAAACGACACGAAGTCAGAAGAGAACAGCACGAGGTGAGAAGGAAGTCTCACGGAGTGAAAAGGTAGACAAACACGCGATCAGAAGGAACCTGGACGAAGATAGAAAGAAACAACACGAGGACATAAACACAAGAATAACACGAAGACACGAATACAAAAGTAACACGAAGACATGAATACAAAAACAACACGACATAACAAATAGCAAAGAGAACGGCACGAGGTGAAACGACACTTTACTAAAAATACTTGAATACACACGAAAACAACTTGGACTGAAACCAACTCGAAGACGAAAACGACACGAAAACAACATGGACTGAAACAAGGTATAGACTTGCCAAAGAACTGGACGATGTATAGACTTGGACAAGGCAAAGTCTGTACAGACTTGAGGGTTCACAACGTATATACTTTGGCAAGACAATGGATGTACATAGTTGAAGTGAAGACCAATGTATAGACTTCAAAGTTCAGCTGCAATGAATAGACTTGGAAAGCTTGAAGGCCAATGTACAGACTTGGAAGCTTAAACGAGTATGGACTTAGCTTCGAACATGCTACAGTGCATTGTATGGACTTTGAAGACTGATGCATGACGCTAAGCCAATGTGTAGACTTTGGCTTGAAACGAAGGTAAAGATGAGGCTGTATAGACTTGTCCAGAACAAGAGACTCGAAGAGAAAGGGGTGACACAGATGGAACGACACGAAGTGGCACAGAAAGCAGCACGAGGTACTGCAGTGTACAGCACGCGCTGGAACAAAACACGACACGAAGACAACCAACAAACATAGTTGGAACAACACGATGTTGAAAAAGATAACACGAAGTGAAGTGAACACAACCAACACGAAGTATGAAAGGAATAGTACGGACATGCAGGGTATTATCTCATAGCAGTTTTTCTTGTTAATCATGGAAAGTTCGAATGCATAACATTACTCATGATATCTGATTAAAAATAACAATATTTAACATAGTGATGCTCATCATCAAAACACTAGGGAAGTCACAAAAGTCCAACACATGTGAACTACTAAGGTCGATGCATATTGAAGAAATGCTTGATCAATCAACATGTAATCCTTGATATCAGAATGCAGCAGAAAGAATCGACACTAGAAATCCAGTTTCATCAAATTGAGAGCTGGTTGAACAACCTACTCAACCAAGCAATATCAGTAACTCATATATCAGGATTTCATCACGATCAAGCCTGAACACATCGGATTCATTAAACCTGTATGAATTCAAGGTTCAGTTCAGAAACAAGGCAGCTTAAACCAATACAAAACCACCCAACAAAGGATCATTAAACCTCATTCAAAGGCACTTAGAGACATGAATTTCCTTAACTTAAACCCATCATATAAACCAACATGGAAGCCAGTTTCACTTTCAAAAATTAATCAGATTTTTGCATGAAGAAACCAAGACTTATTACCATCTAAACAATCTAAAACAAGAGACAAGGCTCAAGGAGCCTCATTCAACTCAAGTGCAATACATGAACATCATCCAACTCAATTAAGCCAAAGACTCATGTAAGGCATGTTAAGACCCAAAACACTTCAAATGTCCCATGATAAATATGCAAGATCCACATTCATGATATGCAAGAACTAAAGGACATTATTTCACAAAACCTACACACAATATTTTGTTATCATCAAAACCATCACCAAGGACAATGAGGGAGCGCAGCGAACCCAACACCCCCGACCTAGGTCGTTCGAATGAACCACCTGGGTCGGTCTACAAAACCAAAGCGGACTGCCCTATGTAGCGAATGTCGATTTGGTCGACTGAACTATCCATCCAGTCGATCGAATCTGGCAACATGACTGCGAAACCCCATCCGAGGGGCCCTATTCCATGCCCCAATCATGCAGGGTGATGGAAAAAACATGGGGGAATCATTCCCCACCCTTTACACTATCGAGAGGGCCCAACCAAACCACAAAAATGCAATCGAATCGATGAATCCCTCGCTCACCCCAAATCATGTATTTTAACCCCGACATGAAAATAAACCACTATTGACCTCACCTTGGCCTATAAACTGTAGGAAAATGAAAGGCATGGGACAAAGATCCACCCCCTAACTCTCATGATGAAATCCCGCACCGAGGATACCGATTCCACGCGAAAATGGCACTCGAACCGACGTCGACTTCTCGAATCTGCAGACGAAGCACGCCACCCCACCACCCCCTTCCTCGCTCCATCATCGCCGCTCGCCGCCCCACGTCACCTCCACCTTGCCTGCCTCAAGCTCCATCGGTAGCCCGAAGAAGAGAGGGAGGGAAAGAGAGAAACGAGAGGAGAGGGGGAGAGAAATGAGAGAATGAGGGGAGAGGGGGTGGAGGTTCATTTATATAAAAAATCTTTTGGGGTTCAAAAATATAAAAAATAGAAAAAATGGAAAAAATCATCCCCATGATCCTCAAAAAATGCACAACGTGCCTGCAACGTCCCAAAGCCCAGAAACATAACGGTTCACCCTACACATGGGTTCGAAGGCATGGTAACTAAAAATATGATTTAATCACAAAACACGATCTGGGACCCACGGAAGCACTCTGAAACCCACATATTCTTGATCTGAAAATCCTGGGTGTTACAAGGGCCCCGCATTTGATGGCATCTGAGACTCCTTGCAGGGTCATCGGAGCGTCAAAGATGTTGAAGTGGTTTGCCGGATCGCCCAAACTATCGTATGACTTTAGCACTGGAAGCTGAACCCTAGAGGATAGGCCAACTTCTAGATCTCCGAAGAAAACAAGGACTGCTCCTCGTCTCCTGCGGCATACGAGCTCTGCTTGTCCTTCTGCAGAGCTCAGACCGTGCGCTCTTGCTCAGCGAATCGCAGCTCAAATTCTCAGAGCTGAAGGGTAAGTTTCGGGTGCGCACTACGGGAGGACGTCGGGAGTGGATTTCCCCTAGTGGGGGAAACAAGCAGTGCCCCCGCCTCCTATGATCGGGTGGCAACGGGAGCAATGGCCGTGATTGGGGGTGGAGTTCTCTGCCGTGTACTACTATGTCTACCCCGCGGATTGGAGGAGGCTTCATGTTCTGCAACGTGGGGTGGGGGTTGGGATGGCTTGCCCGCATTGTTACGGATGATACGACCATCTTCTATGATGAAGCAACCACCCGCCATTAGCCACAATGCCTTCCACTGGTAGTGGACTGACTGAGATTGGGAGCACTCTTCTCTCATGGCCTGGGCCCTCATCAGATCGACGAGGACATCCAGCTTGGCGCTGAGGGACCTGAAAGCTTTAAGATCTATCAAAGCGGGTTGCATCCCCTGGGCTGGCTAGGGAGGGGGAACGTCATCCCCCAGGCTTTGCGAGGCTCTGGCCACAGAGTGGGAGGGCAGGGGGACCTCCTGCTCTTGGTTGTTGGTCGTCGGAGCCTTTCCCTTGTCACCATTCATCCTCTTGCTGTTACTCTTGCACGCCATATTGGCTTTTTGTTCAAGTTCCCATAAACAGCGCCAAATGAAGAGGCTCGATCTTGTAGCTTGATGTAGACCATCGGATGGTGGGGGAGAATCTGTGGAGGAGACCACATTGGAAGCCCTCGAAGAACAAGCCTACAAGGAAGATAAAAGATCAGGGGGCCTGAGATGATGATCTCAGGGAAAACCTTCTGTTGCTTAAGTCAGCGATGAGTAAGAGAGTAAGAGGAGGTGAGGGGTTCAAAGATACGGGATCGCTCTTCACCAATCAAGAGTTAGAGGTGGGCCGTACATGATGATCTTCACAGAGAGAAATCCTGGGAATAAATAGCCATGTACTCTTGATGCGATTCTACAGAGGACGGAGAAGGGGGGACGCATTCCCCACGTAAGGACTCTTACCGGGGTAGGACTTTTACGCTTATCTTAATCCCTCCACATCCTTCGATCAACTCTGTTAGTGGGGGGTTCGCTGGCAGTTAAATCGGATAGGAGCCCGACAGGGGCAGGTCTCTCTCGGGGCTAAGAGAGGCAGTCCCGTACGTGGGGTTGCCCATCTCGAGATAAGGATCAGCCTCATCCCAGACCAGAATTCTCAGGCAATCTTCCTATCCTAGCACTCTTCCGAAGGAAATCCCCTTGGTAGCTTCCCGGTCGCTCGGGGCCTCTTTCCCGACCTTGGGGAGTCCCTGGTGTGGACGTCTATTCGGGGCTAGGCAATGTTTCTTTGTCCCTCCTATATGGGCTTCCATCTGGTGGGCCCTAGATATTTCCGTGATCTTTCACCTATCGGGCCATACGAGTTTGTGGGCCCATAGATTAAAAGGATTAATGGGCTGCGATTTTTCCTCTCTCCAGATGGTAACGACACATGCGGCATTTAACTCACGTAGGAAAAATATACCCGTAAATGTGAATCTAGGATATATTTTTATCTATTTTCTTTTAAACATGGATGTCTATATATATATATATATATATAACTCAACTTGTTTAAGTCTTTCCTTTGGCTCAGTGGCTGAATTCCACAGGGTCGAGTGAGCCAAGTGTGCTTCAACATTGCTATAGAAAATCTAAAAAAAAACTTGTTACTTATTAGTGAAGCTTACAATCTTATAACGTTAGATAATTATAAAATATTAAACTAGTAAAATTTCGATCAAATTATCCTGACTTAAAAGATTCATCAGGTCAGTTGATGATTAAAAAAAATGATTGACATCTGTTTCAACTCAGTTCAACTTGTATTTTTTTCATCTCTACTCAAGTGTAGATGCAAGCATTTTTCGTGACCTTAACTTATCTAGCCTACCGTCACATCCATCAACGGGGATGTAAGTGAATTAATGCTCTCGGTGAACTACTCATGGTTGGATACTTGGATTCAGCACAAACTTAATTTAACTCATTCTATCAAAGAAAAGAACCTAAGTTATCAAGCAACTTGAGCTCAAGTACAAGCATGCTTAACTTGTACATATTTGTGGGCTGACTTGCTTGAGACTCAATTATTTGTAACAATTTTGTTTGTGTTTATTTTTAAGTCGCCTACACTAAGTTGATCAATATATATATATATATATATATATATATAAACAAGAAGGTAATAATTTCTCTTGATCCCTGGAATTAATAATAATCAGTATTTGATTGGGAAATAATAATAATAATAATAAGTATTTGATCACAAGGTAACAAGAAGGTAATATTAATTATTATTATTATATCTTGGGTATACCAAAAGGCGCCGTTTGATACCGACTACCGAGTACCGACACCGCCCCCCATCCCCGGTTTCCCTCGTCCGAACCCGATTCAAATTTCAAAAACGCGACGAAGCGGCAGGGCAGGGAGGCGACCCCCGAGTTCGTATCCGCCTGCGCCGCGTGGTGCATTACGCCCATCAAGAACGTTCTCCCTGGGAGTCGTGGCATATTGTCATTGGTTAGGTTCAGGCGCATCTGCTTCCGGATTTGTCCATCGCCGCCCCGAGACGCCATTTTCCTCACTCGATCCCCTGCCATCTCCTCTCCCCCACGTTTCCCCTCCGCTTCGCAAACCCTAATCTCTCTCTCTCTCTCTCTCTCTCTCTCTCTCTCTCTCTCTCTCGGGCTTCTTGATCTGTGGAATGCTGTAACATTTGTTTTTGTTTGGGGGGGGGGGGGAAGTGTTGTTGATCGGGAGGGGGGGGGGGACATGATGGGTTGCTTCTTCGCGTGCTTCCGAATTAAAACGGGCCCGAGGTCTCCACTGTCATCCCTCCAGACGACCCCTTGCAAGAGCAGAGTAAGCACCTCTCTCTTCTCTCTCTCTCTCTGTTCCTTTCTGTGCTTCTTCTCCCTTCTAGCTGCTTCTGCATGTGAATTTTTAGCCAGGGATCTGCGATTCAGTAGTAGAGGATAGGGAATTTATTCCTTTGGATTATTATTCTTTGATTCTTCTAGCTTGGTGTCGTCTGATTCCATTTGTTTCATTCTAATGTTGTGCACTTGTCAGGATCGTTCGCTGGCGAGGAATCAGCTCGCCTCTCTGCTGCTATCCGAAGGTAATGACAGCAGATTGCGGTTCTTCTGGAGTAGCTGTATCGTTTTGATTTCTGTTTTTTTTGTCCCTATTGGTTATCCAATATCTTCGATTTTCATCAGACGACGACTCTTTATGCGAGGTTGATATTGGTCGAGACAGTGCCGACAGGGAGCTCAAGCGTGAGGTGCGTCGCAGCTTCTGGGTTTCAGATTTCAGCCGTTTTGATTAGTTTAATATGCTCTTCTGATTCTGCAAGCACGTCTTTTTTTCTTTGTTTTCTTTTTGCACATTGTTGGATGCTGGCTCGTATGTTTTGCTTCTGTTTGAATTTCCTGTGGCCGAGACCCAGAAACTGTTCTTCCCTGACACCACAGGTCAAACTTCTTAAAGCTTGTGGGGCACTTCTACAGACTCCAGCAGAAATCAGGAAGGGGCCTTTGAAGGCAATTCTTCAAACCCGTGATGAGGACGAGCAACCGGATGCATCTCGCAAGAAGTTTCAGTGGGGTGAGCATCCTGAGCAGATTGTTGACTCACCTACATCCATACCTGATGATTCTTCGCCGGATAATACGCAGAGCAAGTAAGTTTCTGACTCTTCTTGTAAGATCCACTTACCTTGAACTACTTATCTTGCTGACATCCTTGTTGCTGTGTTTTGCTTGTGCAGCCGTGCGTCAGTGGCAGAACACACAGTCACTACGTGCATCAATGCTGCACATTCAGATATGTCTGAGCCTCAGTGCACGGTCGCACAAACTGGGAACCTGTCTCTTTGCGCAAATGTGATCGAGGATGGCAGCGGACGTCAATCCAAATTAGACTCTACCTCCAAGGATATCTCTGCTCCTCAATGTGACAGGCAGATCCCTCCTCTTGTGCCAAAGGATTCCCCTCATCCGACACCCTTGAAACTAACTGATGGAATGGAAACTCCAGGCACTCTTTATCCAGCAGCTTTGGAGAACCATGGGTATGGTAAAAATAACCGGATCCGATCACAATATGCCTTCCGCGTCCAAAACTCTGTAATGGATCCATCACAGTGGAAGGTAATGGATGAAGAGTTGCCTCACCCAGGACAGCAGCAGGACCAACGGACCAACTGTTCTGATGGTGGACTAGAGCTGCAGCGTTCCCCCCCGAGTTGCGGTAACGCTGATTCAGGGTTCTCTCAGTCACATAATGCTCTATTAACCTGCAGTCATTGGAATGGCAAGGTTTTCTCGGAGGATTCAGTCGGTAGAAAAATTCATAATAATCCGATACTTGATTTTTATGACGATGCACAGTCCGGTAGCATACAACAAAGGGAATTGAGTCCTGGGAGCACAACCCCTATGGTTCCAACTTTGTCAGAGTGGATGAAGCCTCGAAATCCAGATGAGAAAAGAGTAACCAACGAGATTGCATTGAATGAAAAGTCCTCTGCTAGTAAGAGTCCTCAGACGGATAGGCCCATCATCGGAATAGTTGCTGCACACTGGAATTCTGATGAAACCACTCGTATTTCACCAAGAATGTGGGATGGAAATGGCATACCCAATTCCACCAACAAGTACAAGGAGGTACAGATTTCTGCTGGCGTGTCCTCTCATCGTGGGTTTGTGCATATGTTGGTTTCTTATTTGTGATATTCAAGCCATGTCCCACTTGTTGACAGGATCAAAGGGTGAGCTGGCATGCCACCCCGTTTGAGGAGAGATTAGAGAAAGCCTTGTCCGATGAGAAGCTTTTCCCCCAGAGGTCGGTATTTTCTTCCTGATTTGCACTTTCTTGCAGTCTCAAACTTAAATTCTCTACCTGTTTTGAATATGCTGACTTGTATTTGTGTGTCGTACTTGTTGATAAGTTTGTATAGAACTGTGTATGGGCCCGTCCTTTATCCTGATATGAAGTTTTGAACTTCCCTTTTGTCTTTTTCCCCCAATTCTTTCCAACTACCTGTTTTGAAAACTTGTGGGTCCTTTTGTGACACGGCAAGCAGCCATATAGGCAACACGCCAAATTCAGCCCTGCATTCTGCTGAGAACATTGAGTGTGTTATTCTGACGGTTAAATCCTCAAGGCCCTCTTTGATTTTCGAACATGGTTACCGTGTTCGACCCTTTGAGGTCGAACACGGTAACCGACCCCCGGGTAACGCTTTTGTGTGAGAGAAGGGTGGGCCCTTCTCTCTCTTCGGTTAGCGGAAGTCCCGACAGCGGCCCGACAATTCTATTACTAAAGAGGGCCCAAAAGCTTATCATCGGAGAGACAGTATTTATAGGATTCACCAAATTGCTAAATGTACTTGTCGCCAACTTATATCTGCCTTTTCTTACACAAAAGTCCTTTTCCAAGCATGTTCATGTAAGTATTTGACTGCGGTCATTCTTGGTCTCCTTAGCATCGATGCCATTTACAGGAAGCTTCTAAATGGGAAACCCATCGAGTTTGATGAAGAGGATGACGATGGAGACACAGCGGCATCCTGAATCCTGGCAGCATGGTATCCAGGCATTGAAAACCATTTTTTGGGGCTTAAAGTATGCTCAGAAAGTCAAGTTGTTCTGTTAATTAATTGTCCGTGGCAATTACCATTTGTGCATTTCATGCATCTCTTGCGATCTCAAACCAGGCACCCTTACCGGCACACATTTAAGCTGTCCCCACAGGTATTTTGGGGATATTATATTGTAAATAGGAAGTTCCCTTTATAAAATGATGTCATTGAAGAATTCTACAGCTCATCCATTTGACTGTCTCCAACTTTGTAACATATTCTTGTCGAGGTCATGAAAATAATGGCAAGATCATCTGTGCCTATTCTGCTTGATTTTTTAATCTCATGCAAAGTTTGTCGTTATATCTAGATCAAGGTTCGTTCACTCGGTGATCCATACAGAATAGGGTTTTTGCTGATCTGGTATGGTACGTTTGAGTCTCACCTAACTCGGGTTGAGTCTTTTCAGCAGCTCAACTAACAACTTTTTTTTCTACAAAAAACTCTCTAAGAAGTGTTTTGACATTTTAACTTGTAATATGCATCAAAACCTCCTTGAATATGAGATCTATATCATCATAACACAACCGAGAGCCTAATTGAGTGGAAAATACAAAAGCATCTCATATACTCAATTCAAATGAACTCCATTGGTCCAACATAAATCAAACTTGAAATTTCAACATTCTAAAAGGCTAAATCACAAGCGAGAAACTCTATATTCCCATGTTATCAAGGGACAAAGCAACTTAAGGCCTTCATGGGTTCCTTAAATGCTCAGGTGACAAGATGCTCGCTTAGGTGTTGTTTAGGGGACATTTCGATCACTAATTAAAAATTTTAAAATATATATTCTCTAATATATAAAGTAAGAATAAAATATATGAAAAAATTATAAAAAATAAAGTACATGCAAAAATTATAGTAATTAAATTATATGATAATTATAGAAAATTAAATTGTATCAAAAAATTACAAAAAATTCATAAACAAATGAAAAAAAATCAAATTGCATCAAAATGCAAAAAATTTAGAAGTAAATGTAAAAAATTACAAAATTACAAAATAACATAATAACTTTAAGAAAATTACAAAAAATAAAGAGTTAAATGTACTAACTTGAGAGCTAATTTTTTTTAGCTACATCATTTTTGTTTGAAAATGAGTTTTATTTGCTTCACCCTAAAAGATATTGTAGCGACAGGAAAATAGTTCTTAGGCCACGTACCACCTTCTCTATTTATTTGTTGAGAAAGTCGTTTCACGTCTGTGGCGGCCTGCAAATACCAAGAAACTAAGGAGGCGTCATAAGGAGTCTCGGGTATTACCCCATAGGACAACCCTCCGATACTTAAGTTAGCAAGAGATCAATGAGCAATAAAGAAGAGCGAAGTGAGAGAGAAGTAGAGGCCGAAGTAGACGATCTCAGAGGTGCGTAGATCCTCTGCACGGGTGCTCGCCGCTCCCAGTGGGTGCTCGGAGAGTGCTCGCTGGGTGGTAAGGCCGTGCAGGAGGATTCCCTCTGGTCGTGGCAGATAGCCTCTCTGTAGTCGCGGTGCCTCTGATTTGCTCTACTCTCAGTGGGACGCTCTCTGGTGAAAGTATCCACCCTGTCTCTTCTCTTGCGCATCAGTATGGGGTTTAGTAGAAGAATCTACCGTGTAGTCGTGTCCTCTATCGATGTCCCTTTTATAGGGGGGTTGTCCTGGAGAGGATGCTTGGAGGGTGCTTGGTAGGCCCGAAGAGCATTTGGAGACTTGGAGAGTCTGGGGGAGTGCTTGGTAGGCATGGAGAGCACTTGTAGTCTTGGTTAGTACTTCCGAGGAGAGTGCTCGGCAGACTTGGAGAGCATTTGGAGGTCTGGAGAGCACTTATACGCATGGAGAGCACTTCTACGAGAGTGCTCGGCCTGCTTGGAGAGCACTTGAAGGTCTAGAGAGCACTTATGTGAGAGTGCTTGGCGGCCTTGGAGAGCACTTCTAGGAGAGTGCTCGGCCTGCTTGGAGAGCACTTGGAGGCCTGGAGAGCACGTCTGGGAGAGTGCTTGGCAGCCTTGGAGAGCACTTGTAGGCCTGGAGAGCACTTCTGGGAGAGTGCTTGGCGGCCTTGGAGAGCACTTGGAGGCCTCGAGAGCACTTCTGGGAGAGTGCTAGGTGGCCTTGGAGATCACTTGGAGGCCTAGAGAGCACTTCTGGGAGAGTGCTATGTGGCCATGGAGAGCACTTCTGTCCTCCGTGGAGTGGGGCTTTGTTGGCATAAGCATGCTCCTTACTCTCCCTATGCGTCTCTGTCTCCGTAGTTGTGTCGCAGTCTTTCCTCCTTCCTCCTTGGCGTAGAGCTCTGGTAGCACAAAGATGCCTCTCTCTCTCCTTCTATGTCTTTGCAAGACTAGCCTATTGGGGTGCCTCCGTTCGTCTCCCCATCTTTTGGATCCAGTGATGTCCTATTTATATAGGCCTTGGTGGTGCAAGCTATTCCTCGGTTGGGAAATGACGTAGATTGCGGAGTGACGTTTCCTTGATCGTGGGGGTTGCCCGTTATGCACTTGCCCATTCTTGGAAGGGAGGCTTCGTGGCGAGAATCTCGGCAGAGAGGGTGTGACCCAGTCCATGCGGGGCAAAGCCCTTTGATGACGATGGCGACTGTAATGCCCCGGGTTTTTTGGATCTGGATCCGTGGGTTTCGGATTGTCTTTCCGCGGATTGAGGATTGTGTCCGAGTGAGCTTCAGACTTTTATACCGGATTGTCGGACCCATTGGCGGTGTGCCCGTGAGTTTTCTTGGGTCCGTGGTGTTGTGAGGAGCACGCCGGTATTTTTCTGGATTTTTCGGAGCACCTGTGTGGGTCCCGGGTTACGTTGTGGGTTTTACGCGTGTTTTCATCTGTCGGACCTTCGGAATCCCGTGTAGGGTGAACCGTTGCGTTCTACGACTCCGGGACGTTACCACTACGTTGTGCGTCTTTCGAGGATCAGGGAGGTGATTTTCATGTTGTGCCCCTTGTGCTTTGTTGATGATGTGGTGTTTTAATGATAGCAACATGAATGAGTCACCACTTTGTCTGTGGGAGATTGCATGCGAGTGCCATGTCTGAATTGTGAAGAATGCATGTGTATGCTTGAGTCATGCTGTGATAAATGATAGGTTGCAAGGCCTGGATACAGGGGGGGGGGGTGAATGTATCCTGCTCTAAAATCGCCCAATTAAAAAAAAACTCTAATGCTCAAGTATGCGGAATTAAAAGCAGATTATGAAATGTGCTGAAAATGCTTAGAAGCAACTCAGTGAGACAACACAAATCTATTAGCTCTCACACGCTCCTAAGCAAACATCTAAAGATCGCAGTAGAGAAAATAAGATATAAGGAAAAGCACACCACAAGAGAACACCAAGATTTTTAGGTGGTTCGGTCCAAAGACCTACGTCCACCCCTCACTCCAAATCGGAGTGAGGCTTCCACTAGCTAGGCTAGAAACTGCAGACTCAGTCTGCAACAAATTGCTGCCACACAGCTTGACCAGGGGAACAACCTCCCCTCTTCCTCCCAACCGGAGGGACACCCCAAGTGACTCCCAGTCACTTGAAAACCAGAGACGCAAGTCTCTCTTCCTCCAGATCAGGAGGGAACACCTAGTCTTGAAACCACAAGACTAGAACCGGAGGATCAATCCGCCCTTCCTCCAAATCGGAGGGAAACCTAGAGACCTAAGTCTCTCTTCCTCTGAACCCCAGAGGGAAGCACAGGTGACTCCAAGCCACCTGCAAACTAGAGGTCTCGGACCTCTCTTCCTCCCAACCGGAGGGAACCCGACCTCACACAAGAGAGTCGGAAGAACAACTGTTGAAGGTTTAAAAGGAAAAACAAAAACGCAGCAACAGAAAGCTGGAAGAATAAAATGCACAAAGGCTCTCGCAGGAGCTGGCTGGCCTGGATTTGATCCACGGTCCAGCAGGAACTGATCTTCAGTTGAAGCTTCCTTTGCTCTAGCTCTCTCTTCTTCTCACTCTTCTTTTTCTTCTCTTTCGCAGGCTCTCTCTCTCTGTCTCTTCTTTCTTCTTTCTTCTTCTTCTCTCTTCTTCTTCTGCTCACAGCCTCTCTGCTGCACTGTCTGTCTATCTCGATCACTCTTTCTCTTTCAGATCTGGTTATCTCTTCTTCTTCTCGAGCTCTCTCGCTCACTCTCTATCTCTCTTTCTTTCTCTTCTGCTCTCCTAATCTCTCACTCTCTGCTCTTCTCTTCTCTCTCTTTTTCTTCTTTTTCTCACACTCTCAGATTTCTTCGCTGGAGAGCTTTTTCTTCTTCTGTGGAGAGTTACCCCTTTTCGAGAGGATGATGGGGTGCTTTTATATCAGAAACAGAGCCTCCGAAGGTTGAGTAGAAAATGCCCTAGTGACCACTGATTGGTCCACTTATCTAACACGTGTCAGCATCCTGCCTCTTTTTCCCATCGGATCACGTGCTCAGCATCCACCTCGAATCACGTGTCAGGTGCCAGCTTCGGGTCACGTGCCCATTCATCAAACTTCACGAAGGATGCATAGCTGCGTTGACGCTATCAGCCTGCTACGTTGACGCATCAGTAATCCAGTGATCACGTTCTTCGGCAGATAGACGTGCTGCGTGGACGCTGCTAGCCCATAGCGTTGACGCAGTGGTGTTCCAGCAACTAAGAGTTCAGCTGGTTTGCATGCTGCGTAGACGCTATGATCATCCTGCGTTAACCCTTCTGAGCTGTCTCCGAGCTAGATGCCTATCAGGCTCAATGGCTGCGTTGACGCTGTCTAGCAATGGCGTTGACGCATGGATACGTTCCAGTGAACAAACAGCCTAGCCTTCTTAACTGTTGCGTCGACGCTGCTTGATGAGTGCGTTGACGCACCAGAGTAATCCAGTAACCCATTGGCTCTCCCTTTGTAACTGCTGCTAAGGGATTCTTGAACCGCTGCGTCTACGCTACTTGCTCACTGCGTTGACGCACCAGAATAATCTAGGAGCTTCTTTCTTGATGGTTTGAACTGCTGTTTTCACGTGTCAGCATTTCAGCCTCTTGGATCACGTGCCAAGTCTTGATGGCTTGAATCATCTGCAGACAGATAGAGGAAAATGAACTTAGTTCAGACGAATGTATATACTTAAGCAGAGCTGCCAGTGTATGGACTTGAACAGTGCAGCGAGTGTACAGACTAGGACTTGTTAAAACAAGGTCCAGTGTATAGACTTAGAAGGATTTGAACCAGTGTCCAGACTTCAGGTTTAACTGTGGATGTACAGACTTCAGGTGTGAAGACCATTGTGCAGACTTTGGAGAGCAGTGGCCAATGTACAGACTTGGCGTTCCACTGTGGATGTATAGACTTGAGTGTAGTGAATGGATGTTTAGACTTTGAAGATCCACTGTGGATGTATAGACTTTGGCATGAGATTGGTTGTACAGACTTCAACACAACTGCGATGTACAGGCTTTGACAAAGCAGCGTTGTACAAACTTGATGAAGCTTCAGATGAATGAATGTATAGACTTGAAACAGAAGTTAGGCAAGCGTTGTGTAGACTTGGAATGGCTTGAAACACAAGGACGCTGCTCGCTGTACAGACTTGATCAAGGCAGCTGAACAATGTACACACTTCCAATGTATAGACTCTTCCAATATGCAGACTTTGGCTTGGAACAAAGGTAAAGATGAGGAGTGTATAGACTTAACAGAGCCAGTGAATAGACTTGCAAACATGCATGAACAAGTGTCCGATGTACTGACTTGAACGCTTCGAAGGCCAAAACAGCGATGTCTAGACTTTGAAACAAAGGCAATGCATCGACTTTAAAAACCAAAGGCAGTGTATAGACTTGATGCAGTTCCTCTGCCAATGTACATACTTTGATTCCCAAATGCGAAGCACACGATACAAAGACTCTATACAGACTTCATGGCATGCAGCAATACACTGGACGATGTATAGACTTTACATTCAATATGCATGAGACCTTGTACATGGGCTGTACAGACTTAGTGTGTGCTAGCATGTGGATGTATGGACTTCATGAAATCAGGCAATGCTGACTGATGTAGACACTTGGCAGATAGAGTGAAGTATGAACTACCCTGTACAGACTTTAAGACTTAGTGAGCAACCCGGTGAATAGACTTGGCGATTGTGAGAGCATGCGAAGTACAGACTTTGTGTTGTGAACATAGGCTGTACAGACTTGCTAAGTTGCATGAACAAATGGCATTGTATAGACTTTACGAAGGGCACACGAAGCAATGTGTGGACTTGGTGACTCACGCAGACAGATGAGTGAACAGTCTATGCCATTCTCACAGTTAATCAATGTACCAAGTTCTGAATGAAGTAAACACATAAGACATCAATTTATCATCATCAGAACACACGTAAACAATGTCATCATCAAAACATAAGTCAACACATATGACATCAAACATATGAGAGTCATAGTGTTTGTCATCATCAAAACATAATATCCAACAATCTCCCCCTTTTTGATGATGGCAATACTATGAGTCTTATGAATGAAGGAAATGGAATATTCAGACTAGACTCATCAAAGTATTCTCCCCTTTGACTTCATCAAAAAGAAAAACAATACTTTGATAATCGAGTGATGTCATATGAGACACCCAATATAGTTCAGCAGATGAGTGCAACATAATATCAGAAGCATTTAAATCAATTCTGCCCCTTAGTCAAACAATTTATGCAGTCATGTATATGCAACAAATACTCCCCCTTTGACATGGCAGAAGATATAGAGCTAATGCAGACATACAACGTAATCAGACAATCTAGCACATTGTCCCCTTATGCATATAGTCTCTTAACCAGACCAGAGAATTCTGCCCTTATGATCCATGATGCAAGAGAAATCTACAAGGATGAACTCTTGTTATCCAAAGACAGCAACTCTCATATATGACAACCAGTCTGAATCAAATCACAGTGATAACGGGCAATAGGATGAGCAGATTCAACGATTTGTGAAAATTGAGATAATGAACTTTTCAGCAAGATACCAACTTCATAAAATCAAAGTCTTAAGTTCTGGATTCCTCCATCATAAAAGCTTATGAAACCTTGATTGTCAGATATGGTTTAAGAATGATGTAAACTGAAATTTTTCAAAAGAAATTGTACTCATATCTGAACCAACACTTAATAAAAAAGGAACTACAAGCTCATATAAGATTCTAGTTCAACCAACTTCTATCTTACTTAGTTTGCTTTCCATGACATCTTTAACAGAAACATAAGTGAATGCACCTGAATTTTAATTGTTCTTTCAGAAATTTGATCTACACTTGTTCATATCTTTCTTTAATGAACAATTTTGGTTTATCAGCACCTTTTGACATGGAGAGACACCTTGATCAGAGGTCAGAATCCCCAGTTACTCAGTGTGACAACCGTATTGCTTCTCCCAGTTTAGAGAACAGAGGTAGCATTAAAAGTATCTTTGGCATGAGGATACACCTTGATCAGAGGCCAGAATCCCCAGTTACTCAATACAACTATGCCATTGCTCTGCCATATTTTCACAATAATTTCTAATCATCTCTTTAAACAGAGTTAACCATGGTACTTCATGACTCAATCCTTTGGACAGGTTTCTCAGTAACCACAGTCATTGCTCTGTCCATACTTTTACTCAAAATGGATCAGAACAAATTAGATGTTTAAGAACAACCACATACACTATATATCTCAGTCAACGTAGACATGGATATCAACTTTTCAGATTTCAGAAAGTCTTACATGAATTTACATGAAGCAGACAGTTAAAATTTTATTAAGAGGTTGAAACAGATATTTTCAAGTTTCTTGTGACCAAACAAGAGTACATAAGACTTAAACCACTTCCAGTTAACAAATGTTCTTAAGCATGTATAATGGAAGGTTCCTCATTAAAGGTATTTTAACTTTTATGAAGTAGTATTCAGGCTGAAGGTTTACTTCATATCTCAGCAGAGTAATTCAAGTGAGAATATTCACTAAACAGCATGATTCTGAAGAATTGTAGCAAATGAGCTGCTCTTGAGCAAAGAGGTTCAAAGTTGACTGAATAGAGAAAAAACTCTCATTCAGCAGATTTAGGAGAGACAAACATATACCAATAAGGTATGCATTCAGATTTTGAACAACTTCAGAAGTAGTCAAGAAATCATTTGATACCACTTTACATGATGGAATCACTGACACTTCAGATATGACAAGATTAATCATATAGCTGGAGAGGAACGGATTAAGCATGCTCCCCCTATCTATATGCAGTGACATTTCCCTTTCCCCTTTTTTTTTGATTTTTCAAAGAAGTGATATGCTATGCAATGATTCCCTCTAACTAAAAACACTGAATCATCCTATATGTCATGTAGACAATGTAGATGATGAATGACTATGCAACAACAGATTTAACATGCTATGCAGTAAATCTAAAAAACAGTTGAGTGATTTCAGATGTATGAATAATGCTCCCCCTAAATGTATGCATTCAATCTATCTTTTTGACATTTTCAATGTAAAGAAATGCAATGCAATTAACTTCATGTATGCAGGGGCATGAAGTAAAATATTCACATGAAAATGCAGACATTCTCTGATATGCAAATTTGACCCTTGGTACTTGGCGGAGAACTTGGCCTAAAAGACCATCTCACACATAGTAAGAACCTCTAGACAGATTTCCTCTGCCCTTTAGTAGCTTTCCATTTATATACCAAGTGGTCATGCATGACAATGCAATACAAACAGTCCTATATGCATCAGATTTTCAATGATTGTATGTCATGTGCATGTTTATGCCATTCTCATATATGCACACAGCTCACAGTACAAACAAGAAAGCCCACAAAGATCAATGCAATAGTCAAACCAATTAAAATAAAACATGTATGCATGAAGCTATGACTTCTCAGCTCAACCATAATTTTCATTTGAACAGATTTGAGAAATTTACCTGAATGGGGTTTTATCAACTTGGGTGCCTTGGTTTATTTTCCCTTTTTATTCTTCAGCTTTCAAGGCACACCTGCAAGTTAGCACACTATTTTGCATGGGCAGGTACCCAAACAGTCTTGGGTCCTGCATGGTTAATAGTGACACCTTTGGTAGGTGTTCTAAACAACCTTATAGCATTTAGGTCATCAGATCTTATCAGATGACAATTATTCATTGAATGACCTAATATACCACAATAATAGCAAGAGGCAGCAGATTTCAGATTTGTTTTATGCACATTCTGATTTGCATGAGTTCTATGTGCATATGCATGAAATTCTCTGTTAATAGAATTAAGATTCTGTTTACCAACATAAGCCAGCCAATAGTCAGAAGCTCTATGGCCTGGCTTCCCACATTCAAAACATGTAAGTATTTTCTTTTCAAACACAAATTCATTTCTATCAGAAATATTTCTATTGACAGGGAATTTACCAGATTTATTGTTAAACTTCCTTCCCTGAGCATGCCAACATTGGGCTGCAATGTGGCCCATCTTGCCACAGTGAAAGCATGAACTAGAATTTCTTCCACCAGCCCTCAGCCAGCATTCAATGGCCCTGTGGCCTGTCTTTCCACACTCAAAGCATGTAATGAGCTTATCTTTAAAAACAAATTTATTCTTATTAGGACCATGTTGGCTTGCAGGAGATTTACCATGATATGAATGAGATGTTTTCTTATCATTTGCAAACCAGCATTGTGCAATTGTGTGTCCTAATTTACCATAGTGAAAACATTCAATTTCTTTTTCTGAAATGAAGGATTTCTATCATGAAGGTTCCTAGCAGTCATATCATCCTTCTCCATCAATTTACATTCATGCATCAGATGACCAAATTTATGACAATAATGGCATGACATTTTCTTTTTAGATGCATGTGAATGTGTGTGTGGACTTTGATCAACATGCCCTAATGAACCCTTTTTATTTATTTTCTGTTTTCCAATCTTTTTCTGATTTTTGTTCTGTTCTTCAGTTTTCTGAACAATGGGCTGTTTATCTTTTGAAGTGGTGGCTACACTTGAAGCCTTTACAACGGATGTCATCAACTTGCTCTGAAATTCTTTCTTGTTACTATTATTGTAGCCCAGCCCTTCCTTCCTATTGTTGATTTTTACACCTAGTAGCTTGTCTAGGTTTTTCTGCCCACTTACAAATTTTGACAAAGTATTGTTCAGATCATTTATTTCAGATTGAAGGGAGGAGACCTGATGTTCATAGTTGACTATATCTTCTTCACAGACCAGAATTTGTTGATGCATCACATCATTCAAAGTTCTAAGGGTATCAATTTCTGATTTCAATTTGAGCTCATTTTGATTTTCATCAACATATTTTCCTTTTTCAAATGTCAGCAATCTCTCTGACAGGGTGGAGTTCAACTGTTTTAATTTTTCAATTTCCTCCTTTAGACTAGTGTTCTCCTGCTCAAGTTTATCATCATCAAACAAAACATCAGTTAGAAAACTTGGATATTCTGATGTACAGTTTTCAAAGTTTTCTTGAAATTTTAAGTTTGCAACACTAACAGCCTTGAACTCTTCATTGATCAATTTGTTTTCATTCTCAAGACTGATTAGTTTTTGATCAGATTCTTGACATTGATTTCTGAGTTTAGTGTTTTCAGATTCAACATGATCAAGTTCTGATTGAATTCCATCTAATTTCGACACTTGTCTTCTGAGTATCTCATTTTCAGTTTTCAGAATTTCAGGATTTTCTAAATTTTCAGTTCCAGAAATAGGATCCCCTAGACTTGTTAATTTCTTTATCAGACTTTTATTCTTCTTCCTCAATTTTTCATGGGAGTTTAACAGATTAGCATAGGCATCCTCCCAGTCATCTAAAGTGAAATTATCGAAAGGATTGATTACCTCTTCAGCATCTTCAAATTTATCTTGATCAGTGCTTTGGTCGCTCTTATCAGCCATCAGGCAGCTGTCCTCATTCATCCTCTGAGCTAGCTTCAACTGATCCAGAATGTCCTTTGCGGACCTGCAGTCATAAAAACAAGAGTGTAGAGCCTTGTCAGTAGCTTCTTTCATTAATCTCAAAACTTTCTGATTCTCTCCATTTCTTGATCTATCACTTTTAGTCCATTTGGACTCTTCCTTTGGCAGTCTATGAGGACCATGTGAAATTAACTTCCACAGATCCGGATCCATCAATTCCACATAATTGTGTAGACTGCTAACCCATGAATTAAAGTTAGAACCATTGTAAACCGGTGGAGAACCCATGGATTAAATTGGCAAGTAGATTTATGCAGCAGAGAGTAAAATCAGAAGTGCACCAAGGGACAACAGGATTCTCTGCAGATCGTTGGATCTGATCAATCAGAGAACCTGGCTCTGATACCAATTGATAGGTTGCAAGGCCTGGATACAGAGGGGGGGGGTGAATGTATCCTACTCTAAAATCGCCCAATTAAAAAAAAACTCTAATGCTCAAGTATGCGGAATTAAAAGCAGATTATGAAATGTGCTGAAAATACTTAGAAGCAACTCAGTGAGACAACACAAATCTATTAGCTCTCACACGCTCCTAAGCAAATATCTAAAGATCGCAGTAGAGAAAATAAGATATAAGGAAAAGCACACCACAAGAGAACACCAAGATTTTTAGGTGGTTCGGTCCAAAGACCTACGTCCACCCCTCACTCCAAACCGGAGTGAGGCTTCCACTAGCTAGGCTAGAAATTGCAGACTCAGTCTGCAACAAATTGCTGCCACACAGCTTGACCAGGGGAACAACCTCCCCTCTTCCTCCCAACCGGAGAGTCACTTGGAAACCAGAGACGCAAGTCTCTCTTCCTCCAGATCAGGAGGGAACACCTAGTCTTGAAACCATAAGACTAGAACCGGAGGATCAATCCTCCCTTCCTCCAAACCGGAGGGAAACCTAGAGACCTAAGTCTCTCTTCCTCTGAACCCCAGAGGGAAGCACAGGTGACTCCAAGCCACCTGCAAACTAGAGGTCTCGGACCTCTCTTCCTCCCAACCAGAGGGAACCCGACCTCACACAAGAGAGTCGGAAGAACAACTGTTGAAGGTTTAAAAGGAAAAAAAAACGCAGCAACAGAAAGCTGGAAGAATAAAATGCACAAAGGCTCTCGCAGGAGCTGGCTGGCCTGGATTTGATCCACGGTCTAGCAGGAACTGATCTTCAGTTGAAGCTTCCTTTGCTCTAGCTCTCTCTTCTTCTCACTCTTCTTTTTCTTCTCTTTCGCAGGCTCTCTCTCTCTGTCTCTTCTTTCTTCTTTCTTCTTCTTCTCTCTTCTTCTTCTGCTCACAGCCTCTCTGCTGCACTGTCTGTCTATCTCGATCACTCTTTCTCTTTCAGATCTGGTTATCTCTTCTTCTTCTCGAGCTCTCTCGCTCACTCTCTATCTCTCTTTCTTTCTCTTCTGCTCTCCTAATCTCTCACTCTCTGCTCTTCTCTTCTCTCTCTTTTTCTTCTTTTTCTCACACTCTCAGATTTCTTCGCTGGAGAGCTTTTTCTTCTTCTGTGGAGAGTTACCCCTTTTCGAGAGGATGATGGGGTGTTTTTATATCAGAAACAGAGCCTCCGAAGGTTGAGTAGAAAATGTCCTAGTGACCACTGACTGGTCCACTTATCTAACACGTGTCAGCATCCTGCCTCTTTTTCCCATCGGATCACGTGCTCAGCATCCACCTCGAATCACGTGTCAGGTGCCAGCTTCGGGTCACGTGCCCATTCATCAAACTTCACGAAGGATGCATAGCTGCGTTGACGCTATCAGCCTACTGCGTTGACGCATCAGTAATCCAGTGATCACGTTCTTCGGCAGACAGACGTGCTGCGTGGACGCTGCTAGCCCATAGCGTTGACGCAGTGGTGTTCCAGCAACTAAGAGTTCAGCTGGTTTGCATGCTGCGTAGACGCTATGATCTTCCTGCGTTAACCCTTCTGAGCTGTCTCCGAGCTAGATGCCTATCAGGCTCAATGGCTGCGTTGACGCTGTCTAGCAATGGCGTTGACGCATGGATACGTTCCAGTGAACAAATAGCCTAGCCTTCTTAACTGTTGCGTCGACGCTGCTTGATGAGTGCGTTGACGCACCAGAGTAATCCAGTAACCCATTGGCTCTCCCTTTGTAACTGCTGCTAAGGGATTCTTGAACCGCTGCGTCTACGCTACTTGCTCACTGCGTTGACGCACCAGAATAATCCAGGAGCTTCTTTCTTGATGGTTTGAACTGCTGTTTCCACGTGTTAGCATTTCAGCCTCTTGGATCACGTGCCAAGTCTTGATGGCTTGAATCATCTGCAGACAGATAGAGGAAAATGAACTTAGTTCAGACGAATGTATATACTTAAGCAGAGCTGCCAGTGTATGGACTTGAACAGTGCAGCGAGTGTACAGACTAGGACTTGTTAAAACAAGGTCCAGTGTATAGACTTAGAAGGATTTGAACCAGTGTCCAGACTTCAGGTTTAACTGTGGATGTACAGACTTCAGGTGTGAAGACCATTGTGCAGACTTTGGAGAGCAGTGGCCAATGTACAGACTTGACGTTCCACGGTGGATGTATAGACTTGAGTGTAGTGAACAGATGTTCAGACTTTGAAGATCCACTGTGGATGTATAGACTTTGGCATGAGATTGGTTGTACAGACTTCAACACAGCTGCGATGTACAGACTTTGGCAAAGCAGCGTTGTACAGACTTGATGAAGCTTCAGATGAATGAATGTATAGACTTGAAACAGAAGTCAGGCAAGCGTTGTGTAGACTTGGAATGGCTTGAAACACAAGGACGCTGCTCGCTGTATAGACTTGATAAAGGTAGCTGAACAATGTACACACTTCCAATGTATAGACTCTTCCAATATGCAGACTTTGGCTTGGAACAAAGGTAAAGATGAGGAGTGTATAGACTTAACAGAGCCAGTGAATAGACTTGCAAACATGCATGAACAAGTGTCCGATGTACTGACTTGAACGCTTCGAAGGCCAAAACAGCGATGTCTAGACTTTGAAACAAAGGCAATGCATCGACTTTAAAAACCAAAGGCATTGTATAGACTTGATGCAGTTCCTCTGCCAATGTACATACTTTGATTCCCAAATGCGAAGCACACGATACAAAGACTCTATACAGACTTCATGGCATGCAGCAATACACTGGACGATGTATAGACTTTACATTCAATATGCATGAGACCTTGTACATGGGCTGTACAGACTTAGTGTGTGCTAGAATGTGGATGTATGGACTTCATGAAATCAGGCAATGCTGACTGCTGTAGACACTTGGCAGATAGAGTGAAGTATGAACTACCCTGTACAGACTTTAAGACTTAGTGAGCAACCCGGTGAATAGACTTGGCGATTGTGAGAGCATGCGAAGTACAGACTTTGTGTTGTGAACACAGGCTGTACAGACTTGCTAAGTTGCATGAACAAATGGCATTGTATAGACTTTACGAAGGGCACACGAAGCAATGTGTGGACTTGGTGACTCACGCAGACAGATGAGTGAACAGTCTATGCCATTCTCACAGTTAATCAATGTACCAAGTTCTGAATGAAGTAAACACATAAGACATCAATTTATCATCATCAGAACACACGTAAACAATGTCATCATCAAAACATAAGTCAACACATATGACATCAAACATATGAGAGTCATAGTGTTTGTCATCATCAAAACATAATATCCAACAATAAATTGGTTTGTGCTTGATTTCTGTTCTGTGCATTGCTTCTCTGCTGATATGTTCATGTTGTAGTTAATCGAGTCTATACATTGTCATGCACATTAGTCAGGCAGCAAGTGTGTACATCGCTTAGTGTAATCATGGCGAAGTCCAAAGTCTATACACTGCTACAGGCATCAAGTCTATACATCCGTCTCACTGTTCACATGCATCAACGTCTCAGGCATCGCAAAGTCTACACATTGGACTGTCTTCATTAGCATCTTATGCCATGTCCATACATTGGTCGGTGGTAAGTCTGTACATCCATCATCTTTCTCAGCGTCTCAATTAGACTAGGTCTGCAACGGCTAAGTCTGTACACTGGACTTCATTTCACCAACTCTATACATCCGATTGATGTTGCAGTGTTCACCAAGTCTATACATCGTCTTCAGATCATCAAGTCTGTACATCCACAGTGAAATCCAAAGTCTATACATTGGTCTTCACATTGAAAGCCTATACATTGCTGGATGATCAAGTCTATACATCGTGTTTGGACTAAGTCTGTACACTGCAGCTCACATCTCTGTGAAGTCTATACACTGCACTGGAGTATGTATCTCATGCAAGTCTGTACTTCGCTTTTGACGAAGGCATTGAAGTCTATACACTGGCCTTGAGCTGAAGTCTAGACATTGCCTCAGGCTGAGCAAGTATATACATTGCATGTTCGTTCAATCAAGTCCATACATTGAGCAAGTGTATACATTGGACGAGTCTGCATCATGCCTCAGTCATGAGGTCTATACATCGTCTGTCTTCATTGAAGTCTCACGAAGTCTGTACATTGCATGAAGTATATACATTACACGAGCTGAATGCTTACAAAGTCTATACACTCACTCAGTGCTCACACTTGCTCATCTGCTGCTGATAAAGTCTATACACTGTCTTCAGATGATGACAACAATGAAGAACAGGGTCGACGCTGGGAGTTCAATGCGTCCATGCTTCAGTTGAAGAGGATTTCAGAGCTTCACCTGGGTGCGTCAACTCCATGCTACAGCAGCGTCGACGCAGTAGTTAATAAGGCAGAGTCCATAGCTCACTGGAATACTACAGTGCGTCAACGCCATTGCAAGACAGCGTCCACACAGCAATTGAGTTTGATATACATTCAGCTCTGGAACACCACTGCGTCAACGCTATGGATTAGCAACGTCGACGCAGCACGGTTATCTGCCGAAGACCTTGATCACTGGATTGCCGATGCGTTAACGCAGCTGGCTGATGGAGTCAACGCATCAGACTTGAGTTTCGTAGGAAGAAGATATCAGAAGGCTGCGTCAACTCCTTGGAGCAAGAGGGTTGACGCCATCTAACTCCAGTTGCTGAGCGTACTGGTGTTGGGCACGTGATCCGAGGATAAGGACAGTGTCCAGATGAGGACACGTGTACTGACAGCCTGCTGGATGCTGCCACGTGGTCCGAATTCTTAGGGCGGGAACTGTGGAAGCCACACGCGCCCTGGCTGCTGCTGCTGGTATATAATGGAGCCTTCGTCTTCAGATGGAGGCTGATCGTGATCGAAGCCAGGGAGCAGAAGCTGAGAGAAGAAAAAGAAAAAAAAAAGAAGAGAGAGCTTCCACGATCCAGGAGAAGAAAAGAAAAAGAGAAAGAGAGAAAAGGAGAGCAGAGAAGAAAGTGAGAGTGAGAGCAGAAGAAGGAAAAGAGAGAGATAGTGCTCGTGAGAAGTGAGAAGAAAGAGAGAAGAAAGAAAAAGGCAGAGTGAAGAAAGAGAGTGAGATCGAGGGAGATCTGTTCCTACTGGACCGTGGATCAGATCTAGGCCAGTCAGCTCCGTTGAGAGCCACATTGTGCATTTCATTTTTTAGCCTTCTGTTTGCTGAAGTTATTTTCATTTCGTGTTTTTATTTTTCCTTTTTCATTTGGTTATCCTTGTTCTTCCGATCCTATGTACTGAGGTCGGGTTCCTCCTGGTGGGTCAGGAGAAGGGAGGCTAGCCCTCCGGTTCTGGTCTTGCTGGTAGCAGGTCCAGGTGTGCCCTCCGGGTTGGAGGAAGAGAGACTTGGGTCTCTGGTTGCTGGTGACTGGGTGTCACTGGTGTTCCCTCCGGTTGGGAGGAAAAGGGGAGGATGTTCCCCTGGTCAAGCTGTTTGGCAGCGTGTGTTGGCAGACTGAGTCTGCAGGTTACTAGCTTGTGCTAGTGGAAGCCTCACTCCTGTTGGGAGTGAGGGGTGGATGTAGGTCTTGGTGACCGAACCACCTAAAAACCCATTGTGTAGTGGTTTGAATTCTTGTGTGATTGGAGCTAGATGAATGCTTAGGGGCGTTTTGGTTTGATGTTCTATAAGTGTTCATCTATTTGCTGCACACACTATATGTTTGACTGTGGTTTGATCTCTTTTATCTGATTTCGCTAGATGAATGTTAGGAGCGCCTCAATTGGGTTTTCTGTCTGAATGCTTTAAGGCACAAGCTCTTTTGATTTGATTCAGTCTAATGTTTAGACTTGCTTAGGTTCGCTCTATATATCTGCAATAGTTTTTAATTCAGCATCTCTGATTGCTTTAGATTTTAATTGGGCGAAATTTTTATAGGCTATATTCATTCACCCCCCCTCTGAATACTTGCACCGAACCTATCAATTGGTATCAGAGCGGTCTCTGACTTCCAGATCCAACGATCTGCAGAGGATCCTGCTGATTTGATTTCATGCTTTACAGTTCCAGTGTGGTGCATTCTTCTGATATTACTCTCTAGCTCATTGATCTGAGTCTATTCGATTGCTTTGTAATGGCATCACCTGCAGTTTTTGATGGTTCTAACTTCAAGAAATGGTCACGCAGTCTATGTGGTTTTATAAACTCTATAGATCCAAAACTGTGGGTTCTCGTTGAATATGGTCCACATGTTTTGCCTCGAGAGAAGAATAAATGGTCCGAGAAGGATAAACAACTGAATAGTGAAAATATAAGAGTTCGGGACATTCTCAAGAATGTTGTAGATGCTAATGTCATTTCCTCTATTCTTACATGTAGGACTGCGAAGGAAATCTGGGATTCAGTGATCACATTTCATGAGAACCAGAAATGTCTAACGGCAAGAGGAAGCACTTCAAGCAATGAAGAAGAAGACCAGGTAAATTCTGAATCTGATTCTGACAAAATGACTCTTGATGATTTAAAGGAAATGTATGCTGAATTGTATGAAAAATATAGAAAAGTAAAATCTGAAAATAAAAGACTAAAGAAAAAGATTGATCAAAATTGTTCTGATTTATCATGTGAAAATTGCTCAAAATTGAAACAATCTCATGATGCTTATCTGATTGATATTCAGAACTATAAGAAGCAGTTGGAAGAAGCTGGAAATACAGGCTTAGAAATGAATCAACTGAAGCTTGAAAATGAAAAGGCTAAAAGGCTCCAACAAGAAAATCAAGCTGAACTTGACAAGCATAAAGAACACATTTCTGTGCTGAAAAACAAAAATAATGAACTTACTGATAAAATTTCTGAACTAGAGAATGAGCTGAATTCACTAGGAAAAGATCAAATCCTAATTGATGAACTGGTTCAGAATGAACAAATAAGAAAGGAAAATGAAGAGCTGAAGCTACTGAACTCTGCTATGTCTGAGAAGCTTTTAATGCTTGATAAGGAAATTCAATTTGAGAATGAATTGAAACTGAAACAGGAACTAGAAATAGTTAAAAATTTGAATGATGTCATGCAGAGACAAATTATCTCATGTGAGGAAGACTTGACTAATTCAGAACTTAAAATTTGTTCTCTGCAATCTGAAATAAGTAAACTTGTTCGTTCCATGTCTAAATCTACCAAGGGAAAAGAGAAAATGAATGTTCCTTTGTGTGATAACGCCACTAAATCAAGTGGAGAGCAAGGATGCAAATCCCAAATTGAAAAATCTGTTAAGAAAAAGTTGTACACTACTTTTGTTCGCAGCTCTGACATTGCAAGCTGCTCTGGGCCTCCTAAAACATCTACATCATCTGTTTTCCAATTCAAGGCCCAGAAAAATGAAGAACAAATAAAAGTTGTGAACAAGGGTAAACAAATGAGCAAAAATGGTAAGAAAAACAAGGATAAACATATCCCTACTTGTGTCTTTAAATCTGCTACCTATACTGCATCTGATGACTCAATGCATACTGCTCATAGCTCAATTAATTATCCGTATGCATCTGATAAGAGTGTTTCATGCCATTATTGTGACAAGGTAGGCCATGTAATGGATGATTGCAGATTATTGATTGAAGATGGGCATGCAAGTGAAACATTGCATTCGAGAAATTCATTTGGTAAAAATCATGCTACTAGGAAGTCTGATACATCTTGTCATTACTGTGGTAGGCATGGTCATTTCATGGATGCCTGTTTCATCATGAAACAAGATGATAAAATGCATGCTAAAAACTCATCTGATAAGTGCCATGTTTTTAAAAAATTTAATCGTTCTTGTTCTTGTCATTATTGTGGTAAGCATGGACACTGTATGAGTGAGTGTTTTGTGATGAAACAAGATGATAGAAAGCATGCTAGAAAAGTTCTGTCTGATCAGAAAAAGGGAAATCTGAATGTTAAAGAATTTCATGCTAGAAACCATGATTGTAGGAAAAAGAATCTAAACTGTTTTTGTTGTGGGAAGTATGGCCATACAGTCAAGGACTGTTGGCATGTTCAGAAGAATCATGTTAACTCCCATGTTTTTAAATTCCCTGCAAAACATTTTGAAAAATTTACATGTTTTAACTGTAGGAAGCCAGGTCATAGAGCGGCTGATTGCTGGCTGGATGATTCTGGTAAACAGAATTTTAATTCTGGTAATAAACATGTTCTTGCATATGCACTTAGAACTCCTGCTCATAGGAATGTGCATAAAATAAACTTCAGAACTGCTGCATCCTGCCACTACTGTGGTCAGCTTGGTCATTCCATAAATAATTGCTATCTGATGGAATTTGATGATAAACATGCGAAAAATCTGTTGAGAAAACCTGCTAGGAGTGTCAGGGAAAATGCAGGACCCAAGACTGCTTGGGTCCCTGCAGAATCAAATTGATTGACTTGCTGCAGGTGTGCCTTGGAGGGAGAAATAAAATGGGTTAACCAAGGCACTCAAAAAGAAAACCCCAGGACTCAATTCAGGTCAGTTCTGAAATCTGTTTTAAATTCTATTATCTGAAATTGTGAGCATGAAAATTGTGAGTTTCATGTTGATTTGCTTGATTGATCGTTGATGATCTCCTCATGTACTGAGTTTTACTTTGCATATATCTGATGCTCTTCTCTCACTGATTATTGCACTGAATAAATGGGCTGTTAGATGATCTGCACAATCATTTTTTTTTACTTTATATGAACTTTGTGTAAATGCATTGCATGCTTGTTGTTAAATGCATAACTTGCACTGACTTTAAATGGGTCATTTAGTACACACAGTCAATGCATGTGTCTTATGTCTGCATACATCATTTGCATGACTGTCAATGAAATTGTTCAATGCATGTAGGACGGTTTTATGTTCAATTGTCATGCATAACCCTGGTATATCAAATAGTAAGCTACCAAAAGGCAGGGAAATCTGCTTGGAGGTTCTTACTATGTGTGAGATGGTCCTTGAGACCAAGTTCTCTGCCAAGTACCAAGGGGCATGGTCCATATAGAACAGTGTACTGCATATCATCAATTTGAAGAAAATTAAATCTGAAAAGAATTGATTCATTGCATATAGACAGGGGGAGCATTATTATATAGTTGTCACTATTTGAAATTCACACTCTACACTCTTTCAAATCATCAATTGACTATTTTGAGTTCATACCTTCTTGAATCTGAAAATTTGGCTGCTAATCCTAAATATGTTGAAGAAGGAGTGTCTCATTTTGTCTGACTGAAATGACTTTAAACCTTTATTGAGTGATTGACTCTGCTAGTGGCTTTAAACCTTTATTCTCTCTTGCTGATTAACTCTTCCACCAGCTTGTACTTCTCCTTCATATACCTCTTAGCTGGTGTGACTATTTTGGCTCCATTATTGAGTTGTTGGTCAGCTAAATTTATTGTTCTGATCTGAGGAACTTAAGCTGCATGTCATGCAATTCAGTCTGAGATTTTGGTAGAAACTCCTATCATATAGGTTTAAGAATTATCACTGAATCAGACTGATATAAGATTAATGTATTCTCAGCTTTGTAATTAAATGAATTGAAAATATCTGAATGATAAGGTTTAATAAACTTTAACCTCTTGTGTCATGTAATCCTTAAAGTCTCTCATCTGATATCTGAAAATTTGAAATCTAGGCTACTTTGGTAGAGATACACAGAGTGAGTGTTGTGGTTAAACATTAACTTGAAAAAGTTGACTAAATGATAAATTGTGAATTCAGAGTAATGACTCGTCACTGAGAAACTGAATATTTATCAATGAAATAAAGTAACTCAAGTCATGAGGTGCCATAGTTATCTCTGATAAAAATTTAGTGAAACAAAACCTGACAGAGCAATAGCTTATTTGTGTTGAGTAGCTGGGGAGTCTGGCCTCTGATAAAGGTGTCTTCTCATGTAAAAAGACACTTATATTGCTAACTCTGCTCTCAAAGTGAGAGGCAATAACAGTTATCACACTGAGTAACTGGGTCACTTCAACTAAGACTTGTTGTGCCTCATGTAAAAAGGTGTTGATCAACTTAAATTACTCAGGGAAAATATAATGTGCTTCAAATAAAATTATCTTAAAAAGTTTGTCAACTCATGTTCTTGAAAAACTGCTTAACATCAATACTAATATGTGTAACTCTTGAAAGAGTCATTGAGATCATGTGTGTAAGATAAAAGATGATTGGTTTTTTAGTGTTATCTGAATAATTGGCTCACCTTTATTAGAACTTGGATTCAGATATGAGTATTGAGTTTAATTTGACAAATTTGGTATACATCAAAATTAAATCAGATTGGTTAAGTTGTCACTTCATAACTCTTTATGATAGAAGAGTCTACATCTTTTAAGACTTATTGAAGTGATGTATGCATTCAAATCCCTCATGATCAGATTCATGCATGATCAACAAAAACTGTATAGTCAACTCCTCTTTTATCAGTTGACTGATTCCATCTGCATTTTTCTGACCATACAAATGTGAGGTGCCACTCCCATTATTACCTTGTTCACTTGCAGCCTTCTGAACTTCAGAATCCTTATGGTGGTGGATTTCAGATTGATTTATGAGATGTATTTCTCTCCACACTGTTGGAATCTTCCATCTTGTTCTATAATATGTTCTGATTCTGTGGTATTTTCACCAGATATCAGAATCTTTGTAATGGCTGATTTCAGATTGATTTATTGGATAACCAGAGTCCATTCCTGTGCTTCAGGGGGAGTTATGGTTTATTTACATCTAAGGGGAGAGTAGTCAATCATGCATGTTGATAGGGGGAGAGCTGTTTCATTATCTTAAGGGAGATCTTCATTTTAAAGAACCATGACTCATTCTCTGCATTTATGTGCTGTCTTTGTGTGCTCCATTTGACTATCAAACCATTTCCCTTCTTTTTGATTATGTCAAAGGGGGAGAATAGTTTGATGAGTCAGTGTGACTCATTATGTTGTCATCATCAAAAAGGGGGAGATTGTTATGCCCCTTGTGCTTTGTTGATGATGTGGTGTTTTAATGATAGCAACATGAATGAGTCACCACATTGTCTGTGGGAGATTGCATGAGAGTGCCATGTCTAAATTGTGAAGAATGCATGTGTATGCTTGAGTCATGCTGTGATAAATTGGTTTGTGCTTGATTTCTGTTCTGTGCATTGCTTCTCTGCTGATATGTTCATGTTGTAGTTAATCGAGTCTATACATTGTCATGCACATTAGTCAGGCAGCAAGTGTGTACATCGCTTAGTGTAAGCATGGCGAAGTCCAAAGTCTATACACTGCTACAGGCATCAAGTCTATACATCCGTCTCACTGTTCACATGCATCAACGTCTTAGGCATCGCAAAGTCTGCACATTGGACCGTCTTCATTAGCGTCTTATGCCATGTCCATACATTGGTCGGTGGTAAGTCTGTACATCCATCGTCTTTCCCAGCGTCTCAATTGGACTATGTCTGCAACGGCTAAGTCTGTACACTGGACTTCATTTCACCAACTCTATACATCCGATTGATGTTGCAGTGTTCACCAAGTCTATACATCGTCTTCAGATCATCAAGTCTGTACATCCACAGTGAAATCCAAAGTCTATACATTGGTCTTCACATTGAAAGCCTATACATTGCTGGATGATCAAGTCTATACATCGTGTTTGGACTAAGTCTGTACACTGCAGCTCACATCTCTGTGAAGTCTATACACTGCACTGGAGTATGTATCTCATGCAAGTCTGTACTTCACTTTTGACGAAGGCATTGAAGTCTATACACTGGCCTTGAGCTGAAGTCTAGACATTGCCTCAGGCTGAGCAAGTATATACATTGCATGTTCGTTCAATCAAGTCCATACATTGAGCAAGTGTATACATTGGATGAGTCTGCATCATGCCTCAGTCATGAGGTCTATACATCGTCTATCTTCATTGAAGTCTCACGAAGTCTGTACATTGCATGAAGTATATACATTACACGAGCTGAATGCTTACAAAGTCTATACACTCACTCAATGCTCACACTTGCTCATCTGCTGCTGATAAAGTCTATACACTGTCTTCAGATGATGACAACAATGAAGAACAGGGTCGACGCTGGGAGTTCAATGCGTCCACGCTTCAGTTGAAGAGGATTTCAGAGCTTCACCTGGGTGCGTCAACTCCATGCTACAGCAGCGTCGACGCAGTAGTTAATAAGGTAGAGTCCATAGCTCACTGGAATACTGCAGTGCGTCAACGCCATTGCAAGACAGCGTCCACGCAGCAATTGAGTTTGATATACATTCAGCTCTGGAACATCACTGCGTCAACGCTATGGATTAGCAGCGTCGACGTAGCACGGTTATCTGCCGAAGACCTTGATCACTGGATTGCCGATGCGTTAACGCAGCTGGCTGATGGAGTCAACGCATCAGACTTGAGTTTCGTAGGAAGAAGATATCAGAAGGCTGCGTCAACTCCTTGGAGCAAGAGGGTTGACGCCATCTAACTCCAGTTGCTGAGCGTACTGGTGTTGGGCACGTGATCCGAGGATAAGGACAGTGTCCAGATGAGGACACGTGTACTGACAGCCTGCTGGATGCTGCCACGTGGTCCGAATTCTTAGGGCGGGAACTGTGGAAGCCACACGTGCCCTGGCTGCTGCTGCTGGTATATAATGGAGCCTTCATCTTCAGATGGAGGCTGATCGTGATCGAAGCCAGGGAGCAGAAGCTGAGAGAAGAAAAAGAAAAAAAAAGAAGAGAGAGCTTCCACGATCCAGGAGAAGAAAAGAAAAAGAGAAAGAGAGAAAAGGAGAGCAGAGAAGAAAGTGAGAGTGAGAGCAGAAGAAGGAAAAGAGAGAGATAGTGCTCGTGAGAAGTGAGAAGAAAGAGAGAAGAAGGAAAAAGGCAGAGTGAAGAAAGAGAGTGAGATCGAGGGAGATCTGTTCCTACTGGACCGTGGATCAGATCCAGGCCAGTCAGCTCCGTTGAGAGCCACATTGTGCATATCATTTTTCAGCCTTCTATTTGCTGAAGTTATTTTCATTTCGTGTTTTTATTTTTCCTTTTTCATTTGGTTATCCTTGTTCTTCCGATCCTCTGGACTGAGGTCGGGTTCCTCCTAGTGGGTCAGGAGAAGGGAGGCTAGCCCTCCGGTTCTGGTCTTGCTGGTAGCAGGTCCAGGTGTACCCTCCGGGTTGGAGGAAGAGAGACTTGGGTCTCTGGTTGCTGGTGATTGGGTGTCACTGGTGTTCCCTCCGGTTGGGAGGAAGAGGGGAGGATGTTCCCCTGGTCAAGCTGTTTGGCAGCGTGTGTTGGCAGATTGAGTCTGCAGGTTACTAGCTTGTGCTAGTGGAAGCCTCACTCCTGTTGGGAGTGAGAGGTGGATGTAGGTCTTGGTGACCGAACCACCTAAAAACCCATTGTGTAGTGGTTTGAATTCTTGTGTGATTGGCGCTAGATGAATGCTTAGGGGCGTTTTGGTTTGATGTTCTATAAGTGTTCATCTATTTGCTGCACATACTATATGTTTGACTGTGGTTTGATCTCTTTTATCTGATTTCGCTAGATGAATGTTAGGAGCGCCTCAATTGGGTTTTCTGTCTGAATGCTTTAAGGCACAAGCTCTTTTGATTTGATTCAGTCTAATGTTTAGACTTGCTTAGGTTCGCTCTATATATCTGCAATAGTTTTTAATTCAGCATCTCTGATTGCTTTAGATTTTAATTGGGCGAAATTTTTATAGGCTATATTCATTCACCCCCCCCTCTGAATACTTGCACCGAACCTATAATTTCCCCTATTTTTCGTATTTTTGATAATTTCCAGATTTTCTATATATATAACCTCCTTTTTCTCTCTCTCCCCATCTCTCATTTCTCACTCTCTCCCTCTCTCTTCTCACGCTCTCTCCTCTCTCCCACTCTCTCCGGCGGCCCACGGAGCGGAGCGCGGGCGAGGCCGGGATGGCGCAGGTGAGGCACAGGCGAGGATGGGTGAGGATCGAGGCGGTGGAGGCGCGGTGAAGCTCGACCGCGGGTTCGTGGAACGGCGAGGGTTTCGTGGCGATTTCTTCGTGGATCGGCGAGCTCGGGGCGCGAAATCTTCGGTGGAGGTAGGGAGATGGACCCCCAACTCGTGCTCTTCCTTTCCCGCAAGTTTTGTAGGCCGTGGTGAGTCGAGAGGGCCTATTTGAGCTTTTTGGGAAAAATCCATGTTTTGGGGAGTGGTCGCCCGATCTACCGTTTCAAGCCACGATTTTGCGTTTTGAGGGTCTAGATGCATGCTAGGGGTCCTAGGGGAGCTTCCCCCTTATTTTCTCTCTCATCCATGGATGTTTGGGGGCGTGGGTTGGATTTTTGGGTATTTCCCGCCGGCCCGTTCTCGGGCTAGTGTGGCGGTCCTTCCACAGACCGCCACAGTCTCTGGCGGCCCAGGGTATGTGCGCCAGACGCTATGGCGGCCCAAGGCGGGTGCGCCACATGTTACTGTTTTGTCGACAGGGCGTGTGTCGGCCTGGCGGCCGCACGATAAACCGCCAGACGGTGTGGCGGCCTAGGCTTAGACCGGTACCTCGTTTTTGACCGTCGCTTCTCGAGTCGCGTGCTTTCTGATCGTCGGGAGTCACGTGCCTCTAGCGGCCGTAGGTACAAGCGCCAGAGGGCTTCTAGCGTGCCAAGGCTTGACCGCTAGAGCACTATGGTGGCCCAATGTAGGCGCGCCAGAGCCAGCGTGGCTTCTTCGTCTAGCGCTCCTATGTTGGACCGCTAGAGCCTGTGGCGACCAAAGGTTGGACCGCCAGTCTCTGGGCTACACCGAGTGGTTTGCAGTCCCATTTCTCTTCGACCGTAGTTTTCGTGAGTTGCGGTCGGCCTTGTGAGTGTCGCAGACACCCCGTAGGTTCCGTGTCCGTGTTTCTGGGGTGTCTGGAGGTGCCGTGTTACCTCGACTAGCGTGCCCATAGGTGTGTGTGTTCCAGGCTTTGTGTTACGCTCGATCGAGTCACCGTGTATCGGTGTGAGTGCGGTGGGGTTCCCCCGCATGTCGTGGGTTTCTACGGAAGATGGTTCCCGAGTGGGCCATATGTGTGGCATCGGACTGTGAGTCCAGCTGCCTAGCCTGGGGCTAGAAGGCTTCTCAGTTCCCCTCCCGAGGGAATGGTCTCGGCGGCTCGTGAGTTGCCTCGGTATTTATGCTACAGTGGTTTTAGACCTAGGGATTAGGCTAGATTGACGGCCTTGTGTTGTTGCGTACGACGGTCTTGACCCCGAGTCTTGTGACTCAAGGACCGTTGGATTTAGTGAGTCTAGAGGACCGTCCAGAGTCCAGTGGCTCGTCGCCACTTGGTTCTTCTCGACTTTCACGCAGGGTGCGTGCGTGTTTCTCGGAGTTTCTCCTTGGAGAGTGGTCACACCAATAACTCCCCACTGGTCGTAGCCTTCCGACACGCGAGTGGTCCCACCAGGGAATGGTGGCGAGGCTACCCCAGAGAGAGACGATTTTAGACTGGTTTTTGTCGGGCCCCACGTCTACCAGCTAGAGTCAGGCTGAGGGGAAAACCGATCAGAGGGCCAGACCAGAGACGCACGGTCTGTGTGTGCACACGTGGTTGGGGGCGGTTGGACCCGTGCTGATGAGCGTGACCCCAGCTAGTCACTTGTTTTGTGGTTACTAGTACAGTGTCCCCGTTCCACCAGGGGTCGAGGGGGACACCTGAGGCGGGGACTAAGACGTCAGTGGAGGCTTCCGGCCTTGCTTTTGGTGGGCAGGTACTCCTGTCACGTGAGACGTGACTCTCCTGTTTCTGGGTTCCATTTCCTGTCTACGAGACGTGGTTTTCTGGACCGGCTGGTGTTTCCGAGTTAGTGGCCAGGGTGCTAGTAGCTTTACTGAGGTTGCGTCTTGTTGGTGCGGTGTCCGCGATCGGGTGGCTGGAGTTGCACCTTGGACAGCGTGTCCAGGTTGACCGTGTCCTGGGAGACAGGCCTCTACGGCGGGGTTGCTGTGGGTTTTTACTTCGGTAAGTGATACTAGTGTGGTTCGGTAGCCCCCGACCGTGAGATCGGGGTGTGTTTTCCTGCTATAGTAGGAGTAGCTGTAGTGCCGAGTTTTGACCGGCCACCGGTTCGTTGTTCCTGCTGTAGTTGTAGCTTTCCTTTCTGCTACCGCCGTTGTTTCCGGTTGGGGTTCCGCGGGACCCCTGCCGAGTCTCTGTTTGGAGACTCATCCCTGCTTTTCAGGTGCGATGGTTCTTCCTCGAGGTTCGAGGGTGCAGTGTTGCAGAGGTTCTTAGTTGCCAGCTCACCGGACCGAGTGTTCATTTGGCATGTGATACGTTTTACTGCTTTGGACTGTACTTTCTGTTGGACTGGACTCTATTGTAGTAGTTGTTATTTATTTCTGTTAATTGTTGAATTATCCTACCTTATTTCCTATTTCTTTGTGCCTCCATACTTCTTTTAGCCCTTCCTAGCCCTCCCGGTTCGTGGGCGGCGGGCCAGGATTCGAATGGTATCGGGCTCCTCCCGGTATCCGGATCTTGGATCGTCACAGCGACGCTCATCTGTTGGAGAGAAATGCGGCGTCTGGATCCTATATGCGTAGTAATTTCACATGTGGGCTCGCGGTCCTTTGCAGGCTCTGCCAAAGTGGGCTTTGCTGGATCTGGCAATATTGGGCCGTGTTGGACCTGGCGAGTTTTACCCTCCTCACAAGCCCCCCACTCCCGAGCGTCGAGTGTGCTCGACGCTTGGGAGGAATTATACGAGGCCCGATGAGGGAGAAATTTTGGTGAAGCCATCGTGAACCTTCTCGTCGCTTACTGCCTTTCTTGGTGCGTAAGGCAGCCCCCCTGCACATGTAGGATGATGTCCCCGGCATGACAGTAGCTCCAAGCCACCTTTTGTATTTTGGAGGTGAGCGTACATCTGTCTCCTGAAGAGGAGAAGATTATTACTCCCTCTTGGAAGCTAAAAAGCCACCCTTTGTATTTTGGAGGTGAGTGTACGTCTGTCTCCTTAAGAGGAGAAGACTATTACTCCTTCTTGGAAGCTGAAAAAGCCACCCTTTGTATTTTGGAGGTGAGTGTACGTCTGTCTCCTTAAGAGGAGAAAACTATTACTCCTTCTTGGAAGCTGAAAAAGCCACCCTTTGTATTTTGGAGGTGAGTGTACGTCTGTCTCCTTAAGAGGAGAAGACTATTACTCCCTCTTGGAAGCTGAAAAGCCTCCCTTTGTTTTTGAGGGAAGCCGTGCTTGCCTCTAGGAAGCCCGTAGGCTACCTTTGTTTTCAAGGGGAGCGGTGCTCGCCTCTAGGGAGCCCGTAAGCTACCTGGGTTTTCAAGGGGAGCGGTGCTCACCTCTAGGAAGCCCGTAGGCTACCTTCATTTTCAAGGGGAGCGGTGCTCGCCTCTAGGGAGCTCGTAAGCTACCTGAGTTTTCAAGGGGAGCGGTGCTCTCCTCTAGGGAGCCCGTGGGCTACCTTCATTTTCAAGGGGAGCGGTGCTCGCCTCTAGGGAGCTCGTAGGCTACCTTTGTTTTCAAGGGGAGCGGTGCTCGCCTCTAGGGAGCTTGTAAGCTACTTGGGTTTTCAAGAGGAGCAGTGCTCACCTCTAGGAAGCCCGTAGGCTACCTTCATTTGCAAGGGGAGCGGTGCTCACCTCTACGGAGCCCGTAGGCTACCTTCATTTTCAAGGGGAGCGGTGCTCGCCTCTAGGGAGCTCGTAGGCTACCTTTGTTTTCAAGGGGAGCGGTGGTCACCTCTAGGAAGCCCGTAGGCTACCTTCATTTTCAAGGGGAGCGGTGCTCGCCTCTAGGGAGCCAGTAGGCTACCTTCATTTTCAAGGGGATCGGTGCTCGCCTCTAGGGAACTCGTAAGCTACCTGGGTTTTCAAGGGGAGTGGTGCTCGCCTCTAGGGAGCTCGTAAGCTACCTTTGTTTTCAAGGGAAGCGGTGCTCGCCTCTAGGGAGCTCGTAAGCTACCTGGGTTTTCAAGGGGAGCGGTGCTCACCTCTAGGAAGCCCGCAGGCTACCTTCATTTTCAAGGGGAGCGATGCTCGCCTCTAGGGAGCTCGTAAGCTACCAGGGTTTTCAAGGGGAGCGGTGCTCGCCTCTAGGGAGCCCGTAGGCTACCTTCATTTTCAAGGGGAGCGGTGCTTGCCTCTAGGGAGCTCGTAAGCTACCTGGGTTTTCAAGGGGAGTGGTGCTCGTCTCTAGGGAGCCCGTAGGCTACCTTCATTTTCAAGGGGAGCGATGCTCGCCTCTAGGGAGCTCGTAAGCTTTCTTTATTTTTAAGGGGAGCGGTGCTCTCCTCTAGGGAGCTCGTAAGCTTCCTTAGCTTCTGAGAGAGCGGTGCTCACCTCTTGGGGACTCATTGGCGGCAACCACTGGTGGTAAACGGGGGGAGGATGAAGCCTCCTAAGATCCTCGCCGAGAACCAGGGGCCTGATGAGAACTGCGCCCACGGTTGCTGGCGTTGCGAAGGCTTCCATGGGGCGCCATAGCCTTTTGCTCTGATTCCCACAGACGGCTCCAAGAAGTGTAGCGGCAGGAAAATGGTTCCTAGGCCACGTACCACCTTCTCTATTTATTTGTTGGGGAAGTCGTCTCGCGCCCGTGGAAGCCTGCAAACACTAAGAAACCAAGGAGGCGTCAGAAGGAGTCCTGGGTATTACCCTAGGGGACAACCCTCCGATGCTTAAGTCAGCAAGAGATCAATGAGCAATAAAGAAGAGCGAAGTGAGGGAGAAGTAGAGGCCGAAGTAGACGATCTCAGAGGTGCGTAGATCCTCTGCACGCGTGCTCGCCGCTCCTAGTGGGTGCTCGGAGAGTGCTCGAAGGGTGGTAAGGCCGTGCAGGAGGATTCCCTCTGGTCGTGGCAGATAGCCTCTCTGTAGTCGTGGTGCCTCTGATTTGCTCTACTCTCAGTGGGACCCTCTCTGGTGAAAGTATCCACCATGTCTCTTCTCTTGCGCAGCAGTATGGGGTTTAGTAGAAGAATCTACCGTGTAGTCGTGTCCTCTATCGATGTCCCTTTTATAGGGGGGTTGTCCTGGAGAGGATGCTTAGAGGGTGCTTGGTAGGCCCGAAGAGCATTTGGAGACTTGGAGAGCACTTCTGGGGGAGTGCTTGGTAGGCATGGAGAGCACTTGTAGTCTTGGAGAGCACTTCTGGGGGAGTGCTTGGTAGGCATGGAGAGCACTTGTAGTCTTGGAGAGCACTTCCGAGGAGAGTGCTCGGCAGACTTGGAGAGCATTTGGAGGCCTGGAGAGCACTTATACGTCTGGAGAGCACTTTTAGGAGAGTGCTCGGCCTGCTTGGAGAGCACTTGGAGATCTGGAGAGCACTTATGGGAGAGTGCTTGGTGGCCTTGGACAGCACTTCTAGGAGAGTGCTCGGCCTGCTTGGAGAGCACTTGGAGGCCTGGAGAGCACTTCTGGGAGAGTGCTTGGCGGCCTTGTAGAGCACTTGTAGGCATGGAGAGTACTTCTGGGAGAGTGCTTGGCGGCCTTGGTGAGCACTTGTAGGCCTGGAGAGTACTTCTGGGAGAGTGCTTGGCGGCCTTGGAGAGCACTTGGAGGCCTCGAGAGCACTTCTGGGAGAGTGCTAGGTGGCCTTGGAGAGCACTTGGAGGCCTAGAGAGCACTTCTGGGAGAGTGCTATGTGGCCTTAGAGAGCACTTCTGTCCTCCGTGGAGTGGGGCTCTGTTGGCATAAGCAGGCTCCTTACTCTCCCTATGCGTCTCAGTCTCCGTAGTTGTGCAGTAGTCTTTCCTCCTTCCTCCTTGGCGTAGAGCTCTGGTAGCACAAAGATGCCTCTCTCTCTCTTTCTGTGTCTTTGCAAGACTAGCCTATTGGGGTGCCTCCGTCCGTCTCCCCATCTTTTGGATCCAGTGAGGTCCTATTTATATAGGCCTTGGTGGTGCAGGCTATTCCTCGGTTGGGAAATGGCGTAGATTGCGGAGTGACGTTTCCTTGATCGTGGGGGTTGCCCGTTATGCACTTGCCCATTCCTGGAAGGGAGGCTTCGTGGCGAGAATCTCGGCAGGGAGGGTGTGACCCAGTCTCCTGTGATGACGATGGCGACTGTAATGCCCCGGTGATGGGGGCATCCCTCGCCCCCTCCACTTCTTTTGAGGCTCAGATTGCTCATCAGCGTGCGCCCTTGTGTTCGTCATAATTTTTTGAGTCTAGTCATGTAATTTTTACATTTTATTTGAGTCATCATCATGTAATTTTCCCTTTATTTGAGTCATGTACCTAGGTTAGTAGGTTATCTACCAAAGTCTTGTGTCATTGTGTTGGTTTGTTAGGGTATTGGGCCCAACTAATGGGCTAGGCCCAGGGGCGCCCCTCCCTTGGAGTGCTTGGTCAATAGTTGTTTAGTCAGGGTCATTTTCGTCCTAGGAAAAGTCCAATACCTATAAATAGGCCCCCCCACATCTCATATGTAACAACTTTTGCATGAATATTGAAATCCAGAATTCCAAATCCCACTAGACCTCTCTCTCATTATCTCTCTCTCTATTGGGGTGGATTCGCCTCTCTCTCTTTCTATCTCTTCTCTCTCTCTCTCTCTCTCTCTCCACCCAAGGGGGGCTGCGCCCTACCCTCTCTCTCCTCCCCTTCCCAACCACCCCTCTCCCACCTACCCCATTAAAGGCCTCTCCCCTTCCCCATAGCCCACTTTACTCCAACCCCTAGTCCCAAGAGAGCTCCACCCAATCCCCACCCCACCCTCCAACCCCCAACTACCCATTTCCCTTCCCCAAGCATCACTCCACCTTCCCAAGACACCTCTTCCCATCCCCAAGACCACCATTGATCACCCCCCATCAAAGACAATTCAAACTCACACTCCCTCCACCCACTTGTGCCTCCCCCACCTTCCTCCTCTCCCTCCAAGTCCCAAATTCGTAGCTCCTCTCTCACCCACTGAAAACACCCCATTCCAGACCCCATTCTCCCTCTCCCACACCTTAGAACACCCCCTCCCAGGCCCCCTCACAACTAGGGGCCACTCCCACACCTATTCACCCCATTTCCGCTTCCATTTACCCCATTTCTCCCACCACCTTCCACCTACAGTTCGCAGGTTGCAGGTGGCAAAAGTCCAGCAACTTGCAGAAAGTGTCACGTCGTCATCCTAAGGCTTCTGAAGGCGCTTCATACATCGTCGGAATCGTCTTCGAGTCAGATTTCCAACGGCGGTGGTTTCGTCATCGTCCAAACACCGAGGTGCCCGGGAGAGCCGTTCTCCCCCGACTGCGCGAAGCTGCCCTGACAGGAGACCAGAGCCGGAGTTGAAGCTCGTCTGCGATGTTCCTGTTGGGAATCTGATCAAGAGTTCTTCAGCAAAAGTCTTCTACTTCGAGTCTTCTACCATCCCCAAGAAACAGAGTTCATTTTGGAGACCGGAGATGAAAGTTATCAATTTTCTCCCCCGAGCGCGCGGTTCTGCTTCCACTCTGTCTGCACCAACCCTCCTTCAGTGTTCAGAAGTTACCAGATTACTCCGACATCATTTGGCATCCCCGTCAGTTCGGCTTCGAAGTAGACCCATTAACGGTTCCAACGGCTCTGACGGCACCTGATTCTGATCTCGGGAGCGTTCGTGGCACCCTCTGCTTCCTGCTGTTGGGAACCTGCAGCTATCCGAATAGAGGATCTGCTACCCTGTTCAAGCCCCTACTCCGACCAGCAGCGGTACCAGAAGAAATCAAGAAAATTCTGGTGTCTTCCCGGTCCAGCTACGAAGAGTTTCCCACTGGTTTCGTCTTCAGAAAAAATCCGAAGTGGCCGCAGTGTCAAGAGAACCGACTGTCTATCCAGAAGCACAGAGAATGGTCAGAATCGGCTTCGGCAACCTTTTCTTGTTTCTAGCTTGATTTCCCCCCTTTCGCTTGGCCGGCTGAAGGCCCCTCCCTACGTGGAGGTAGTTTTGACTGTATCAACTTAACCCCCACCCCGATATCCCTCCCTTGCAAGGGGTGTAGTTCATGTATTAATTCAGGTCGCAGGTTTGAAGCTCCGTCGACGCGGCGTGCGGGTGCATACCCACGCCTCCCCGCTCGCCCCCGTCTCCGGCCGGAGTCGGCGTCTTCACGCTGGTTAGGTGAGCCTCGGTCCCTCTCTTGGCTGGTTTCAATTCATTGCTAGCATAGTATTATCGCCATTGTTTCGTCGGACGGTGAATGAGAGCTCGGTCCTAAATTACTAGTGCCGTGAGTGACTACCGCGGGCGAGTTGTGAGTGAACCATTACATCCCACACCCTTGGTGTGCTGGCCGCCCATGATTTGGGCATCCCAGGCCCATTTGGGGTTCTCCCCAAGCTAGCCAACCTTTGGAGCCTCAAGGTCCCACCTCGGACCCTCTCCATCATCGCCGAGTTACCTTCGGGCACTAATGTGCGCCAAGCGAGTGAGTTCGCTAGTGTGAGTCCGCTACCCAACTTGAATGCTTGCAAAATAGGTCCAAGGGTGGTGTCACATCAAGTGGTATCAGAGCAAGTTCATAACTTATCTTTATCAAGTTGGTCCTAGGGCATGTTTATGCATTTAGCGTCCTCGGTTGCATCTCTTGTCCACTAGTATGGCCACCTCATACCGACCTTACCAATCGGCCCTCTCCATAAGTCCAAACCACCAAGGGATGCCTTCCACTAATACACATAACCTCCCTGGCCATGCCAACTATCTCATGAAGGCCTTGACCTATGCCAATGAGCGACTTGATAACATATCGGGTCGACTCAACCAACTTGGAGAAAATGGGCCCACCCCAAGGACGGATGATAGAATGGTCCCTCTCCCACTTCCCACCTTTGATGGAACCTTTCCTAGAGAATATTTAGATTGGGAAGCTACAATGGACCATTACTTTGAAAGGAATCCCCTGTCCGAGGATAGGAAGGTTCAATGTGCCAAAATGCAACTAACCAAAAGGGCTCAAACTCATTGGGTTAAAATTGAAGGCTTAAGGATAATTAGAAGGGAAACTCCCCTCACCACTTGGGGAAACATGAAGGAACAAATTAGGGCTAGATATGTGTTCCCTTCCTACTCGGATCACCAAAGCCCAAGGAGCACTTCAACTCCACCATCCCCACCCGGCCAACCCAAGACCCTAATCCCACATTCCCCACCACTTCCCACCTATCCTATCCCGACCACCACATTGACACCCTACCTACAAATTCTCACCACAACCATAGCTCCACAAACCCAATTGGGCCCCATGACCACCCCTCCACCTAGGCCCATGACGACCACCACCCCCCAACCCAAATTCCCCCACCAAACCCATATCCCACAAGCTCCCTTGAACCCCACCACTATCCCTCCATCACCCCCAAAGAAAGATGCACCTCGCAAGGCCAACCAACCTAAACCCCCTCGCCCAACCCACCTTCCACTTCCAACCCCAACCTTACCCCAACCTAGGCCACCACTACTTCCACTCCCAACCCAAGTTCGACCTCACTCACCACCCCGGGTGCACCATGCCCCAACCATCATCACCCCATCTCCACAAGACCTTCCCATTCCCTTGAGAAAGGAGGCCACACCCACTCACATAGGAATAGTTGCTAGCCCGGACCCTCTCCCCGCCCATAAGGAAGCCCAAGTTCACACCAATAGTAAGGAAGAGCCTCAACCCTTCACCACTTCAAATAGTCTGGATCTTCAAGAGCCACAAACCTTCACAAATGGCACCATAATCATAGATGGGCCCCTAGATAGATGGCTAAAGGAGAGACCAAATCACCCCATCATGTCCCATGTTTTCCCTCCCATAGAACAAGACCTTCCCATAGTGCCCTTGTTCTCCTATCACACCACAATCCAAGCGTCATATCAAGTGGAGACCTTAGGGGACCTTCTCAAGGGCTTAGCATGGCAATTAGAGATGACTAGCATGTTGACCCCTAGGGTCGAACAACCTAGGAGCCTTGGCCTCCTACACCTATGCATAGGGTCCATCACCTCAATGTGCACCATTGGTTGCTACACTAGTGACCTTCTCTTATTCCTCCCTATACCCGATAAGCCCGATGCTATCCATAAATTAGAGTTGCTTATCTCGGGTAGAACGTCGAGCCCTCCATTCATAGCCGACCATCCCACCAAAAGCTTCGGCCCAATTATTTCACTAGAGGAGGATGAATCACCACTATGTGAGGACCATGAGGACCTAGAGTTTCTCTCCCTAAGTGACCCTTATCATGACCCCTTCAATCCCTTCCTACACCCACCCACCTTACTCACCACCAACCTTTTCCTACCCTAACCAACCATGTTGGACCAAGCCCACCTCTCCCAAGACCCGGACCACACCAAGGGAACCATGACCATGGGTGAAATACACTTAGGAAACAATGAAGAGCCCCTCTCCATGATACCCACCTTCCTAGATCCTTTCGACCCTTTCACATGGAAGATCAAGGGCCACCCCACACCCATGCACATGGAGGTCATCTCTAGGATAGGAGTGCATAAGTCTTGGCACAACACACCACTTGGCATGATTAGAAAGTCGGGTCCATTCATTCACATCACCCACATGTCAAGTAGGAAACATGAGTGGTCCCTATTTGGGTGTAACGGTCCTCCCCAATTCACCATTGGTCTTATGTATGCTAGGAACCTACATGGGTGTCCGGGTCCTCCAACATTCATCACACTCACTCATAAGAGGGACACCTATGGATGCCCCGGTCCTCCCAAATCATTCAAAGTCTTCATAACATCAATGTATGATAGGTCTATATGTGGTTGCCCTAGACCACATTTGCATACCATACATTGTCCACTCACACCGCATCATAGTGCATGGCATATGCATCCGAGCAAGTATCAAGCAACAAGCGGTGAGATTCACAACAAGCAGGCAAAAACTCATGGGCGCCACTTGGAATTCCAAGTTGGTAACTTGACGATGATGACATTGGAGTGGCTCTACCCTAGGGTCACCTCCAATTTGAGGGCACGAGGACTTGGACCTTGCCAAGTTCCGAGTGATTTTGGCAACCCGACTTGCGGGTTGGACTTACCGATGGGTTTTGGGATTCACCCCATTTCTCATGTGACGGATCCGGCACCCTCTAAGGGCACCACGGTGGATCCTAGTGAGTGCCTTGAGCTTACACCTATCCTTGCGAGAGACACCCTCGGAGTGCCACCACAAATTAGCCTGAGAGCCCGACGTGAGCACACGGCGGCAATACTAGGCAAGCAAGATCCCATCGCCAGCATGAGGGTGTGTCCGAGCCACTTTGACGAGCTGAAGCGCCCTTCTCCGGCTATGAGCGAAGGTTGAGTTTGGAGATCGTGGTTCGTCCGGAGCTGCATTTTGGTGTACTACTTCCCCGGTGGACCCATACTCGACGGGGTCGAGTTTTCCCCACCCCGGGGGTATGATGGGGGCATCCCTCACCCCCTCCACTTCTTTTGAGGCTCGGATTGCTCATCAGCGTGCGCCATTGTGTTCGTCATAATTTTTTGAGTCTAGTCATGTAATTTTTACATTTTATTTGAGTCATCATCATGTAATTTTTCCTTTATTTGAGTCATATACAGGGTTAGTAGGTTATCTACCAAAGTCTTGTGTCATTGTGTTGGTTTGTTAGGCTATTGGGCCCAACTAATGGGCTAGGCCCAGGGGCGCCCCTCCCTTGGAGTGCTTGGTCAATAGTTGTTTAGTCAGGGTCATTTTCGTCCTAGGAAAAGTCCAATGCCTATAAATAGGCCCCCACTCATCTCATATGTAACAACGTTTGGCATGAATATTGAAATCCAGAATTCCAAATCCCACTAGACCTCTCTCTCATTATCTCTCTCTCTATTGGGGTGGATTCCCCTCTCTCTCTTTCTATCTCTTCTCTCTCTCTCTCTCTCTCTCCACCCAAGGGGGGCTGCGCCCTACCCTCTCTCTCCTCACCCCTCTCCCACCTACCCCATTAAAGGCCTCTCCCCTTCCCCATAGCCCACTTTACTCCACCCCCTAGTCCCAAGAGAGCTCCACCCAATCCCCACCCCACCCTCCAACCCCCAACTACCCATTTCCCTTCCCCAAGCATCACTCCACCTTCCCAAGACACCTCTTCCCATCCCCAAGACCACCATTGATCACCCCCCATCAAAGACAATTCAAACTCACACTCCCTCCACCCACTTGTGCCTCCCCCACCTTCCTCCTCTCCCTCCAAGTCCTAAATTCGTAGCTCCTCTCTCACCCACTGAAAACACCCCATTCCAGACCCCATTCTCCCTCTCCCACACCTTAGAACACCCCCTCCCAGGCCCCCTCACAACTAGGGGTCACTCCCACACCTATTCACCCCATTTCCGCTTCCATTTACCCCATTTCTCCCACCACCTTCCACCTACAGTTCGCAGGTTGCAGGTGGCAGAAGTCCAGTGACTTGCAGAAGGTGTCACGCCGTCATCCTAAGGCTTCTGAAGGCGCTTTATACATCGTCGGAATCGTCTTCGAGTCAGATTTCCAACGGCGGTGGTTTCGTCATCGTCCAAACATCGAGCTGCCCGGGAGAGCCGTTCTCCCCCGACTGCGCGAAGCTGCCCTAACAGGAGACCAGAGCCGGAGTTGAAGCTCGTCTGCGATGTTCCTGTTGGGAATCTGATCAAGAGTTCTTCAGCAAAAGTCTTCTACTTCGAGTCTTCTACCATCCCCAAGAAACAGAGTTCATTTTGGAGACCGGAGCTGAAAGTTATCAATTTTCTCCCCCGAGCATGTGGTTTTGCTTCCACTCTATCTGCACCGACCCTCCTTCAGTGTTCAGAGGTTACCATATTACTCCGACATCATTTGGCATCCCCGTCAGTTTGGATTCTAAGTAGACCCATTAACGGTTCCAACGGCTCTGACGGCACCTGATTCCGAGCTCGGGAGCATTCGTGGCAACCTCTGCTTCCTGCTGTTGGGAACCTGCAGCTGTCCAAACAGAGAATCTGCTACCCTGTTCAAGCCCCTATTCCGACCAACAGTGGTACCAGAAGAAATCAAGAAAATTCTGGTGTCTTCCCGGTCCAGCTACGAAGAGTTTCCCACTGGTTTCGTCTTCAGAAAAAATCCGGAGTGGCCGCAGTGTCAAGAGAACCGACTGTCTGTCCAGAAGCGCAGAGAATGGTCAGAATCGGCTTCGGCAACCTTTTCTTGTTTCTAGCTTGATTTTTCCCCTTTCGCTTGGCCGGCTGAAGGCCCCTCCCTACGTGGAGGTAGTTTTGGCTGTATCAACTTAACCCCCACCCCGATATCCCTCCCTTGCAAGGGGTGTAGTTCATGTATTAATTCAGGTCGCAGGTTTGAAGCTCCGTCGACGCGGCGTGCGGGTGCATACCCACGCCTCCCCGCTCGCCCCCGTCTCCGGCCGGAGTCGGCGTCTTCACACTGGCTAGGTGAGCCTCGGTCCCTCTCTTGGCTGGTTTCAATTCATTGCTAGCATAGTATTATCGCCATTGTTTCGTCAGACGGTGAATGAGAGCTCGGTCCTAAATTGCTAGTGCCGTGAGTGACCACCCACGAATTCAATGGAAAACAACGTCCGAACCCGACGAAGTACGGGGACCGTCCCACGTACCAGCACCGTCACACGGTGACCACGGTCGGAGAAGAAACGGGACGCACAGTCCACGGGCCGCATGCTCGGCCACGCAGAAACATGGAAAACGGTTCCCGAGGAAGCTCACAGGCCGCCAAACCAAATCCCACTCTCAGGGAAAGGCGGGAATCCTCCAGCCCCAGACTGGGCAACTGGACTAGCAGTCCAAGGCCAAACACATGACCCACTTGGGAATCATCTTCCAGGAAAACTAACGACATGTGGGGGAACCCCACCGCACACACACCGATACACGGTGACTCGATCGAGCGAGAACACGGAAGCCCGAAACGCCTGGGGTCACCCGGACCCACCAAGCCCACGGGCATGCTTATCGAGGTAACACGGTATCTCCAGACACCCCAAAAACACGGTCACGAAATCCACAGGGTGCCCGGGACACTCACGAGGTCAAAGGTCGGCCACTGGGTCACAACCGGGTCGACCGGAGACCAATGCAACACAGTCGGAACGCTAGAAGGTCACCCGGACCCTTAAACCCACGGGCACACTAATATAGGTAAACGGAACCTCTGGACACCCAAAGACACGGTCACAGAACTCCACGGGATGTCTGGGACACTCACGAGACCTAAAGTCAACCACTGGGTCACAACCGGGTCGACCATAGGTCAATTCCACGCGAACGGAACATGTAACATAGTCACGGTCACCTGGTGACCGCGACTACAGTCACGGTCACCTGGGGACCGCGACTACACAGTCACGGTCACCTCATGACCGCGACTATCCCGACGCAAAAACGATGGTGGCGGTCACAGGAGGACCGCAATCACACAGTCACGGTCACCCCATGACCGCGCCTAGACTAAAGCGGTCTGTCGCAAGACCGCGACTCTTGCCAGTCTTCTCGACCAAAACACGAAGGTAAACGCGGTTCTCCTAGGACCGCGACCAATGAAAGCGGTTACTGGTGGACTGCGATCATTTCGAAAAATTGAGAACGGCGGGAAAACCCCAAAAATCCACGCCACGCCCCCAAACATCCACGGATGAGGGGGGGGGGGGGAAACATGGGGGAAGCCCCCAAATCACTCCTAGCATGCATCTACGGCCTCGGATCGGCCAAAAACGCAATGAAATGCCAGATCGGGCGATCACTCCCCAAAACATGATTTTCCCCAAAACACCCCAAACGACCCGTTCGGCTCACCACGGCCTACAAAACTCACGAAAAATGAAGCGCACGAGCTGGGGGTCCATCTCCCTACCTCCACCGAAGATTTCGAGCCCCGAGCTCGCCGATCCGCGAACAAAACGCCGTTGAAGCCTCGCCGGGACACGATCTCACGGCCGAGCTTCACCGCGCCTCCACCGCCTCGATCCTCATCCATCCTCGCCCGTGCCTCGCCCGCGCCGTCCCCGCCTTGCCCGCACTCCACCCCGTCGGCCGCCGGAGAGAGAGGGAGAGAGGAGAGAGCGTGAGAAGAGAGAGGGAGAGAGGGTGAGAAATGAGAGGGAAGAGAGAGAAAAGGGAGGTTTATATAGGAAAATCCGAAAATTCCAGAAAATACCGAAAAATAGAAATTCACGTTTCCGCGATCCTCGGAACGCACCGATCGCAACGGTACCACTCGCACCCAGGTGAACGGCCCGGTTCACCCGCAACGATGTTCCGAAGGAATTACCGAAACACACACCGGGAATCAGAAAACACAAGTGGAAAAGTCACGGAATACTTCCGGGCCTCCGAAACAACTCCGGATGGCGCCGATCCGAACACGAAAGATGTCCGAAATGAAATTTCGGACACAATGGAGTCAGACACTCCGAGAAACCAGATCCGGGACCCACGAACAAGGATCCAAAAAAATCCGGGGCATTACAGCCCTCCCCCCTTAATGGAATTTCGTTCTCAAAATTCAGGACTGGCACCAAGTCACAGGGGAAGAATGCCTCCACCAACTGACAACGATGTCAGAGCCCCAGCACAGAAAACCTCGATACTCGCAAAAACCACGATCCTGAGGGACGTTGCCAGACATTGATTACAGACAATGCCTCGCTCACGACCCAAGACACATCGATCATCAGAGCAGGCATATGCAAAAGAGTACAAGTCTGGCGTCACCTCGGACAACACGAACCCAACCACGGCACCGCCGACACCATCACGCTTGCCGAGAAAACACACTCCTCGCCACGAGAACCGGACCACCGGTCAACGCCCATGCTCGACGTACCAACCAAATGCCAGCTCCACAACCCGCTGATCGATCTCACGCTATGCACCGAGGACAACCATCACTGAGCTTCCACCAGCTCACACCTGGCAAGCCAAATGCCAACGGCAGCACCGGACCAGCTCTGTCAGAACTCAAACTTCGACAAAACCCAGGTCCCATCCGGAAAGCACATCACAGAAACGACCACCAAAGGTCTCACTTGCACACGGCTCTCGCCATTCCCGAGCCCCAACAACCAGCATCTTCTGTCTGTGAAAGACCATCCACTGGTCACCAGACATTCCTCAACGGGAAACCTCCACCGGCCCAACAGGCACGATCTAAATCACGGCAGGTTATCCGCTGACTCTAGCACAGACCACCACCACATTTGATCTCGAGCCTCGCGCATGCTGGGAACAGCACCTTCTAGTACCAAGAAAACCATCGCTTCCATCAGGTCAGCGCCTCCGACACACTCGGCGAGTGTCATGTCGGACCATAATCACAGCATCTCTCGATGCACCACCGCTGTAATTCCTCGAACTGCAACACACCAAGAGCCGCAACACGAGCCATAACGACAACCGCTGACACTCATCCTCGAGTCCCAAAACCCACCGTGGAGCCTTCACATCTCAAGACAACTCCAGGGCGAACACAACCCATTCGCACGCAGAAGCGCAGGAGCGAGAACTTACAGGGACATCACAACCCAATCCTGCCTCCAAATCCGTAAAAATAATCGAGACCGACACGTCAATTCTGAAGCCACAGAGCACGACAAGAACATCGGGCTCGACAAATCAGTAGCTCAACAGAAGGTCCTCCGCTCACCCGTGCACATCTCGACCAGGGCGCCCACACTGCCACCTCAAATCACAACCTTAACACCGCAGGGGCTGGATAAACCTCAAGCTGGAGTGGCCCACACCAATAACAGCTCCCTCATAGCACGCTCACGGCCACTTAACCACGAACAATCCATACCAGCCACCTGACCTCGCTACAGATTCCTCGAACACAGCACAGCAACACGCTGTGGACACCAAAAATTGCACGCCCATATATCCTGCCCGCGGTTTCAGAACAACAACAGCATCAAGTGAAGAAATCCCGGAGAAGATGGGTTACCTAAACGCTCCGAATACACACACATTGCCGTGAAGCTGTCTCCAGAGTCACGACAGCAAAGAGAGACTAACCCCGGGAAAGCCCACGACCTGTGGGCCCCAAAGAAAACCAAGTGGATCGCAACTCGTGCTCACAACGGGCTCAAGTCTGCCTCAACAGCACGCCCTTGTGCTGCCCCAAACAGCACACCCTCTGTGGCCTTCCAGCGGCACACCCTCAGGGTTGCTCAGCGGCATACCCTGCAGGCCCACTAGCGGCACACCCCCTAGGCGCCCTCAGCGGCACGCCCCTTGAAGCCCCAACGGCACGCCTTCTTGTGTTAGAATGTAAGGCCCGGATATAGAGGGGGGTGAATGTATCCCTCTACAAATATAGCCTAATTAAAAACTCTAAAGCTCAGTTATGCGGAATTAAAACTGTTGCAGAAATAAACTGAGGAAACTTAGAAGGATCAAAGCAAGACAACAACTCAAGAAGCCCTCAAACGATCCTAAGCAAGCATCTAAAGCGCAGCAATTAAGTGAACATATAAGAAGATCAAACCACAAGGGACACTCAAGAATGCTGACTAGATTTCCCTTTTTTTTTTAAGAAAGACACTCAGCAAGACAGGAAAGCTCCCCCTGATTAGATGATGGAGTGAAGCCAATTGATATAGTGAAGTGATGAGCATCTATCAGCAAGACACAAACTGTATTCACAGTGAATAAATGAGGAAGACAGATTTTCATTAGCACACCAAATTCATAAATCTTTGTAAACGAATTTCAGATTCTTCTATTATAATAGATTATGAATGAGTTTAAACTGACCATCATGATTTAAGAGAGATGTATTCAAAGTTTATCAAGGAAAATCAATACTCATATCTGAAACACCTTTTCATAAAGGTGAACCAACAACTCATTTGATATTCATGTTTAACCTCCTTCCATCTTACTCATTTAAATTCAGTAACTCCTATGGAAAATACACAAGATCATATTGAGATTAAACAGAAATAAATGAGATTGAGCTTGTCTTTAGATTTTCAGAATTTTCTGATACCAATTGAGCAGCACTTATTTTTCCTGAGCAATTTTAGTTCAGTCAACACCTTTTTACATAAGGCACAACACGTCTTAGGTGAAGTGACCCAGTTACTCAATGTGACAACCGTATTGCCTCTCAAAGAGAACAGAGTTAGCAGTGGAGTATCTTTTTACATGAGGAGACACCTTGATCAGAGGCTAGAATCCCCAGTTACTCAACACATCCATGCCATTGCTCTGCCAGACTTTCAAACATATTGAAAAGAGGTAACTATGGCACTTCATGACATAGACTTACTCTATTTCATTGATAGAAAACCCAGTTTCTCTGTGACCACAGTCATTGCTCTAGCTTTAAATTTTAACTATTTTTCAGATTCTTCAAACAAAGCTCAGTACACTTGAAATGATTAAGAACAATACTTTCTACATGTATCTTAACCAAAGAAAGCCATGTCTTTTAAAATTTCAGATTTCAGAAGGTTTTGCATGAAATTCATGAGGCAGTTGGTTAAGACTTATTAAGCATGATGATTCAGATATTTTCAAGTCTTTTACATCAAAACTTAGAAAATACATTAGGCTTAAATCAATTTGATTTATCAAAACATTCTTAAGCCAATATAATAGAATATTCTTCTTTTCAGAATGTCTGATTTATGCCTAGGGTGCACTGATTAAATCTTTCCTCATTCGGCTGAATCAATGACATTGTCAAGAGAAATTAGCAGAGAGCAATTCAGATACCAATAGTTGAGAGAATTGAGAAATTCAGAAGCAAGCCTTAAAGACTAGAATTCAGTCAGATTAGCTTGGGCCAGTCTTGACAAGATATGAAGAAATGTGTATGATAGGAACAAGCTACCAATTGAATTCATAGTAGACAGAATCAATGGCTGAGTCTGGAATATAGACAGATCAGCTATATCAGTGTAGACAACAGAGAATTCAAGTGAGCCACATATTTGCCAAGAATGGATCAGATTGCTAGACAGAAGGAGTTCAAGAGGTAAATAGATGAATCAGGAATGCTCCCCCTATCTAGATGCAATGAATCATTTTTTTTTAATGTAAGGAAATGCAATTGCAACTAACTACATGTATGCATTCAGCAAATGAGATTATCATGATTATGCAAGCATCAATCAAACTCCCCCTTACAAAGTGCATGATATGCAATTAACATATATGCACACAGCTCACAGTACAAGCAAGAAAGCCTACAAAGCTCAATGCAAGAGTCAAACCAAACAAAAAGCATGTATGCATGAAACTATGACTTATCAGATCAACCATAAATTTCATTTGAACAGATGTGAAGAATTTACCTGAATGGGGTTTTATCAACTCGGGTGCCTTGGTTTATTTCCCCCCCTTTTTTTATTTTTCAGCTTCCAAGGCACACCTGCAAGTTAGCACACTACGTTGAATGGGCAGGTACCCAAACTGTCTTGGGCCCTTCATGGTTAATAGTGACACCTTTGGCAGGTGTTCTAAACAGCCTCTTAGCATGTAGGTCATCAGATCTCATCAGATGTCAATTATTCATTGAATGACCTAATATACCACAATAATAGCAAGAGGCAGCAGATTTCAGATTTGATTTATGCACATTTTGATTAGTATGAGTTCTATGTGCATATGTATGAAATTTTCTGTTAACAGAATTAAGATTCTGTTTACCAACATAAGCCAGCCAACAGTCAGCAGCTCTATGGCCTGGCTTCCCACATTCAAAACATGTAAGTGTTTTCTTTTCAAACATAAATTTATTTCTATCAGAAATATTTCTATTGACAGGGAATTTACCAGATTTATTGTTAAACTTCCTTCCCTGAGCATGCCAACATTGGGCTGCAATGTGGCCCATCTTGCCACAGTGAAAGCATGAACTAGAATTTCTTCCACCAGCCCTCAGCCAGCATTCAATGGCCCTGTGACCTGTCTTTCCACACTCAAAGCATGTAATGAGCTTATCTTTAAAAACAAATTTGTTCTTATTAGGACCATGTTGGCTTGCAGGAGATTTACCATGATATGAATGAGATGTTTTCTTATCATTTGCAAACCAGCATTGTGCAATTATGTGTCCTAATTTACCACAGTGAAAACATTCAATTTTCTTTTTCTGAAATGAAGGATTTCTATCATGAAGGTTCCTAGCAGTCATATCATCCTTCTCCATCAATTTACATTCATGCATCAGATGACCAAATTGTGACCAAAAATCAGATGACCAAATTTATGACAATAATGGCATGACATTTTCTTTTTAGATGCATGTGAATGTGTGTGTGAACTTTGATCAACATGCCCTAATGAACACTTTTTATTTATTTTCTATTTTCCAATCTTTTTCTGATTTTTGTTCTGTTCTTCAGTTTTCTGAACAATGGGCTGAAAACAACTCAAAGATGAAAACAGAAACCGACACGAAGTGTGGTCACAAAGTAAGAAAGACACTTCCAACGTACAGACTTCATATGAACAGTCCAATGTGTGGACTTGTCGTTCACTGGTGAGTGTACAAACTTCGAATGAAGACCAATGTGTAGACTTTGGCTTGGAACGAAGGTAAGGATGAGGCTGTATAGACTTGGCCAATATGAGACACTGTACAGACTTCATTCAATGCAACGTAGGTAAAAGAGACAATGTATAGACTTTCACACAAAAGGTAGACAAGGCAGCATGGCGTCAACCCAGCTGTTCCACTGCGTCAACGCAGCAAGTAAACTAGCAACTACTACGTCAACGCAGTGTCCTTGTAGCGTCAACGCACTGCATGAACAATTAGCCACTACGTTAACCCAATCTAGCCATATTCATGAATTAGCTATTCAAGCAAACAATCAGATATTTAAGCAGTCAAACAGTCATCTATATTAATTAGCACACCTCACAACACCTCAGTGTGACTCATGGTGTGTCAGCCATCATCAAAACCAAGCACACCTCACAACACCTCAGTGTGACTCATGGTGTGTCAGCCATCATCAAAACCACACAGGGGCACAACATCTTGAGCCCCCAGCGGCACACCCACCATGAGGCCCTGGCCGGCACACACTGGCATGCCCCTCCAGTGGTACACTCCCTGGCGCCCTCCAGCGGCACACTCCAAGTGCCCCTCCAGCGGCACGCTTCTGAACGGCCTTTCAGTGGCACACTCGGGGTGGCCTTTCAACGGCACGCCCCTGCTAGCCCTTAGCGGCACACTCTGCAAGCCCCTCCAGCGACACACCCTGGATGCCACACCAACGGCACGCCCAGGGGTTGCCTTCCACGGCACGCCGTCAAAGCCCTCCAGCGGCACAGCGGCCTGGCCTTCCAGCGGCACAGCGGCCCAGAGAGGAAGGCACGCAAGCTACCCCCTGCAACCAAGGATGGGAGAGTCAACTCCCATTTAATGCCCATCGTCATCGGACGTTCCGGCCATCGACGGCTCGGCCCGAACGCTCCCGCTGCTGGGGTATAAAAGGCCCCTTCTCCACAGAGAAAAGGGGGGGGCAAGCAGACACAACAGAGAGACCAGAAGAGAGGAAGAGAAGAAGAGGCTGGGGCTCTCCCTGGTGCACCACTCACCGTCGCTGGAGTGAAGAGAAGAAAAGGATAAGAGAAGAAGAGAGAAAGAGAGGGCGCTACCCCGTTCGCCACAGCCTGTGCGAGGGAGTGAAGAGTGAAGAGAGAAGAGAGTGAGCTAGGGGAGGGGAGGAGCTGGTGCTCCGTTCCCCTCCCCACTGTGTTTATTTTGGCTTTTCCGCCCTGTCTGTTCTTTCCCGCTCAATGTATTAGCCTCTGTGCTCCCCCTCTACCAAAAGAATGGAAGAAATGTTTTTTCCCTTTGCATGGTGTTTTATGTGTATGGCATATGCGCGTCCTCGGGTGTTTGCATTCGTCGCCGTCCTATGCTTTCCTCGTGTCCCCCTACTGCTGGTCGGCTTAGCAGTTCTTCTTCCCTTGCTCATCCTATCGTGGGAAGCATCCCTCTCGTTATCTATCTCGCCCAACCCCTCCTCCAGGCAGAGAGAAAGCTCCTCTTGGACAGTGGCCTTAGGGTTCACTCAATACGATGAGCAAAACTCAAGGTTAACTCCTTGCAAAATGCCCCATACCCCTGGGTTCCTTGGCCTCTTGGCTCATGCCCCACCTTTCACACCCTTACCTCCATACGAAGAACCTCCCTTGGTTTGAACCCAGCACCCTTGGACTTCACCCCCCCTGACCGGTGTGATGAGGACATCACCAGCAATTTCATTTGATCGAGGATCCCGATGCTCGCCACCTATGCTACATCTTGTTCACCACTTTATTTCGAGTCATATGATGTAATTTTCATTTTCTTATCATGTACTTTTCCTTTTATTTGAGTCCAATACCTAGGTTAGGTAGCTATTTACCTAAGTCTTATGTCATTATGTGTGTTATTGGGCCCAATTATATGGGCTAGGCCCAGGGGCGCCCCCTTCCCCTTGGTTTAGTGTTAGTAGTCCAAAAGTCAGGGACTTAAGTTAAATTGTGGGATCCCTATAAATAGGACCCCAATCCCTCATTTGTAAGCTAATGAATTGTTGAATGAAAATTTTGAGTTGAATATTGAAATCCCTGTGCTCTCTCTCTCTCTCTCTCACTCTACCTCTCTAGCTCTCTCTCTATTTCTCTCTCTCTCTCTAAAGGGGGCGAACCCCATTCTCTCTCCTCCTCTCTCTAAATTTCGAAATTCACTCTCTCTCCTCCCTATTCACCCCTAATTAAGACCCCTCCCCCTTTCCCATACCTCCCCTTTAATCCCCCTCCAACCCCTAGGTGGAATCCCCTTCTCCTAGGCACCTCTCCCTCCTCCCAAGTAACCTTTCCCCTTCCCCATACAACCTTTCATTTTCCAAAGGGAGAATCCAATCTCCCAAGCACCCATTCACATCCCCAAGACACCCCTTCCCATTCCCTAGACCAGAATTAAACCCTCCATTAACCACACATTCAAACCAAAGGAGAGATCTCTCCTCCCTCTCTCATTCCCAACCCAAATTCGCAGCTCCCCCTTCCTCCACTTGCTAGACCACCTCCCAGCCCCCTTTCTACCCCTCACACACCTTGTATCACCCCCTAACAGACCCCCACATAGTCAGGGGCCATCCCCACACCCATCCACCCCATTTCCCACCCCATCTACTCCGTCTCCCATCACCTTTCACCACCCTATCCATCTCAATTCGCAGGCAGTAGTTGGAGCTCAACTTGCAGAGGCTGCTCCGGAGTCGTCCGATGTCCTCTGGAGGTACACCATACATCGCCGGAAAGGTCTATGAGTCTTCTTCGCAAGCGAGGTGGAATCGTCTTGTTCCGACTTCCCTACAGATCGTGGTGCCCATTCTCGTCCAACTGCACAACTGGGACCAGAACCTGGACCAGAGCTGCAGTGCAGAAGCTACTAAGGCCACACCCCTTCAACTTCTGAAGGCGCCACTTTGCCGAGAGCTGCTACTACAAGGCATCTACCATCACCCACAAGCGGCATCTCGTTCGGCATCAGGAAGAGCAATTTCCAATTTTTCTCTTCCAGGTGCGCAGAACAGGCCATCAGGGTCTTGTCCTGACCCCCCTCACTCAACGGACCTCTCCTCACCACCCCGACGTCGTCTGGTGCCCATCTTGGTTGCTGCTCGTAGAAGACTCGTCCACGGTAGTCCTCGACTTGGTCCTGCCACGTTTGGACTTCGGGAGCTACCATGGTGACTTCATCCATCTGCTGCTACACCCAGGGAGCAGTCCGAATCTGATCGCAGGGACCCTGTTCCAGAGCCCGTCCCGGCCAGTGTCGACTTTGGAAGTGCCCACAAAAATTCACAGACGTACCTGGGTCTGTCAGTGACGTTTTGGCGCCAGTCTCGTCGAATTCTGAGTTCAGAGGAGTGCACAGCAGCGACCACTCCGACCCCCTATTCTACTATTCCAGACCGGGATAGAATCGGCAAGGTGCTCCATCGGTGCGATCCAAGCTAATCTCCCCTCCCCGCCTGGCCGGCTTAGTGCCCCTCCCTACGTGGAGGTAGTGTTTGCTTGTACCCTACTCTCCCCACCCCAAGTTCCCCCTCCTGCGTGAGGAGTAGTGCATGTATTAGCAGGTCATCGGCCAAAGCTTCATCGGCGCGGCGTGCGGGTAGCCCACGCTTCCCCGCTCGCCCTCGTCTCCGACCGGGATCGGCGTCTTCACGCCGATCAGGTGAGCTCCTGGTTGCACTCCTCTTGGTTAGCACTTCTTGCTTAACTAGTATTGCTTCTTAGTTCCGTCGGTGGCGAGGGAGTGCCCGATCCAAAATCAATCAAATCGAGTGTCCGCCGTGGAGCGAGTTGTGAGAGAGCCACTACATCCCACGCCCTTGGCATGCTGGCCGCCCACAGATTTGGGCATCCCAGGCCCTTAGGGGTTCATCCCAAGCTAGTCAAATCCTTACAAAGGCGAGGTCCATCCTCGGACCCTCACCACTATCGCCGGTCCACCTACGGACCCGGGTGTGCGCGACGCGGGTGAAGCCGCTTGAGTGGGTCCGCCGTTCGGTTCGATTACTTGCAAATCTAGGTCCGAGGGGTTGTTTCACATCAAATTGGTATCAGAGCATCATCATCCTTAGTCGTTTCACATCAAATTGGTATCAGAGCAAGTTCTAGACTTGTCTCTACTAAGTCTTGTCCTAGGGCCATTGCATGCATCACACTTGTCCTCCATCATGACTACCTCATACTTGGCATATTCGCCACTCTTAGGCCCATTAGAAGCCTTTGTGTTTGATGGAACTCACCCTAGTATATATATAGAGTGGGAGGACTCCATAGATCGACACTTTGGGAGGTTCACTCTATCAGGGCCTATGAAAGTCAACTATGCCAAAAGTTTGCTCTGGCGCCAAGCTAGGAAAGAATGGGAGAACATTGTAGGATTGAGAGAAGCCAAAGGGGAAGCACCAATTGAATCTTGGGATGAAATGAGGGCCAATCTTAGAAAGATCTATGCACCCTAATCCAAACCTCTTCAACCAACCGATCTTCCACCCCCGACCCCAACTCCAACCCAAGAACTTCCCCGACCAAACCCAACCCAAGTCCACCCATGTTCACCACCCCGAGAGTTACAAGATGACCAACCAAGTCCCCCCACCCATCTCTCCATGAGAATTGTAATTTTAGGGGAACCCCTCATAGAGTGGCTAAAGCAAAACCTCCTCCTCCGCGTCACACGCCCCTCCATGGATAACCACAACCCAATCGTGCCCACCCCACACCTCCACACAACCTACCATTCATTCTACCTTGTAGGGACCCTGAGGGACTTGATTAGGGGAGTACTACGGCAAATAGAGGTGACAAACCTGCTGGCCTTAGGGGAAAGCGACACTGGATACCTTAGTTTCTCACACACCTCTATTCGATCCATCACCTCCATTTACACTAAGGGTCCTTGCACAAGCAAGCTATTATTGATCCTGCCCGAACCCGAAGAATTTTGCCAAAACCAACCCTATGACCCCCACCTCCCTCAAGAAAAGGGCACCCCATCTAGGGAGTCAACCTTGGTGATTGTCCCACTAGGTAACGAGTGCACAGTCCGCACTAGGCAGTGTGTGACTTGGAATACTATAAGTCTAGAAATGGAAGAAGCATCCTTCCCCACAAGCCAAGCCGACCTACATCATTGTGACCTATTCCCTTGGGAGCCCCAATGCCAACCTGGCCACTTTCCCTCCTTCACCATTGCCCACCCCTCATCCAATCCCAAGGGCCATTTCATTATACGCAACCAGGCCCATTGCTCCCACACCACTACATGCCTAGTAGGCCTCAAACTGATCCCTTGGGGCGAGCAACACCCACCACTCACACCCTTCAATTTTCCCGTTGACGAGGTCCCAACCTACATTAGGGAATCTATGGAATGGACTTTCTTGATCCATGGGATTGAAAACACCCCCTTCACCAAGGGCCTAACCATACTTGACCCATTTGATCCCTCTGCATGGGAACCCCCAAACCTGCCATCCTTGTCCCATTTCTCCAAAGAATTCCTAAGCCTCTCCCCTTGCCGAGACCATTGCGCCAAAGTTGAACCAAATCCCTCCTTGTCAACACCCACGCTTTGGAAGATAAGACTCAACGTTTGGGTAGAGTGGCATGGTAGGATCACATTTGGGTGTCCTGGACCCCCTATAGAAGTCAACATTGTTAGGAGACACATGCATTTTAGGACCACATGTGGATGCCCCGAAGAACCTATGCATGATAGGGCCACGTTTGGATGCCCCAGACCCCCAGTCTTCACCCACCTTGATAGGAAACCTAAGCAAGCTAGATCCACCTATGGTTGCCCTGGCCCCCCTGAGTCCATGAAAGTCTTCATCACATCTATGCATGATAGGTCCATGTACGGTTGCCCCGGTCCACCTTTGCATGCTATCCTCCGTCACACCCACTCACCGCATCATGATGCATGGCATGAGCATACACGCAAGCAATTCTTGACGAGTGGTGAGGTTCACAAAGAGCGGGCAAGAGCTCGCGAGCACCACTTGGAATTCCAAGTAGGTAATCTGGTGATGATGACATTGGAGTGGCTCTACCCTAGGGTCACCTCCAATTCGAGGGCACGAGGACTTGGACCTTCCCAAGTTCCGAGTGACTTTGGCAACCCGGCTAACGGGTTGGACTTACTAATGGGTTTTGGGATTCACCCCATTTTCCACGTGGCGGATCCGGCACCCTATATGGGCACCGCGGTAGATCCTAGTGAGTGCCTCGAGCCTTTATCTTCCTTTGAGAGAGACACCCTCGGAGAGCCACCAAAAATCAGCCTGAGAGTCCGACGTGTGCACACGGAGGCAGTACTAGGCAAGCAGGGTTCCATCGCCAACAAGAGGGTGCGCCTGAGCCACCTCGAGAGGATGAAGGACCGTCCCCTGGTTGCGGACGCAGGGTTGAGTTTGGAGGTTGAGGCTCACTCTGAGCTGCTTGAGAGGACCACTTCCCCGATGGGCCCATACTCGACGGAGTCGAGTTTTCCGCACCCCGGGGGTATGATGAGGACATCACCAGCAATTTCATTTGATCGAGGATCCCGATGCTCGTCACCTATGCTACATCTTGTTCACCACTTTATTTCGAGTCATATGATATAATTTTCATTTTCTTATCATGTACTTTTCCTTTTATTTGAGTCCAATACCTAGGTTAGGTAGCTATTTACCTAAGTCTTATGTCATTATGTGTGTTATTGGGCCCAATTATATGGGCTAGGCCCAGGGGCGCCCCCTTCCCCTTGGTTTAGTGTTAGTAGTCCAAAAGTCAGGGACTTAAGTTAAATTGTGGGATCCCTATAAATAGGACCCCAATCCCTCATTTGTAAGCTAATGAATTGTTGAATGAAAATTTTGAGTTGAATATTGAAATCCCTGTGCTCTCTCTCTCTCTCTCTCTCTCTCACTCTACCTCTCTACCTCTCTCTCTATTTCTCTCTCTCTCTCTAAAGGGGGCGAACCCCATTCTCTCTCCTCCTCTCTCTAAATTTCAAAATTCACTCTCTCTCCTCCCTATTCACCCCTAATTAAGACCCCTCCCCCTTTCCCATACCTCCCCTTTAATCCCCCTCCAACCCCTAGGTGGAATCCCCTTCTCCTAGGCACCTCTCCCTCCTCCCAAGCAACCTTTCCCCTTCCCCATACAACCTTTCATTTTCCAAAGGGAGAATCCAATCTCCCAAGCACCCATTCACATCCCCAAGACACCCCTTCCCATTCCCTAGACCAGAATTAAACCCTCCATTAACCACACATTCAAACCAAAGGAGAGATCTCTCCTCCCTCTCTCATTCCCAAACCAAATTCGCAGCTCCCCCTTCCTCCACTTGCTAGACCACCTCCCAGCCCCCTTTCTGCCCCTCACACACCTTGTATCACCCCCTAACAGACCCCCACTGATGAGGGCATCTCCCGACACCCCTCTAGCTTTGATCGCCTGCACACTCTTGATATGGATTGATCATGGTCTACACTTGTTATCTTCATTTCCCAAGTTTCATTTTATGTATTTTCTTTTTATTGAGTCCTATCTTATGTATTTTCCTTTATTGAGTCATATGGTTTTAGTCCATTTCCCTTGTTATGTTTAATTGGGCCTTATTACTTTAGTTATGGGCCCATAGGATTGAGTCTAGGATATGCTCGGTCTTTTATCTTATTGTGAAGGGTATTTTGGTCATGTAAAGAATGGTTGCCTATATATAGGCCCCATCTCTCCTCTTGTATTCAACTTTTGATGAATATTGAAGAAAACCCTTTCAAACTCTCTCAATATCTCTCTCTCTCTCATTATCTCTCCATTCTCTCTCCTCCTCTCTCTAAATTTCGAAATTCACTCTCTCTCCTCCCCCTCTCAACCACTTCCAACCCCCACCTACCTCCATTAACTCCCCACAACTTCCCACAACCCCTCTTTAATCCTCACCTAGTCCCAAGGAAGTTCCACCACTCAAAACCCCACCCTCCAACCACCACCTACCCCTTTCACTTCCCTAAGCATATCTCCACCTTCCCAAGGTTGAATTAACTCATTCCAAAACCCAAATTCGAATCTCCCCTTCCCTCCTTGCTCCCTAGGTCGCACCCCTCCTCTCCCCTCAAGCCAAGTTCGCCCCCTCCTCTCTTCTCCACTCCAGCTTTGTGTGCAGGCCGACCTGCAGATTAGCACTCTGTTGCAGCGACGTCCACGAATGCATCCTGGTTCTGCTGGTGGCATGGCCTAACTTTATGGAAAGTCCTCCCTGTGCTCTTCGCAGGCGAGGTGGAATCACTCCATTCCGAGTTTGTGGCCGTCCGTGAAGGCTGTTCTTCCCCAACTACGCAGAACCTCTCAGACCAAAAGCCAGAGCGGCAGAGAAGACTCTCCCACGACGAACCTTGAAGGAATCAGCCTTCAGGGTCTTCTACAAAGATCTTCCTCCCCCTGTCAGCATCCAGGAACAGAAGGCGGAGCTCCGTTCGGCATCCGACAACCAGAGATATCAATTTTATACCACAACCACGCCGGTCTGCCTCCTCACAGTCTGCCCCGACCACCGTCCACTTCTCTGGACACCCAGCTCATCTCCGACATCAGAAGACTTCCCCGTTTATTTTTATGCAAAGTAGACTCCTCCACGATTCCAACGAGTCCAGCGGTGCCAGATTTGGAGCTCAGGAGCGACCGCGGCCGCTTCTCCAACCTGCTGTTTCAGACTGAGCTCGGCCAGAGACCAGAGCTGCATCCATCTTCCAGTCGCCGAAGCAGTCAGCCCCCAGATCAGAACGTCGTCCAAAAATTCAGGCTGCACCCCTCTCCGGTTAGCAATCTTTTGGCGCAAGTCTCATCAGATTCTGAGCTCGGTGGATTTATTGGCTGCATCAACATCGACTCCCTGTCCAGAATTACAGAAGCTAGACAGAATCGGCGAAGCTCGGAAACTCGGTTTCCTTTGCATCTCTCCCCACCCCGCTTGGCCGGCTGAAGGCCCCTCCCTGCGTGGAGGTAGTTTTGAATGTATTAAGCATAACCCCCACCCCAAGATCACCCCTCCTGCGTGAGGAGTAGTGCTGTACCGTTTGCAATTTCAGGTCAAGCTACATCGCCGCGGCGATCGGGTGCATACCCTCGCCTCCCGGCGCGCCCTCGTCTCCGATCGGGATCGGTGTCTTCACACCGATCAGGTGAGCTTCTGATACTATCCTTAGTAGCCTTATTCTTGCTAATTTAGTATTGCTTTGATTGCTCGTCGGCGGTGAGAAGAGGGCTCGAACTTGCATGCTAGTTTGTTAGTGTCCACCGCGGACCGTGAGTGAGTGCCACCAAGCCCCCGCCTTGCGGGCCAGCCGCTCACAAAGTTGGGTATCCTAGACTCATTTGGGGTCAGCCCTAGCATTGTAAGTCCATTAGAACAATTGGGTCCCACCCCGGACCCTCATCATTATCTCCCGGACCCACCGGGTGAACGTGTGAATCGGGTGAGCAAAAATCGTCATTGTGAGAATCATTGAGCGCTTGTATGCTTGCGGGTCTAAGTCCTAGGGTCATCTCATCATGTTTAGTGGTCTTTGGGCTGTGTCACATCAAGTGGTATCAGAGCGGTCATAGGCTTGTCCTTACAAGTCTAGTCTTGGGTCACACTAAGTCTTTCATAGGTGCATCCGCACACCCTTGCATAGCCCACCCAACCTTGCATGACCACTCGTAGTGGTACTCGCTTTCAACCCAATACTACATCTTCCAATCCCACAATGAATCCAAAACCCCAAGGGATGCCTACCACTAACACTCATGACTTCAACTACTTCATGAAAGCCTTGACCTATGCCAATGAGCGGCTTGATAACATATCGGGCCGACTCAACCAACTTGGAAAAAATAGGCCCGCCCTAAGGACGGACGATAGGATGGCCCCTTTCCCACTTCCCACCTTTGATGGGACCTCTCCTAGCAAATATTTAGATTGGGAAGCTACAATGGACCAATACTTCAATTGGTATCATATTTCCGAGGATGAAAAGGCATGGGTTGCCAAAATACAACTAACCAAAAGGGCTCAAACTCATTGGTGTAAAATTGAGGGCTTAAGGATAATTAGACGGGAAGCTCCCATCACCACATGGGAGGACATGAAGGATCAACTAAGGGCTAGGTATGTGTCCCCTTCCCACTCGGATCACCAAAACCCAAGGAGCACTCCCACTCCTCCCACCCCATCCGTCCAAACCCTTATCACTAAAACCCAAGTACCTAAGACCTCCACCTCCCCACCTAACCCCATGAGGTCCCCCACATCCCAACCAAAACCCCCTTCCCTAACCTACACTAGTCAAGCCCCTGTAGCCCCCACTTCCACCCCAAGTGATCCCAAGGGCAAGAGACCCCTAACCAACCCAATTCCCTCCATGGTGACCACCACTCATCCAACCCTCACCATTAAAAACCATGTGGACACCATGTCCACCCCTCCACCAAGGCCCATAATGGCCACCACCCCAAAACCCAAAACCCCTCACCCAACCCACCTCCCGCTTCCTACACCAATCTTACCCCAAATTAGGCCTCCACTACTTCCACTCCCAAGTCCAACCCATGTCCGACCTTGCTCACCTCCTCGAGTGCGCCATGCCTCGACTAACACCAACCCACCCACCATAGACCTTCCTACCCCATTGTCCTTAGGAGTTGCAACCCACACACCTACCCAAGTGGAGAGGGATACCAATTCGGATCCACCTCCCAAAATCAAGAAAATCCAAGGGCCATACAACTCACCCACCCCTCCTAACCTAGTTCCTCAAGAGCTATACACCCTTCCCCATGACACCATCACCATAGATAAGTCCATATTCCTATGGCTCAAGCGAGGCCTCACCATTCCTAGTTTACAACCAAGCCACCTACTCATGGGACATCAATCCCAACTCATTCCCACTCAGCCTCATGTCACTTATCAAACCTCCTATTGTGTAGAAGATTTGGGAGACTTAGTGGCCTACCTACTTTGGCAAGTCCACTTGACCGATATGCTAGCCATGAGGCCATTAGAGTCTAGCACCATTAGCCTAGCTTACCCCACCATTGGCTCCATCACTTCCATCTACACCAATGGCCAATTTACAAGTGAGATCATACTCCTTCTTCCCATGGAGGAGGAACCCATCCTAGTCTACTCCCCAACCATTGAGATCCAAAGTACTTTGATTGGCCAACCCATTAGCAACCTTGGCCCAATTATCTTAGAGAGAGATGATTCGCCATTTGAGGACCTTGAGAACATGGAGTACCCCTACCTAGGTGACCCTTACCATAATCCCTTTGACCCTTTTCTATGGGAGCCTAAATCTCCATGTGACCCACTTTCCCTGTTCACCACCCACCTCACCTTACCCACATCGCCCATGTCGACCCAAACTCCTCCCTTCCTAGAATCGGGTTACAACATGAGAGCCTTGACCTTAAGCAACAAACACCTTGGGATTGATGAAGTGCCCCACCCCATAACCACGTTCGTAGATCCCTTCGACCCATTCACGTGGACGTTCAAAAGTCATCCCACATCTATGCACATGGAAGTCACCTTTGGGATAAACAGGCATGTGTCCAGGCCTACCACACCATTTGACATGATTCATAAGTCGGGTACATTCATCCACATCACCCACATGTCAAGTAGGCAGCATAAGTGGACCATATTCGGATGTATTGGCCCACCTTCATTCATCATGAGTCTTAAGCATGATAGGAGCATACATGGATGTCCGGGTCCCCCGACATTTATCACACCCATGCATAAAAGGTTCATCTATGGATGTCCCGGCCCTCCTAAGACTACCACAGTCTTCATAGCATCAAAGTGTGATCGGTCTACATTTGGCTGCCCAGGTCCACCTTGGCATACCATTCGTTTCGCACTAACATCGCATCATCATGCATGGCATACGCATTCTCGCAAGCATATAGGAAGGATCAATGAGACTTACAAAAGGCGGGCAGATGCTCATCGGCGCCACTACGAGTTCCAAGTGGGAGACTCGGTGATGGTGAGGACGGAGCAGCTCCTTCCGGGACCTGCCTCCAAGTTGAGGGCACGGGGTTCGGGACCCTTTCGAGTTCTACGACGACTTGGCAGCAATGCTTATGAGCTTGACCTACCAGAAAGCTATGGGGTGCACCCTACCTTCAGTGTGGCGGACCTGGTACTCCACAAAGGCCCCGCGGTGGAACCTAGTGAGGAGCTTGAGCCTTTACCCCCCCTTATGAGAGACACTCCCGGAGGGACTCCACTTTCTAGCTTGAGAGACCGACGAGAGCAGGTAGAGGCAATACTGGATGAGCAGAGTATCATTACGAGGCACAGGGTGTATCAGGGCTATCTGGTTAGGTGGAAGAGCCGTCCCCCGATCGAGGATACATGGGTGAGTCGGGAGGATTTGATATGCTTGGATCCCGACATGATGGAGCAGTACGACAGCCAGGCAGACCCATACTCGACAGGGTCGAGCTCTCCCCACCCCAAGGGATTTGATGAGGGCATCTCCCGACACCCCTCTAGCTTTGATCGCCTGCACACTCTTGATATGGATTGATCATGGTCTACACTTGTTATCTTCATTTCCCAAGTTTCATTTTATGTATTTTCTTTTTATTGAGTCCTATCTTATGTATTTTCCTTTATTGAGTCATATGGTTTTAGTCCATTTCCCTTGTTATGTTTAATTGGGCCTTATTACTTTAGTTATGGGCCCATAGGATTGAGTCTAGGATATGCTCGGTCTTTTATCTTATTGTGAAGGGTATTTTGGTCATGTAAAGAATGGTTGCCTATATATAGGCCCCATCTCTCCTCTTGTATTCAACTTTTGATGAATATTGAAGAAAACCCTTTCAAACTCTCTCAATATCTCTCTCTCTCTCATTATCTCTCCATTCTCTCTCCTCCTCTCTCTAAATTTCAAAATTCACTCTCTCTCCTCCCCCTCTCAACCACTTCCAACCCCCACCTACCTCCATTAACTCCCCACAACTTCCCACAACCCCTCTTTAATCCTCACCTAGTCCCAAGGAAGTTCCACCACTCAAAACCCCACCCTCTAACCACCACCTACCCCTTTCACTTCCCTAAGCATATCTCCACCTTCCCAAGGTTGAATTAACTCATTCCAAAGCCCAAATTCGAATCTCCCCTTCCCTCCTTGCTCCCTAGGTCGCACCCCTCCTCTCCCCTCAAGCCAAGTTCGCCCCCTCCTCTCTTCTCCACTCCAGCTTTGTGTGCAGGCCGACCTGCAGATTAGCACTCTGTTGCAGCGACGTCCACGACTGCATCCTGGTTCTGCTGGTGGCATGGCCTAACTTTATGGAAAGTCCTCCCTGTGCTCTTCGCAGGCGAGGTGGAATCACTCCATTCCGAGTTCGTGGCCGTCCGTGAAGGCTGTTCTTCCCCAACTACGCAGAACCTCTCAGACCAAAAGCCAGAGCGGCAGAGAAGACTCTCCCACGACGAACCTTGAAGGAATCAGCCTTCAGGGTCTTCTACAAAGATCTTCCTCCCCCTGTCAGCATCCAGGAACAGAAGGCGGAGCTCCGTTCGGCATCCGACAACCAGAGATATCAATTTTATACCACAACCACGCCGGTCTGCCTCCTCACAGTCTGCCCCGACCACCGTCCACTTCTCTGGACACCCAGCTCATCTCCGACATCAGAAGACTTTCCCGTTTGTTTTTATGCAAAGTAGACTCCTCCACGATTCCAACGAGTCCAGCGGTGCCAGATTTGGAGCTCAAGAGCGACCGCGGCCGCTTCTCCAACCTGCTGTTTCAGACTGAGCTCGGCCAGAGACCAGAGCTGCATCCATCTTCCAGTCGCCGGAGCAGTTAGCCCCCAGATCAGAACGTCGTCCAAAAATTCAGGCTGCACCCCTCTCCGGTTAGCAATCTTTTGGCGCAAGTCTCATCAGATTCTGAGCTCGGTGGATTTATTGGCTGCATCAACATCGACTCCCTGTCCAGAATTACAGAAGCTAGACAGAATCGGCGAAGCTCGGAAACTCGGTTTCCTTTGCATCTCTCCCCACCCCGCTTGGCCGGCTGAAGGCCCCTCCCTGCGTGGAGGTAGTTTTGAATGTATTAAGCATAACCCCCACCCCAAGATCACCCCTCCTGCGTGAGGAGTAGTGCTGTACCGTTTGCAATTTCAGGTCAAGCTACATCGCCGCGGCGATCGGGTGCATACCCTCGCCTCCCGGCGCGCCCTCGTCTCCGATCGGGATCGGTGTCTTCACACCGATCAGGTGAGCTTCTGATACTATCCTTAGTATCCTTATTCTTGCTAATTTAGTATTGCTTTGATTGCTCGTCGGCGGTGAGAAGAGGGCTCGAACTTGCATGCTAGTTTGTTAGTGTCCACCGCGGACCGTGAGTGAGTGCCACCAAGCCCCCGCCTTGCGGGCCAGCCGCTCACAAAGTTGGGTATCCTAGACTCATTTGGGGTCAGCCCTAGCATTGTAAGTCCATTAGAACAATTGGGTCCCGCCCCGGACCCTCATCATTATCTCCCGGACCCACCGGGTGAACGTGTGAATCGGGTGAGCAAAAATCGTCATTGTGAGAATCATTGAGCGCTTGTATGCTTGCGGGTCTAAGTCCTAGGGTCATCTCATCATGTTTAGTGGTCTTTGGGCTGTGTCACATCACCCACATAGTCAGGTGCCATCCCCACACCCATCCACCCCATTTCCCACCCCATCTACTCCGTCTCCCATCACCTTTCACCACCCTATCCATCTCAATTCGCAGGCAGCAGTTGGAGCTCAACTTGCAGAGGATGCTCCGGAGTCGTCCGATGTCCTCTGGAGATACACCATACATCACCGGAAAGGTCTGCGAGTCTTCTTCGCAAGTGAGGTGGAATCGTCTTGTTCCGACTTCCCTACAGATCGTGGTGCCCATTCTCGTCCGACTGCGCAACCGGGACCAGAACCTGGACCAGAGCTACAGTGCAGAAGCTACTACGGCCACACCCCTTCAACTTCTGAAGGTGTCACTTTGCCGAGAGCTGCTACTACAAGGCATCTACCATCACCCACAAGCGGCATCCCGTTCGGCATCAGGAAGAGCAGTTTCCAATTTTTCTCTTCCAGGTGCGCATAACAGGTCATCAGGGTCTTGTCCTGACCCCCCTCACTCAATGGACCTCTCCTCGCCACCCCGACGTCGTCTGGTGCCCATCTTGGTTGCTGCTCGTAGAAGACTCGTCCACGGTCGTCCTCGACTTGGTCCTGCCACGTTTGGACTTCGGGAGCTGCCGTGGTGACTTCATCCATCTGCTGCTACACCCAGGGAGCAGTCCAAATCTGATCGCAGGGACCCTGTTCCGGAGCCCGTCCCGGCTAGTGTCGACTTCGGAAGCGCCCATAAAAATTCACAGACGTACCTGGGTCTGTCAGTGACGTTTTGGCGCCAGTCTCGTCAAATTCTGAGTTCGGAGGAGTGCATAGCAGCGACCACTCCGACCCCCTGTTCTGCTGTTCCAGACCGGGATAGAATCGGCAAGGTGCTCCATCGGCACGATCCAAGCTAATCTCCCCTCCCCGCCTGGCCGGCTTACCGCCCCTCCCTGCGTGGAGGTAGTGTTTGCTTGTACCCTACTCTCCCCACCCCAAGTTCCCCCTCCTGCGTGAGGAGTAGTGCATGTATTAGCAGGTCATCGGCCGAAGCTTCATCGGCGCGGCGTGCGGGTAGCCCACGCTTCCCCGCTCGCCCTCGTCTCCGGCCGGGATCGGCGTCTTCACGCCGATCAGGTGAGCTCCTGGTTGCACTCCTCTTGGTTAGCACTTCTTGCTTAACTAGTATTGCTTCTTAGTTCCGTCGGTGGCGAGGGAGTGCCCGATCCAAAATCAATCAAATCGAGTGTCCGCCGCGGAGCGAGTTGTGAGAGAGCCACTACATCCCACGCCCTTGGCGTGCTGGCCGCCCACGGATTTGGGCATCCCAGGCCCTTAGGGGTTCAGCCCAAGCTAGTCAAATCCTTACAAAGGCGAGGTCCGTCCTCGGACCCTCACCGCTATCGCCGGTCCACCTACGGACCCGGGTGTGCGCGACGCGGGTGAAGCCGCTTGAGTGGGTCCGCCGTTCGGTTCGATTGCTTGCAAATCTAGGTCCAAGGGGTTGTTTCACATCAAATTGGTATCAGAGCATCATCATCCTTAGTCGTTTCACATCATTCCTTCTGCCCTTTTTGCCCGGCACAGCCCCAGACCATGGGAGCCCGGTGCGCCCTTCGCGTCTTCGCTCGGCACACCTCCCAGCCTTCCTTAGCCGGCACACCCTTGGCTCATTCTTGCCGGCACACTTAGCCCGTTCTAGCCCAGTGTCTCCCGTTCGCTGATTTCTCCGAGGTTTTTCGAAGTTTCATCAAAGGTGCTGCCGCCTTCGGGCGCCCACCTCCAGTTGTCGGGTTCCGCCACTCCATGTGGGCGTGTTCCCTTTATCTCCCTTACGCTCGAGTCAAGGGGAGATGTTGCCAAATTTTCGTCAGAATTAACACAATAGCAATAATAATGAAAGAAAAGTAACACTGCAAAGAGAAATAACAAATGAACAGAATGAACACCAATGTAACGGCTCCACCGAAGTGATGAAAGAACCACGGAGATTCCGAACAAACTGATCACCTGCATCTTCATAACGAAATACCGAGCATGACCGCGAACTTGATCTGCATGAATAAAAGAGAACCAAATAAAGTTCCTTCCATGCATTTCATGAATAAAAGAAAACCTCCCGCGTGCATCTCATGAATAAGAGAGCCTCCCTCACGAGCATAAGCATCGCAGTGCGTCTCAACATCCACCCTGCATGCATAAACCCCCGTCCCATATGCATAAGCCTCGGACCATCATGGGCATAGACTTCACTATACCTACATTGGCTTCGCCAACACATGAGCTCCATTCTAGACCAGCACAGCCCCTACCCAGCACCCTCCTCCAGTACACCTCCCCAGCCTCTACCCGGTGCACCCATAAGCCACCCTGTCCAGGACAGTCTACCATGCGTTAAACCTGCCCCTTTGCAGCCCCAGATCCTACTCAAACCTTGCACAGACCTTGTCTGAACCATGCACTGACCTTGTCCCTTGCATGCATAGAACCTGCATAGAGCTCACTCCCCCAACTGCACAAACTCTGAACCTCCCCACGCACGGACCTTTGCCCGCATGCGCCTTCCCCTGATCCTTCACCGGCACACCCAAACCCCAGGCTCTACTCGGTACACACCCTCATCTCCTCTTACCCGGCACACTCTTGCCCAGCGTCTCACCCCCTCTCCCTCTCACCATCTCTCTCTCAATTTCCCTCACCGTCTCTCTTTTTCTCCCTCTCTCTCTCCCTCGCCGTCTCTCTTTCTCCCTCACCGTCTCTCTCTCTCTCACCATCTCTCCCTCTCTCGGCCCCTCACCATCTCTCTCTCTCTCCCTCATCGTCTATTTCTCTCTCGCATTCCCAACGTCTCACCCCCTCTCCCTCACCGTCTCCTTCTCTCTCGCGCTCCCACTGTCTCCCTCTCTCTCTCACCGTCTCTCAACCTCTCCCTCACCGTCTCTCTCTCTCTCCCTCACCGTCTCTTTCTCTCTCGCGTTCCCTCACCGTCTCTCTCTCTCTCTCTCCCTCACCGTCTCTCTCTCTCTCTCGCTCCCACTGTCTCCCTCTCCCTCTCACCGTCTCTCAGCTCTCCCTCACTGTCTCTTTCTCTCTCTCCCTCGCTGTCTCTCTCTCTCCCCCACCGTCTCTCCTTCTCTCGCTCAGTCGCTCACCCTCTCTTTCTCTCTCGTGCTCCCACTGTCTCCCTCTCTCTGTTCACCCTCGGTTCTCTTGTGCACCGACCTCTATCGACCAGGCCCCAGTTGCACCGACCTCAGCTGCAGCTGCAGCTGCACCGACTCCCAGTCCCAACGGCACACTACCCAGCCAGACCCCGGCTCAACCTTGCACCGACTTGCCTTTAGCCCCAGCCAGAAGCTGCACCGATACAGCCTAGCACTGCACGGACTTTCCCCTTTGTCCAACACGCATTGCACCGAGGCAAACCGGCACTGCACCGACACAACCTAGCATGGCATTGGCCTCCCCCTTCCCTGTCCAGAACCCGCACCGACTTCATCTCTTGCATGAACAAACACTGCACCGACTCCATCCCCCTAGCCAACCAGATTTGCACCGACCTTCCCATTGCACAGGCCCTGGCCAGCATATGCACAGACCCTGGCCAGCTTGCACGGACCCCTTCCCCTTACATGAACATGAATTGCACCGACCTCCTCAGCCCTTCACAGCCATTGCACTGGTCTGGCCCCGTGCATAAACACACCCTGCATGGACCCCTCCCCAGCTTGCACAGACTTTTGCCTGAACCCTGCACGGACCTTGGCTACAGCTGCACCGACCTTGCCCTCCCCTCCTTCGCAGTTCAGGGCTGCACCGACCTCAATCCGCAGGCTGCACCGACCTTGAGTCTGCCTAGGTGCGCATTGCACCGACATTGTCTGCACCGACCGCCCCTCGCGCGCACGAAATCTGCACCGACCTTGTCCCTGTGCATGCACTGACTTCAGCCCAAACATTGCACTGACCTTACCCAGCCTTTGTTCTGAACCTGCACCAACCTCATCGGAGCATTGCACTGACCTTGCCCAGCTTTTGTTCTGGACATGCACCGACCTTAAGCCCAGGTCCTACTCGTACCCCCCCTTCCAGCAGTACACCCTCCTGCTTACACCCCCACTCGGTACACTCTCCAGCCCTTCTGCCCGGTGCATTCCTACCTTCCCCTAGCGGTACACTATCAACTCCCCTATCCGATGCACTCTTGCCCTCCTCCAGCGGCACACCAACTAACCCAGCGGTACACTCTCTAGCCTTCAGCCCCTTTTGGCCCATCCTCCCATGCGTGCCCTAAATGCAACAAAAAAATAATAATAATAACAAACTCACAAAAAAGGGATAAACAATAAAAAGGGGATAAATAATAAAAAGGGCATACATAATAATAATAATAATAAATTCAAAAATTAAAATAAATAAATAATGATAACAAAGAAATAAGCAGTGATAACAATGAACTCAAAAAAAGCAAATAAATAAACAAATAATAATAAAAATAAATAAATGATGATAATAACAAACTCACCAAAAATATATGAAAATAACAAAAAAAAATAATTAAAACCCAAATAATAATAAAACGATGAGATCCGCTTCGCAGCCTCGTTCTCCTCAAGACCCGATATGAAGGGAACATTAACGCTGCCCCTCCAAGTCAGGTTCGGACCTTGGGAGCCATCCCAATATGGCCGTAATCCGACATGGCTCTGGGCCGATAGTTCGTCAAACCAGACTCGCTCCCATTGGGATTCGTTTATGCTCTTTCATTGAAATTACCGTAAACTCGGCATACATTTGTACGGATTTATTTTCATTTACGTCGTACTTTCAATATGGACCTTTCTCCGAACATAAAGTGGTCCACGAATGACCGACAAATCTGAATAGAACGAGATGGCCCTCATCATCCCTGGACCCTTTGCGTGGGAATATTAACAAGGCCTCCGTGGGCCATGCTTAGACCTCGGGTCCGTCCCGATTATGGTCATCGTCTGATTCATATCCTCGGCCTGCAACCCGCTCCTTTTGAACACGTTTTCAGTTTTGGAGTCTAGTCCCGGGACTCTTCCCTGTTGCCCTCCGGCACCGGAAATATTAATGATGCCCGCGCAAGCCTCGTTCGGACCACGGGAGGCGCCCCCGGTATGGTCCTGACTTGATCTCGCACCGGGCCAATAAATCCACTAGCTTCCTGCTACACTAGCCGAGATTTAACCGAATGTTTCCAGTGTCTCGGAATAATATATATATTCACCGTATCCCGGCATACATATGTCTCAGGTCCTCCCGCGACGATTACGATATTTTCAAGCCGGACACCCTTTCGAATATTAAACGGTCTCCCGAATGACCGATGCGCTTCGAACGTTCGCTTCCTAGACACAGGGCTTTCCAACTGATTCAAGAGATATTTCCCCATTGCCCCTTGGCACCGGAAATATTAACGACGCTCATGCGAGCCAAACTTCGACCGCGGGGGGGCCCACCGCCGCATGGTTGCAGCTTGCCCTTGCACCGAGTCAACAGACTTACTGGTTTCTGACCGCTCTAACCGAGGTTTAGCCGAACGTTTTCCATTCTTCTGAACAATAAATCGGCCATACTCCAGCATACATATATTCCGGTTTTCCTGCGACAATCGTGATTTTCTCGAGCCGGACATTCGTCCGAATATTAAATGGTCAGCACGCGACCGACATGATCTCTAACGCTTTCTTCACGCCCTCATACGAGGACTTCAACATTTCTTAATAAATTTCTATGAAATTAAGTTCCCGGCCATGAGGCCCTGATTCCCGATGATTAATCAAGGGTGTTCCCTCGTATGGGGGATGTAAATGACGTCGTGACCTTTATGGCGCGGCGGGTTTTGGTCCCGACATGAACCACACAATCGTCTGACCGAGTCAGATCGAGCGCACCAAGGGCTCTTCGGAGCCCGAATAAATTGTCACTTCGTGACTGGCACGCCCCTGCACTTAATAAACCAATAAACGAATGCGCCAACGATTTAAGCAAAAAGTGCGTCCACAAGTCTGGCACTCCAAACCACCCTTCATCTCTTCGCCGAGATTCAGGGACTCATGGCCCCCTAATAAACGATGGTTGCCTGCTTTGATGAATTGCAGGTGCTGTCTTCGCCTGCCCTATGGGGAGAAAAGCCACTAGGCGCAATCATCTTCGTGGCCTCGGAGATGCTACCCCGGGGCACATGCAGCTTCCAGGGATTGTGGAGGCTGCCGCTAAAAAAAAGGAGAGAAGAAGGGAGTGGAAATCAAACCCCCCTGTCCTCAAGAAGAAAGAGAAGAAAAGGAGAAAAGAAGAAAAGAAGAAAAGAAAGAAGCAAAAAAGGAAGAGAAAGAATCGGTGAGAGAGGGTTGTACGGCCATATCCGCCGACACCCGTGCTAAAAAAAGGATTACCACTGTGGGATTGGTGCGGTGGAGCGAACCACTCATCCCCTCCTTGGGGGGGTGAGCGCTCTCATGCGCTCCCACCTTGGCCTATCATGCAAAAAAAGAGAAGAAAAGAAAAGAAAAGACAAAAGGAAGGGTTGGCAAGCATCACCGACCAAAAGAACAAGAAGAAGGGCGGCATCCCGCCTGGCTCCAGGAGGCTCCAAGTCCGCGGTGCAATGACCCGGCCCGTTCCTCCTTCCTTCTGCCCCTGTCCGGCATAAGACGACCCCTCGAGTGGCTGTTAGAAGATCCAAGAAACTACAATCATAGCTTGATGAATTGCTGCCCGTTGTGGGGAATGCTTTATAGTAATGAGGCCAAGCACGGCCACCACTCTCGAAGAGAGCATGCATATACCCCGCCACGGGGAATAAGAAGAAGAAATATACCCCGCCATGGGGGCATAAGATGCAAGAAAAGCTATAGATGCAAGAAAAGCTATACCCCGCCATGGGGGCATAGGAAGCAACAAAGAATTCACCTCGGCCCGGGGGCATAAGAAATAAAGAATACACCCCAGACTTAGGAGAATCTGAAGAAGAAACATAAACCCCGCACGGGGGCATGAGAAGCAAAAGATACAGCCCGCCTTGGGGGCATAAGCAGTAGACTCCACCCCGCCATGAGGGTGGAAGAAGCCAAGACTCTACCCCGTATGGAGGCACATGAAACAAAAAAGGGCACACCCCGGCTTAGGGGAATACGAAGAGAAATGTACCCTACCATGGGGTAGAAGAAGCAGAAAACTCTACCCCGATATAGGGGCATAAGAAGCAGCAGAATATACACCCCACCTTGGGGGCATCAGAAGTAACAATACACCCCACCTTGGGGGCACTAGCAGCAGAATATACACCCCACCTTGGGGGCACCAAAAAGCAAAACATACCCCCGCTCAGGGGGCGTTTAAAAAAAACACACCCTAGTCTGGGGACATAGAAGCCAAAAAAATACATCCCGCCTGGGGGCACAGAAGCGAAGAGGTAAAACACACCCCCTCATGGGGGATGCATACCAAATGAAGCTACACCCCAACCTGGGGGCACATTAAGAAAAATACACTCCAGCGTGGAAGCATTAATGAGAAAAGAAGAGCAGAATAAAGAAAAAGACACGCACGAGGCAGACGTGGTCTTCGAACCCGCCTCATCACGCAAAAGAAAAGAAGAAAAGGAAGAAGAGACACATGAGGCAGACGTGGTCCCTGAACCCGTCTCTTCACATAAAAGAAGAAGAGCAGAACCAAAAGAAGACACATGAGGCAGACGTGGTCTTCGAGCCCGCCTCATCACACAAAAGAAGAGAAGGAAAGAAAGAATGCACATGAGGCGAACACGGTCTCTGTACCTGCCTCTCCACAAAAGAAGAAAAAAAAAGAGAAAGAGTCACGAGGTGAACATGGTCTCTGCACCTGCCTCTCTACAAAAGAAGAAGAGAAGAAAAAAAAAGAGAGTCACGAGGCAGACGCAATCTTTGCACCCACCTCTCCATAAAAGAAGAAGAGAAGAAGAGAAAGAACAATCACGGGGCGAACACGGTCTCTGCACCCGCCTCTCCATAAAAGAAGAAGAGAAGAAGAGAAAGAACAATCACGGGACTAACATGGTCTCTGCACCTGCCTCTCTACAAAAGAAGAAGAAAAAACAAAGAGTCACGAGGCAGACGCGGTCTTTGCACCTGCATGTTCATAAGAGAAGAAGAGAAGAAGAGAAAGAACAGCCATCGGGGCGTTAAACCAAAAAATATTCAGCCATCGGGGCTTCAAGCTGATAGATATTCCGCCGACGGGAGGTTAAACCGGAAAATATTCCGCCGACGGGGCGTTAAACCAAAAAAATATTCAGCCATCGGGGCTTCAAGCCGACAGATATCCAGCCATCGAGGCTTCAGCCCGACAGATATTCAGCCATCGGGGCTTTAAGCCGACAGATATTCAGCCATCGAGGCTTCAAGCTGACAGATATTCAGCCATCGGGGCTTCAAGCCGATAGATATTCAGCCATCGGGGCTTCAAGCCGATAGATATTCAGCCATCGGGACTTCAAGCTGATAGATATTCAGCCATCGGGACTTCAAGCCGACAGATATTCCGTCGACGGGGCGTTAAACCGACTAAACCTTCCACCGACGGGGCGTTAAACCGACTAAACCTTCTGCCGACGAGGCGTTAAACCGACTAAACCTTCCGCCGACGGGGCCTTAAACCGACTAAACCTTCCGCCGACGGGGCGTTAAATCGACTAAACCTCCCGCCGACGGGGCGTTAAACCGACTAAACCTTCTGCCGACGGGGCGTTAAACCAACTAAACCTTCTGCCGACGGGGCATTAAACCGACTAGACCTTCCGCCGACGGGGTGCTAAACTGACCAACTTTCAGCCATCGGGGCTTCAAGCCGACAACTACCCCTTCATCGGCCTTCGGGTCGATAGCTACCTCATCATCGGCCTTCGGGTCGACAGCTATATAATCATCGGCCTCCGGGTCGACAGCTACCTCATCATCGGCTCCTAGCCGACAACTACCTCATCATCGGCTCCTAGCTGACAGCTATCTCATCACCGGCCCCTAGCCGACAGCTACCTCATCATCGGCTCCTAGCCGACAGCTATCTCATCATTGGCACCCCAGCCGACAGCTTCCCAGTTAAAAAAAAATAGACCTCTCGCTTTGGTTCGGATCCTTCCCCGGCCAGAGAACAAAAGAATAAACCTTCCATTTTGGTCCAGATCCTTCCCTGGCCAGAGAACAAAAGAGACCCTTCTCTTCGACTCTCACGTCCCGCTACCCAACGCCCCTCTGCAGGGCCATTTCGACCGGGGCCCACTGTTAGGATTAATCCATCCGTCCCATCGCGCTTCCCGATTCTGGCTTAATATAGAATAATACACCTCCTTGGAATTTTCTAGGACCGTGTTTCCTTGCTAAATAATATCGCACCGATTCCAGATGCACGGGCATCATGGCACGCGCTCGAAGGGAACCCAATTATGGCGGGTGCACACGTCAAGGGGAAGAGTCATGGCTGAATCGCTAAGCCCAACTCACAAAATAAACCTGAGGCAACGCTCCCACACTTAGCACTTAACGTGTTCAATAGCTTTCAACTATAGGGATTGCCCGAATTTCTTCTTAGCACTCTACGGATGCTTGAATTCCTGCACTCGCGTGAAAGGTAATCGTGAGGAAAAAGCTGCCTACCCAAAAAAAAAAGAGAGAGAGAGAGAAAAAAGAGAGAAAAAAAGAAGAGAGAGAGAAATGCGGATCCGAGTAGCCAGGAATCCCCACTGAAACAAATGAGGAGACTCACGCAAAATGGTGAAGCAAATCACAATAAGGATGAATCTTAGTAGCCGGGAATCCCCATTGAGACACATGAGGAGACTCGCGCCGAACGGTGAAATCCGCTACCAAAATAAACAGATGGGGGTTGTGTGAAGCTACCGAAAGTCGAAAGCCTGGAACTAATGTGTAGGCGCTAGAGTGATCCTCAAGTGTCGCCAGGAAAACCTGCATATCCCTATGGTTAGGGCTCTTTGTTCACACATTTGCACTGCCACGCCACAGAGAATTACCTCGGGTGAAATGCGTGAATTTAGGCTATGCATGCAAGACATGCGATATCCTCTTGACGGGTGCACCACCCCTCAATTGTGCCTCGTGGCCCGCACCGTGTCTACGAAGTTTGGGCGACGTCCCTATCCTATCCCCTATAGAGGGAGCTGCCTTACTTATATTTACGTTATGTCTGCTAATGAATGCCTGCATGCTTGAATAAAAAAAATAATAACAAAAAAAAATAAAAAAAATAATGTGTGTATACAGTAAAATCAATCTCGGCAATCACAGCCTACTTTCCCAGCTCTGGCTCGTAGAGCCCAATCTTGGCCCCCCATGGCCTGCCTCTTGCCCTCGCGGCTCGTTAATCTCCCAACTCCGGCTTCTGCAGTCCGCTTCCCCGATTTGGGCTTTCACATCTTACGCCTTAATTTCGTCTCTTGCAACCCGCTTCCCAACAACTTTGGCTCTTGTAGCCTGCTTACCTCGGCCCCCATGGCCCGCTTTCCCAGAATTCGGCCTTCACGGCCCGCTGCCCATAATTTCGGCCTTCACGGCCCGCTTCCCAACTTTGGCTCTTGTAGCCTGCTTACCTCGGCCCCCATGGCCCGCTTTCCAAATTCTGGCTCTCGTAGCCTGCTTCCCAGAATTCGGCCTTCACGGCCCACTTCCCATAATTTCGGCTCTTGCAGCCCGCTTCCCAATATCCTTGACTTTCATAAGCTGCTCCCCCAATTCGGCCCATGCAGCCCGCTTCCCGACTTTGGCTCTTCTGGCCTGCTTCCCTTCGGCTCTTGTAGCCTACTTTTCCAATTTTGGCTCTAGCAGCCTGCTCCCCAAATTTTGACTTTCGCAGCCCGCTTTCCTGATTTGGGGACACTAAATAATTTATCACCCCATGTTTACGTGCATGGGAATATAGAAGAGGAGAAGAGAGAAGAGAAGGTGAAAATAAGGAAAGAAGAAAATGAAACACTCTTGAAGTGCTCCAACGGCGCAGTAGCCTGCAAGCCCTTCAGCGGCACACCTATTGTGAAGCCTCCAGCGGTACGCCCTTCGGGGCACACTCCCGGCGCCTTTCAGCGGCACAGCCTCACGCCCCCTCAGCGGCACGCTCCCAGGCGCCGGCACACCTTCGGAGTGCCTTACGCGGCACACCCTCCTGTGCTCTCTCCCAGTGCACCCTTCAAGTGTCCCGGCAGCACGCTCTAGCCAGCCCTTCAGCGGCACGCCACCCCCGCCCCCTTTATACGATGAGCAAAAAAAAAGGGAAAAAAAGGGGGAAAGAAAAAAAGAGGAAAGACGGTAAAAGAGGAAGAGAATGAATAAAAAAAGAAAGCAAAAAGGAAGAGAGGGGGAGGGATTTTGACGAAAAAAAAAGAAGAAAAAAAGAGAGGGAAGAAAATAAAAAAAACAAGGAAAAGAGGAAAAGAAAAAAAGAGGGAGAAAGAAGGAGAAAGAAGAGAAAACAATAATAATAATGATATATATATATATATATATATATATATATATATATATATATATATATATATATATATCTGTGTGTGTGTGTGTATACATATGTCTCCCGTCCGCACGCCCCTACGTATCGACGGGCATCCGCACGGGCAAAGACGACTCCACCCTGCATTGGCATTAGTCCCTTGCCAACAAATAAGTCCTTTTTCGACGCAAGGCTTCGTGCCCTAGCCACCTGCTCTTACACAATATTGCAATCACGGACCTTAAGTCCGAATCGGCAAAAAAAAAAAACTCGTTGCGTTGGCATTATATTCTTGCCAACGAATGAACCTTATCTTTCGGCGCAAGGCTTCGTGCCCTAGCCACCTTCTCTCATGCAAATCGCCATTGTGGGCCTTACGCCCGAATCGGCAAAATCTCTATCCTTGCGCTGGCATTAGTCCCTTGTCAACGAATAAGTCTCTTTCTGGTGCAAGGCTTCGTGCCCTAGCCACCCGCTCTCACACAATATTGTCGTTACGGACCTTACGTCCGAATCGGCAGAAAATCCCCCGTTGCGTTGGCATTATCTTCTCGCCAACGAATGAACATTATCTTTCGGCGCAAGGCTTCGGGCCCTAGCCAACAATTACATATTATCCACTCGTCAAAAAGAAAAAGGGGGAAAGGGCTTAAAATAGAGGTGCCCCGTCGGACTTGCCCCTACACGGGGACAAGGGCAAAAATTGGTAATAACCTAGCTGTGGCGAAAACTCGAAAGGGCGCTACAGGCAAAATTAGGTACCCCGCCACGTGAAAACCTGAGAGGGCGCGTGGGCAAAAGCAAGAGGGGGCTGGTGCCTGTGAAAACCCGAAAGGGCGCTTGCACCAGCAATGTGGTTAAGAAAAAAAAAGAAGAAAAAAAGAGAGAGAAGGGAAGAAGAACAACAGAGAAGAAGAGACTGATAAATCATGTCAGCGCCCGACACCCTGTCGGCACTGACGAAGAGAAGAAGAGACCAACATACCATGTCAGTCCCCGGCACCCCGTCGGCACTGATGAAGAGACAAAGAGGCCAATAAACCATGTCAATACCCGACACCCCGTCAGGCATTGGCGAAGAGCAGAAGAGACAAACAAACCACGTCGGTTCCCCAGCACCCTGTCGGCACTGACGAAGAGAAGAAGAGAACAAGTAAACCATGTCAACGCCCGACACCCCATCGGCACTGACGAAGAAAAGAAGAGACCAACAAAGCATGTTAGTTCCCGACACCCCGTCGGCACTAACGAAGAGGCAAAGAGACCAACATATGATGTCAGCTCCCGGCACCCTGTCGGCACTGACGAAGAGAGAAAGAGACCAACATATCATGTCAGCTCCCGACACCCTATCAGCACTGATGAAGAGAGAAAGAGGCCAACAAACCAGGTCAGCTCCCGGCATCCTGTCGGTGCTGATGAAGAGATAAAGAGACCAATAAACCATGTCAGCTCCCGACACCCTGTCGGCACAGACGAAGAGACAAAGAGACCAACATATCATGTCAGCTCCCGGCACCCTGTCGGCACTGACGAAGAGACAAAAAGACCAACAAAGCATGTCAGTTCCCGACACCCCATCGGCACTGACGAAGAGGCAAAGAGACCAACATATCGTGTCAGCTCCCGGCACCCTGTCGGCACTGACGAAGAGACAAAGAGACCAACAAACTAGGTCAGCTCCCGACACCCCGTCGACGCTGACAAAGAGAGAAAGAGACCAACAGACCATGTCAGCTCCCGGCACCCTGTCGGCACTGATGAACATGAAAAGAGACAAAAAGACCAACAAAGCATGTCAGTTCCCGACACCCCGTCGGCACTGACGAAGAGGTAAAGAGACCAACATATCGTGTCAGCTCCCGGCACCCTGTCGGCACTGATGAAGAGGAAAAGAGACAAAAAGACCAACAAAGCATGTCAGTTCCCGACACCCCGTCGGCACTGACGAAGAGGCAAAGAGACCAACATATCGTGTCAGCTCCCGGCACCCTGTCGGCACTGACGAAGAGACAAAGAGACCAACAAACTAGGTCAGCTCCCGGCACCCCGTCGACGCTGACAAAGAAAGAAAGAGACCAACAGACCATGTCAGCTCCCGGCACCCTGTCGGCACTGATGAAGAGGAAAAGAGACAAAAAGACCAACAAAGCATGTCAGTTCCCGACACCCCGTCGGCACTGACGAAGAGGCGAAGAGACCAACATATCATGTCGGCTCCCGGCACCCTGTCGGCACTGACGAAGAGACAAAGAGACCAACAAACCAGGTCAGCTCCCGACACCCCGTCGACGCTGATGAAGAGACAAAGAGACCAACAGACCATGTCAGCTCCCGGCACCTTGTCGGCACTGACGAAGAGAAGAAGAGACCAACAAACCATGTCAGCTCCCGACAGCCCGTCGGCACCGACGAAGAAAAAAAGAGACCAGTACACCCGCGGGCACCGCCCGGCTCATCCTTCGCCTACGCTACCCGTGGGTGGGGGGCATTTGTGGACACCAAAAATTGCACGCCCATATGTCCTGCCCGCGGTTTCAGAACAACAACAGCATCAAGTGAAGAAATCCCGGAGAAGATGGGTTACCCAAACGCTCCGAATACACACACATTGCCGTGAAGCTGTCTCTAGAGTCACGACAGCAAAGAGAGACTAACCCCCGGAAAGCCCACGACCCATGGGCCCCAAAGGAAACCAAGTGGATCACAACTCATGCTCGCAACGGGCTCAAGTCTGCCTCAGCAGTACGCCCTTGTGCTGCCCCAAACAGCACACCCTCTGTGGCCTTCCAGCGGCACACCCTCAGCGTTGCTCAGAGGCACGCCCTGCAGGCCCACTAGCGGCACACCCCCTGGGCGGCCTCAGCGGCACGCCCCTTGAAGCCCCAACGGCACGCCTTCTTGAGCCCCCAGCGGCACACCCACCATGAGGCCCTGGCCGGCACACACTGGCATGCCCCTCCAGCGGCACACTCCCCGGCGCCCTCCAGCGGCACACTCCAAGTGCCCCTCTAGCGGCACGCTTCCGAACGGCCTTTCAGTGGCACACTCGGGGTGGCCTTTCAACGGCACGCCCCTGCTAGCCCTTAGCGGCACACTCTGCAAGCCCCTCCAGCGACACACCCTGGATGCCACACCAATGGCACGCCCAGGCGTTGCCTTCCACGGCACGCCGTCAAAGCCCTCCAGCGGCACAGCTTGCCAGCCCTCCAGCGGCACAGTGGCCTGGCCTTCCAGCGGCACGCTATGGCTTGTTCCTCACCCGGCGCATCCGATAGAGCGACGTGATGCCCATCCCCTACGACCCTTGGCGCGCAATAGAGCCAGCTCAGGGCTGGCTGAGGCGTCACCCAGAGAGGAAGGCACGCAAGCTACCCCATGCAACCAAGGATGGGAGAGTCAACTCTCATTTAATGCCCATCGTCATCGGACGTTCCGGCCATCGACGGCTCGGCCCGAACGCTCCCGCTGTTGGGGTATAAAAGGCCCCTTCCCCACGGAGAAAAGGGGGGGGGGGCAAGCAGACACAACAGAGAGACCAGAAGAGAGGAAGAGAAGAAGAGGCTGGGGCTCTCCCTGGTGCACCACTCACCGTCGCTGGAGTGAAGAGAAGAAAAGGAGAAGAGAAGAAGAGAGAAAGAGAGGGCGCTACCCCGTTCGCCACCGCCTGTGCGAGGGAGTGAAGAGTGAAGAGAGAAGAGAGTGAGCTATGGGAGGGGAGGAGCTGGTGCTCCGTTCCCCTCCCCACTGTGTTTATTTTGGCTTTTCCGCCCTATCTGTTCTTTCCCTCTCAATGTATTAGCCTCTGTGCTCCCCCTCTACCAAAATAATGGAAGAAATGTTTTTTCCCTTTGCATGGTGTTTTATGTGTATGGCATATGCGCGTCCTCGGGTGTTTGCATTCGTCGCCGTCCTATGCTTTCCTCGTGTCCCCCTACTGCTGGTCGGCTTAGCAGTTCTTCTTCCCTTGCTCATCCTATCGTGGGAAGCATCCCTCTCGTTATCTATCTCGCCCAACCCCTCCTCAAGGCAGAGAGCAAGCTCCTCTTGGACAATGGCTTTAGGGTTCACTCAATACGATGAGCAAAACTCAAGGTTAACTTGGTGCGGACACCCGAGCAGTTGAGCGGCGCGACACGCCGAGCCACCGGTACCGCACACGAAGCACGACTCGAGCCACCTCAGCGTCCATCTGGCTCGGAGACAGCCTGGATGTTAGGGTGCTTGGCCCGGATACAGAGGGGGGGTGAATGAATCCTTCTACAAATAATGGCCAAATTTAAAAAACGGATGCTAGATAAAGAAACAGAATAGAACCAATTCTATTTTACTCAAATACAAACCCATTGAGCGCACCTATTCAAGCATTTAGCGGAAGCAAACCAAACAATCAAGCCACTGCTCAAAAGATTTTTTAGATGGTTCGGTCCTTCAGACCTACATCCACCCCTCACTCCCAACCGGAGTGAGGCTTCACTAGCACACGCTAGAACCAAACAGACTCAGTCTGCAAACAATTGCTGCCACACAGCTTGACCAGGGGAACAACCTCCCCTCTTCCTCCAAACTGGAGGGAACCTCTGGACTTAAATCCACAAGCCCAGAGCCGGAGACAAGTCTCCCTTCCTCCAAACCGGAGGGAACCCACAAGTAGCTCCCAGCTACTTGCAACTGGAGATCAGATCTCCCTTCCTCCTAACCGGAGGGAACCCGACCTCAGACCAGAGGATCGGAAAGCACAGCAAACCAGAAAACAAAGAAAATATAATAAACGAAAAATAACTTCAGCAAACAGAAGCTGAAACACGAGATGCACAATTTGGCTCTCAACGGAGCTGACTGGCCTGGATTTGATCCACGGTCCAGTGAAGACAGATCTTCAGGTAAGCTTCTTTCTTCTTCTCCACGAACTCTCTCATTCACTCTCTCTCTAACTTTCTTTCTCTTAAACTCTCTTCCTCTTTCACACGATCACTATCTCTCTCTCTTTTCTTTTTCTTCTTCTGCTGGATCGAGCTCTCTGTAACACTGCCTTTTCTTTCTTAGCTCTGATCACCCTTCATCGGTGGGCGAAAGGTTTCTCTTTATAGCCGCAGCAGATGGATAGGGCACTGAACGCGTGTGCCTCCCACGCTCGATCCTAGAACCTTCCTGCCACGTGCCCTCTTTGTATTTGTTCCTTCAGCATCGGATCATGTGCACCCAGACATTGGTGAATGTTCTTCCTCGGACCTGCAACGAGATAAGAGCCATTAATATTGAGTGTCATAAAAACTAGAATTGCATGAGGTTAGTGGACACGACAAGAGGTACTAAACAGAGAACGACACGAGATAAGGTGGTGACACAATGAACATTACTAAGAGAACTTTACGAGGTAGACAGAAAAACAACGCAAAGACACGAAGACAAGAACAGAAACCAACACTAAGTATGGTTTCAATACAAGAAGGTCACGAGGACTAGGAAGAATAAAAACGACACGAAGATACAACAAGACAAATGACACGAAAGTGAAACAGGAAGCAACATGAAGTGCTGCGATGTCCTGTACGCACT
>JAHNEJ010000089.1:0-81113 GCA_022559845.1 Amorphophallus konjac | reverse complement strand
ACACTTATGTCTGAAAGAACGTTCTGTAAAATTTTAATAATTTCCTGATCATTTTGGTTATATTTAGCTGATTTATCACTCATGTTGTATTTTTGTTATTCTATTAAAATATTACAAATACAGTGTGAAAAATGATTAAGAGTTTTCAAAAATAAATTTTCTGTTATGAATGATTGTTTACTGCTATGAATGATGGTTTGAATAATTATGATTATTTTTAGTATACTTTGTATAAATTTCATCAATTTTCCATGCATAAAATTTTTTTTATAATTCTAAAAAAATTTAAATTTCTACATGAAAATTTATGAAAAAGTTTCTGTGTACCTTTACATGTAAATGTGATATGCAGTAAAAATTTAATAATTTATAGAACATGGTAGCTAAAGTTAGTCAATTTATGATACATGTTGATATACAAGTAATTCTGGAAATTTTCAAATTCATGCATGCAAAATTGTGGAAAATTTTCTGTGCATTATTACAGACAAATGTAAGTTTCTGTAAAAGTTTAATGGTATTCTACATTTAATAGCTAAATTTAGTCATTTTATGATGCATGTTGGAGTATAAGTAATTTCAGAAAAATTATACTACTACAAAATGATGAAAAATTTCTGTTCTGATCCTTTCTGTAAATGTATTGATTTCTTGAAATTTCACTGCATTCTGATCTCTGTAAATAGAATTAGTAATTTTTGATATATATACATGTCATTATATTTGAATAAGTTGAGAAATTCAGAAAAATAAAAAAAGAGATTTTTAGTAATGGTATATTTCATACTTATTATTCACAGCATGATATTTGAGTGGCATGCGTCCATTGGATATGAGTTATTTATAAATAATTATTGTACCGTTATTACTGTCAAATGGACACGGTCACCATAGGGGGAGACTGGAACCAAACTATAGAAATGCCCCTATGGGGAGGTTCACACTGTACTGGCCCCAACGGTAACGGGGATTGAAATCCTGGAGGTGGACAAGTAGCACTGGTTAAGATGGAGAGGACTTCTCCCGGTTCTGCGCTGTTGGGTCCCGTAGTGCAGGAACACGGATCTAGAGGGGGGGTGAATAGATCCTACTACTAAAAACTATGTCCAATTAAAAACTCAACTAGCACACAGCGGAATATACAAGATTGAGTAATTTAATCTAAACAGGTTTAAACTAGATTCACTCAATCTCACCGAGCTCACACGATTGCACAAACAGATAGGATAGAGAACACACAATCACAATAATCAAACCACAAGACACGGGATTTTTAAGGTGGTTCGGGACCACGACGGGCTCCCTACGTCCACCCCTCACCAAACCGGTGAGGCTTCACTACACGCTACAAATGTAGCAACACGGGGACGAACCCCAACAACACACACGCTGCTTTCGCAGCAAACCACACACACACAAGGCCTTGCCTCAAGCTACTCCCACAGCACACACACACACACACACACACACTGGGGAACACACCCGAAAAAATTCCTCACACGGAGTCACAACTCCATCCACACACACGTAGGCACTGCCTACACAACCACACGGGAGTAAACTCCCAACCACACACGGGGAACACACCCCAAGTTATGCCCAACCACACACGCGGATGTACTCCGCACAAAACGACGCACATAAATCAACACACACACTCGGAGACCCCTTTCTCCGAACACCCACACAAAGCATTATCTCAAATGTTTATGAACCAAAAACACATATGTGCTATGACCCTCCAAACAAATTATAGAAATGAAAACTAGACAGATGTGTCAAGTATAAGGCTCCCCCTTCTTCAGCAAAATCTGATTCTCCTTGCTCGTTGACGGATGATCATGATTTAGATATCATCTTCTTCGTCTCCTCAAGTTGCACGTCTTCACCTGAAAGAACAGATAGAAATGATAAGCTCAAACTTTAAGTTAATCTCAATCAAGACAATAGAAATGAACGGTTTAGAGATCCCCCTCTTCATCTTCATCCTATACAAGGATCACATGAGCATTAGGATTGTTGAATCACACAATTCGCAGCTCATATATATGTATGCAAGAGAGAGTGGATATAAGACTTATAAAACCATCCAAAGATGTCTTAAGATAGATATTCAAGCTCAATCAACAACGATTTTGAGAAATCAGAATGAAGAAGATGTTGCAGTGATTAGAGCTCCCCCTTTCTCTCCTTTGAACATATTTGAATGCTTCTGAAGTATGGAACCCGTTCTTGAAGAAGAATGATTGATTCTTGCATGGATGATGCTTGTAGCATGAATTTCTTCACAGCTTGTGGCAGAGGAATGGATGAGAACGTGAAACCTTGTTCTTCCCTTCATACATAAGCTTAAAACATGGTGGAAGATGCCTTGGAGCTGCTACCTGCGACCTGCACACACAAAGGTTAGAGGAAAATGATTTTCAGATCTAGCATCATGTTTTTTAGGGTTTGCAACCCAAAAGATGTATATAAATGATTAGAACGGTCAAGGGACAGCTTGGGGACAAGATCCACACTTTGTGGAGTGATTTGGGGCTTTGACTCGGATTTGAAGACTTTAGGGGCAAGAAAATGGCGGTCAAAGATGGAGGCTGGACGTCCGACCGGAAAGGGTCGACCCCAGGGTCGACCCTTAGGCTCACAGAATCCAAACATAACCTAAAATATGGTTCTGGGTTACAGGGGTCGACCCCAGGGTTGACCCTCGTGTTCCCAGAACCCAAAATAGAACCACATTTGTGGTTCTGGTTTACAGGGGTCGACCCTTCCATGGGTTGACCCCAGGGGTCGACCCTTTCAGGCAGATTTCAAGAAAATGGGTATGTTTTGATTCTGTTTGAACGGAACCTGAGAGGGTCGACCCCATGGGTTGACCCCTTCTAGTTTGGGCCTGAAAAATAAGTAAAAACACCATCAAATCAATGGGAAACAATTGATTAAATATTACCATAATCCCATGAAGATCAACCATGATTTTTCATCCTGAAACACATGATAAAGCAAGATGTTAGATCAAGATCAAAATATATGGGTCATGCATTAACATATGAAGCTAGTTTGGAGACCGAGACCCAAAAGACATGAAATGGGATTACGAAATCATTAGCATGAGGCATATGAGAATTCCCATGAAGATCTGTATCAAGGCACTAGAGAACCCAATTTTCCAACTCAAGATTAGAAGAGTGTCACCATGGATTCCAATATAACTTCTTACCATTGCATGATGAACAACTTTGGAATCAAGGCACGCAAAACAATATTGAGTCATATTCCATTTGATCAATCTCCAAGCTCCAAGCTCATCAAACCACACATCACAAAGCAATCTCACCAAGTGTAGAGACAATGTTTGTGCTAACCTCAAAGCACGTATGAGCCTTAATGCATCCACAGGATGATAAGCCTTATAGAATTACAATGCATCCACATGATGATATCCCAATAGAAACAGTTTATGATCATTTCCACAACCATTTCAAACTCCATACACATGACGACATGAACAACCATTCTCGCACACGGCCAAGCAACAAAGGCATTTTGTAATCATCAAAATCACATGCACAACAATCTCCCCCATTTTGATGATGACAAAATATTTATGCTATAATGCTCTCTCATAAAGCTCTCTCTCCCCCTTTGACATAATCAGAAATGGGGATCATGATGGGGGATCCAAGATGGCATGAACTAATATGCGCAATATGCATGATATGCATGAACTAATTGCAAAACTGTTGGATACCAATTGTTGAAATTGGAGATGCAAATGTGGACAATATGGTCATGTAGAATGCAAGATGACAAAACGATATGCAAATGCTCACGAGTTGTAGCAATTGAAAATGGTGTATGGCATGACAATAATGAGCAAGTAAACAAGCACTCAAACACCCATAGAAAGGTATTAACTCATGCAAGTCCTGATGAGTTAAGCAGATAAGATCACATGCAATGCTCCCCCTTTGACATTGACACAATAGATGATTGGCTTTGATTTTCAAATTTTTAATTTTTAGTTTTCTTGTGAAATGCATGAAACATGATGTATGAAAGTGATGAAACATGAAATGCATACAATGTAACCAATCATATATCTATAGATACATGCAACATAACTCCTTCACAAGAAGTGATACCAATTGATTTAAAGTGAGGGGATAGGTGTAGGAAAAGTGCAAGTGAGTCATTAAGTTCAGAATGCTCATGATTACACCTAGAGGATTTGTCAGATAAATAGGAGAAGACGTACAGCAGGTCAAGCAATTAATCAAATTTTCAAAATACATATCAAATCAAATTACCATGTGCAAGTGAGTAACATGAGTATGAATCTTAGCCATATGGATAACCGATTTTCAAGTAAACACAATAGTAAGTTCACAAACTACATTTCAATCTAGAGAACAGCGTATTGGAGGCTTCGCTCTTCCTCATCAAATTATCATCAGTAATTTTCACACTGACAATCTGAATTTTTCTAAGAAGGATCAGGTTCAAATAATTCCTTTTTACGCGAGGAGACACATGGAGCTCATGCCAGAATCCCCGGTTACTCAGAATACTGAACCTTGTCACCTCATTTGAACAGAGATACTTTAGTCAACACTTTTCAGAAATGAACCACATCACGTCTCAGGTGACATGTGCCCAGTTTACTCAGTGAGACTTAGCATTGCTCTGCCTTTCATTTCAACCATTTTTTTTGTATGTGGAGGCAGGCAGCTTTTTCCTCAACTGTCTCTTATCATCCATGCAGCAAGTTGAATTACTTTAGAGTGTTGAAATGAAATTCCTATATCCTTATGAATAACACTCAATTTCACATTAAAGTGCATGAAGTGTACGAATTTGATTTAACATGTATGGAGAAAATTTAACTTAGAACAGGATAGTGTAGCTCCCCCTATGTAAATGCAATAAGCATGAAATGCTCCCCCTTAGAGTTTTACATGAAGCACACTTGTTAAGACTCAGATGCAACATTATTTATCAATGAGTATATGGTCTTAGAAGTTTCAAAGGAAGGGGTTGAATAGCATATAATAACATGCAAGCATACGATGAGATATGCATATGCAATGCAAAATGAAAAGATATGCAATTTCAGTTCTTGAAATGTTGGCTCCAAAGATATGAGACCAATTGTTGGAAGTATTCATTTTGGCATTTATGCAACATGAAATGTGCAAAATGATGCATTTCAAAATGCACTATATGTATGCTGAAAATGCCAACTATGCAACAAGACACACGATGAGCTTCATCTTCCAAAAGCACTATGTGAATGATATGCAGAGAATGATATGCAAATATGCAATGTGATGCAAGATTTCAGATTTCACATGACACTCTATATGCACCAATGCAACTAATGCATGACACGCATTACCAATTGTTCAAATGTGAGGACACAATTTTATTCTGAAAAGAGAATTCAGAAAATTCATTCAAAGCATCAAAATCATCACATGTGAACTTTTCTTGAAAACAGTTGTGCTTTTATCCAGAAAGATGAGTGGCACATTGGTAAAGACCATGGAACATTGATCAACTTCAGTCCTCAAGATGTTCAGCCACAAACACAATATCATCATGCTGAGAGAATGGAAAAACATCATTTTCAAAATTTTCAGCATGCAAAACTCCCCCATAATCAATGCATGATTTCAGAAAATTCATTTAAGTTGGATGCCATATGCATAGATGATTCATGGTACCGGGCGGAGGCATATTCTCACGCATGGTGATAGCTTTCAGACATGCTTGACCTGCCCTTCCACATGTCACCATTTTATATACCATGTAATCATTGAAATGATGATCAGAAACAAATGTATGGGTTTAGCAAAAGTCATTCAATGGCTACACTCTCATATATGATGCTCAGATGTTTCAATACCATACAGCCAAGCATTCATTATCCACATTGTCAAGAACAACCAAGGGGTATTCAAACCTTCAAAATCACTGTCTGTCAAGTTATGGCATTAACATCAAGACCAAGGAGCTTCAAACAAACACTTTATTTTCTCACCTTTGTCTTGAGTTACCTTTATTAGCATTCTCAAATTCTTTGCCTTATTTCGCTTGTTGTCTTCTGCATCAATAAGCTCCTTTCTTTCTCTCCTGCAAGAAGTATATCGATATTAGCCAAAGGAGTTCCATTGAGACCCAAATTCGCATTTCATATAGGGCAGCACATAAAGATATGACAAGATCAAGAACCCCATGCCAAAACCCTTTCAAAACTCCTTTAGGATAAGAAGAGAAACCCTGCACAAAGCATTGCACCAAAGACTGGCCAAGTTGACTTAGGCCTCAACAAATGTCGACTTGAAGCACCCATGACCTCGGATTGGCCTTAAGGCATTCCTCTATCAAAGTTCTCATATTGCAGACTTGAGTATCCAAGCTTCCTTAGATCTTTGGAGTTTAGCAGCACTTTAAGAAGAGCATTCCACGGCAATTCATTTTCTGTACTTGTGTCTTGAGCATCCATCATCTTCCAAGCCTTCCACTTGACCTCAAGACAATCCTGCAACAAAATTCTCATTTGGTTACTTTGGGTACCCAAACCTTCTTGGGTCCCAGATGATTAGTTGCACCTCTAGAGGGTGCCTTCCACAGTTTTTGGGCATGCATATCATCAAAATACATTAAGGAGCAAACATGCATGGTATGCCCAAACTCACCACAATAATGACAACAACCAAGAGACTTCACAGAATTCTCATAAACATGATAATCAAATTTCTGTGATTTAGCATGAATGTTATCATTATAAGCATGGAAATTTCTCTTCTTCACAACAAGATGAGCATGAAATTTCTGTGAGTTGGCGAAAGTATAATTATTTTTGACTTTGAAATTCTTTCTTTCATTTGCTTGCCAACACTGTGACACATGGTGTCCTACCTTTCCACATTTAAAACAAGCAACCCTTTTTCTTTTGGAAACAAGTTCATTTTTGCATGCTTTCAAATCATCCGATTTCATAATGAAACAATCATTCATCAAATGACCATGCTTACCACAATAATGACAATTGACATTTGTTGATTTTGGAGCATGGTTTTTGTGACTTTTGTGAGCATGAATCCTATTGCTCCTAGGTTGAGCCTGAGCCTTGGGATTTGATTTCTCAACACAAGAAGCATTTGACATATTTGAGGAACAAGAAGCATGCACAAAAGATGTTTGAGTCTTTAGCCCAAAGACTTTCTTTTTGGTGGGTTCATACCCAAGACCTTCTCTTTGAAAATTTACCTTGGTCCCCAAAATCTTGTTCAGATTTTCTTCCCCATTCACAAACTTAGACAAGAAGCATTCAGATCAATAATTTCCTTTTCAAGTGATGAAATATGCAATTCATAGAAATGATCTCATTGTCACAGGAAATGACTCTTTCATTCAATTGGGCATTGATGGTTTTGTAGCTCTCCATCATTTGTTCAAGCACATGCATCTTGTCAGATTCATCAACAATCATAGATTTCCCTTTTTCAAGTTTTTCAAGATTTTGCAATCTACTTTCAAGCAGGGAGATTTGAATTAGCATCGCACTGTTCTCCTTTTTGAGTTCTTCATTTTCATTTGCAAGTTTATCATTCATAATCAATTCATTGCAAATATCATGATCAATAGAGTTTGACTCCATTTTGTTTCTTAGATCTTTTTCAGTTTTCTCAAATTGATCAATTATGTTCTTGAGGGCAACATTTTCATTTCTCAAACATGCAATGGTTTCTTTGTGACATTCAACATCATGCTCTAAAAGTTCATTGAAGTTAACAAGCTCAGAACATTTATCACAAGAACCATTTTCATGGAGCATGTTTTCAGATTTCTTTTTCAATTTTCTATTTTCTGACTTGATTTTCTTATATTACTTTTCCAACTCATCATAAGCCTCAACAAGATCATCAAGAGTAAATTCTTCAGAATCTGAATTTACCTCTTCTGCATTTTGTCACTTTGTTGATCAGCATCATCGGCCATGAGACATTTTTGCCTTTCCTTTTCTTGAGCTTTGATCAACCGGTCCATAAGCACCTTTGCCGTCCTACAAGAAGATACAAATGGATACTTGTTAGTATTTACAGAAGCTTTCAATAAACTCAAAGCAGTAACATTATCATGATGCATCATTTTAACTTGATTAGACCACTTGGTCTCATCTAGAGGTAATATGTGTGGACCATGATAAATCAATTTCAAAGACTAGGATTAATAGAATTGATCACCACACACAGTTTACCTAGCCATGAATCAAAATCGAACCAGTGAAGATTGGCAGACAATTCATTGAGATATGTTCAGAAAAAATTCATGATTGTAGAATGCACTAGGATCACTCTGTAGATCGCAAGATCTAGGGACAACAGAGCCTCGCTCTGATACCAATTGTTGGGTCCCGTAGTGCAGGAACACGGATCTAGAGGGGGGGTGAATAGATCCTACTACTAAAAACTATGTCCAATTAAAAACTCAACTAGCACACAGCGGAATATACAAGATTGAGTAATTTAATCTAAACAGGTTTAAACTAGATTCACTCAATCTCACCGAGCTCACACGATTGCACAAACAGATAGGATAGAGAACACACAATCACAATAATCAAACCACAAGACACGGGATTTTTAAGGTGGTTCGGGACCACGACGGGCTCCCTACGTCCACCCCTCACCAAACCGGTGAGGCTTCACTACACGCTACAAATGTAGCAACACGGGGACGAACCCCAACAACACACACGCTGCTTTCGCAGCAAACCACACACACACGAGGCCTTGCCTCAAGCTACTCCACAGCAGCACACACACACACACACACACACACACACACACACACACACACACACACACACACACACACACTGGGGAACACACCCCGAACAAATTCCTCACACGGAGTCACAACTCCGTCCACACACACGTAGGCACTGCCTACACAACCACACGGGAGTAAACTCCCAACCACACACGGGGAACACACCCCAAGTTATGCCCAACCACACACGCGGATGTACTCCGCACAAAACGACGCACATAAATCAACACACACACTCGGAGACCCCTTTCTCCGAACACCCACACAAAGCATTATCTCAAATGTTTATGAACCAAAAACACATATGTGCTATGACCCTCCAAACAAATTATAGAAATGAAAACTAGACAGATGTGTCAAGTATAAGGCTCCCCCTTCTTCAGCAAAATCTGATTCTCCTTGCTCGTTGACGGATGATCATGATTTAGATATCATCTTCTTCGTCTCCTCAAGTTGCACGTCTTCACCTGAAAGAACAGATAGAAATGATAAGCTCAAACTTTAAGTTAATCTCAATCAAGACAATAGAAATGAACGGTTTAGAGATCCCCCTCTTCATCTTCATCCTATACAAGGATCACATGAGCATTAGGATTGTTGAATCACACAATTCGCAGCTCATATATATGTATGCAAGAGAGAGTGGATATAAGACTTATAAAACCATCCAAAGATGTCTTAAGACAGATATTCAAGCTCAATCAACAACGATTTCGAGAAATCAGAATGAAGAAGATGTTGCAGTGATTAGAGCTCCCCCTTTCTCTCCTTTGAACATATTTGAATGCTTCTGAAGTATGGAACCCGTTCTTGAAGAAGAATGATTGATTCTTGCATGGATGATGCTTGTAGCATGAATTTCTTCGCAGCTTGTGGCAGAGGAATGGATGAGACGTGAAACCTTGTTCTTCCCTTCATACACAAGCTTAAAACATGGTGGAAGATGCCTTGGAGCTGCTACCTGCGACCTGCACACACAAAGGTTAGAGGAAAATGATTTTCAGATCTAGCATCATGTTTCTTAGGGTTTGCAACCCAAGAGATGTATATAAATGATTAGAACGGTCAAGAGACAGCTTGGAGACCAGATCCACGAATTAGGGAGACATATAGGGCATTAGGAATTGATTGGTAGGACTTTTGGGGCAAGAAAATGGCGATCAAAGATGGTGGCTGGACGTCCGACCGGAAAGGGTCGACCCCAGGGTCGACCCTCGGGCTCACAGAAGCCAAACAGAACCTGTTTTATGGTTTTGGGTTACAGGGGTCGACCCTCGTGTTCGCAGAACCCAAAACAAAACCACATTTGTGGTTCTGGTTTACAGGGGTCGACCCTTGGGGTCGACCCTTTCAGGCAGATTTCAAGAAAATGGGTCTGTTTTGATTCTGTTTGAACGGAACCTGAGAGGGTCGACCCCATGGGTCGACCCCTTCTAGTTTGGGCCTGAAAAACAAGTAAAAACACCATCAAATCAATGGAAAACAATTGATTAAATATTACCATAATCCCATGAAGATCAACCATGATTTTTCATCCTGAAACACATGATAAAGCAAGATGTTAGATCAAGATCAAAATATATGGGTCATGCATTAACATATGAAGCTAGTTTGGAGACCGAGACCCAAAAGACATGAAATGGGATTACGAAATAATTAGCATGAGGCATATGAGAATTCCCATGAAAGATCTGTATCAAGGCACTAGAGAACCTAATTTTCCAACTCAAGATTAGAAGAGTGTCACCATGGATTCCAATATAACTTCTTACCATTGCATGATGAACAACTTTGGAATCAAGGCACGCAAAACAATATTGAGTCATATTCCATTTGATCAATCTCCAAGCTCAAGCTCATCAAACACACATCACAAAGCAATCTCACCAAGTGTAGAGACAATGTTTGTGCTAACCTCAAAGCACGTATGAGCCTTAATGCATCCACAGGATGATAAGCCTTATAGAATTACAATGCATCCACATGATGATATCCCAATAGAAACAGTTTATGATCATTTCTACAACCATTTCAAACTCCATACACATGACGACATGAACAACCATTCTCGCACACGGCCAAGCAACAAAGGTATTTTGTAATCACCAAAATCACATGAACAACATGCGCAGTAACCAAGACTCATCAATGTTTACCTAGGTGATTGAGTACCAACTGACTGTCCTTCTAGTGGTGGTTTGGGCACTGTGTCTGACTATTTATACCACTATTACTGTTTACGGAACTACTGCTACTGTTCACTGAGTCGTTATTAATACGACTATTACTGCTCACTGAATTGAATATCGGAACTATTATTACTATTCATTGAATCAATACTGAAACTACTGTTACTGCTCAATGAAATGATATAGAAGTGTTGTTGCTTATTAAACTGTCATTGTATTTTACTGTTATTACACTGTAAATATTTACTGTTAATGAATCTCTAGTATATCGAATGGTGATTTAGAAAAGGGCAGATTATGTCTGTCTGGATCCTTTCACTATGCATGAGACTACTCCGCCTAGTACTGGAATCATTCGTTAATGTTTGCAAACCATGAATTCTTATTTACTTTATCATTGATAGAATAAAGTTTTAATGTACATGTTTTCTTTGTAAAATGATAATAGCATGACTTATGAACGTACAAATTGAAATTGGGTTAAATGTAATAATCTCATATGTATCTAATTGAAATTATGCCTAAGAATGACTTTATGAAATGAATTACCGTAAATCACTTTGGATATGTTTATACATGTTATGACTGGGGACTATGCTTAGTCTCTTACTGGGTCTATTCGTAGACTCATCCCGTTGAACATTTTCAGGAGAAGCGGTAGAAGAAAGCGAGGAGTGATCTCGCAGTGTTCTGACAGCGATTTGGAGTTACTTCGAGTCATTATCTTAGGTAGTTGTGTTATGAGTTATGTTAGTTATGTAAAAGAAAAAAATATATGTGTGAAATTTATATTTGTTATAAAAGACTTGTGAAATTGTTACCTTTATGTAGATTTTATGTGGACGAAGACATTTGAATGTAAGCTGATGATTTGAGAAATTTTATTTCCGCTGCAATAATATCTCAGTGTTTATGTGAAATTCTCGACCATAATGTACCGTTTGGGTTGTCCCACTGTGACGCTCCGATCGAAATCTAACGTGAGTCCTTACGATTGGACCGGGTTTACGAGTCGGGGCGTTACATGAGACGTGGCTGAGTTCCTCTTTTGCTGCTTCACGTGAAAGAGGGGAGGTCGAGGGGATTGTCAACACCGTGAATTTTTAGGATAGAGTGAAGGTATTAGTGTCATTGATAGAGTCACTGTATGAGGTGTTGCGATGTGTGGATGGGGATAGAGTACCAACCATAGGGTTGGTGTACAGCAAAATTGAAGCTGTCAAGCGCAAGATCCTTGCAACGTCTAAAAAATATGCACCCACCATCTTAGAGATTGTAGAGGACAGATGGGACAGACAAATGAGCCACGATCTTCACATGGCAGGTAAACACTTACATTCTCGTCCAATAAATGAGCTGTGATCTTCAGCTGATACTAATATGTAATTCATTATCTTGCGATTGTAGCGTACTATCTACATCCGGCCTCCCAATATGCTCGGGGCCTTGCTTATGACGTTGCTTTGATAGAATCAGTCAACATTGTGGTAGACCGATTGTCTGCCACCCCAACAGATGATGCTGATGCGTTGAATGAGGTATACTTGGATATTTTACCACTGAGGATATGAAATGAAATATACACTTAATATTTTTCGATAATGCAGATGAAAATATTTAGAGAGGCAATTGGTTCATTTGCGACACCTAATGCCGTGGCCAGTCGTGACAGACTCGATCAAGGTAATGTGTCTTCACAATGTACATTTTATAGCTCGAGAAGTAATTTTTACATCTAACTATTATATTATACGTGATCAGCCTTAATCACAGCTGAGTGGTGACTAAATTACGGCACAAATGCACCTGTATTAAGGAAGATCGCAATAAGAGTTCTATCGTAAGCATCCTCGTCGCGTAGGTGTGAGTGGAATTGGTCGACGTTCTCCTTCTTACATACTAAGCTGAGGAATAGGCTAACACACCGCAGACTAGACAAAATGGTGTATGTTCATTACAACATGAGGCTAAAGGTTCGGCATGTGCAAATGGATACAAGGAGAGGAGAGGGAGATTACGACCCAACGGATGTTGTGTTTGCGAGACGATGATGACCCTATGGTAGTATGGGTTGCAAGAGCCACAACCGAGCGTGGTGAGGCATAACTGGACGAGGAGGCTGAAGAACCAGGCGAGACACCACGGCCTAATACTTTTCTCACAGTAGCTGTACAAGAGGCAGTGGGGGAGGGAGATGACATCCATGCGCAGTTGGCTGGTGATGAGTCAGCAACGGGACGTGATGATGAAGTTAATTTGGATGAAGACCTCGTCATTGGGGGTGGAGAAACATCATATACGTACGATGATATAGCATGGGAGCAATTGATGCAACCTCTATCAATTGAGCGTCCACCGCCAGCTCAGGTGAATTAAAATATGAAAATCGAATCACATATTTGATTAGATAGCGTAGTCATATATTGATGTATGATGATGTAAGAAATATATTGCAGGTCGGTCCGACAAATGACAACATTGCGGGAGAACAGTGGTCCCGGGTTGCTGCACTGCGGCATTCAATATCTGCGGATCTCAAAAGGTTATCCACTTCAAGAGAGGCTAGGGGGACTTCCTCATTTAGAGAGGTGAAATTATATTGTCATTTCTACATTTATATGTTATATTTCATTGGTAATTGAATATATTATTCTTTCAATTGTGTAGTCTTCGGTAGCATCAAAACAACCATCTCAATCTGCTGCGTCACGACGCTCAACATCTAAGGCACCTAGTCAGTCGTCTCAGGCATCTAGAGAGAGACAACATGCAGCAGTTAAGCCGCCCCCTGCTCCACAGAATAAAATATCATCATGGACCATATTATTCAGAAGCAAGAAGGACAAGGAACCACCATTAAATCTGATAGATATTGCAGACATGGAGACATTAGATCCCAATGCAGATGACGACACTCCCGAACCCTCTGTTGAGCCCCGCATCAGAGGGAGTCATAATTCTGATGATGATAGTACACCGACAGGGTCTTCATCCCATAGAGGTGGCGGTTCTCAAGGTGGTCAACAGAGTTGTCGTGAGGATACTAGTGCTGGTGGCAGAGAGTACAGCAGTGGTCATAGTAGAGGTCGTGGGGGCCGTGAACATGCCGCATGGATAGAGGAGCAACACTTCACACATGTCACGCAAGATGAGGACCATGGTGCTCCACCGCCAGGGACAAGGCGGGCAGCTGATCATTGGGATCCCTACTATGGAAGTTTGGTTGCAAACAGTACCAGCTATCAAGGCATATTGTCTGATTTTGAGAGGATGAGCACACATGACTCTCAGGGATCTGGAAGCTCGTATAGACGGTCATGGCCGCAGCAGCCGATATATCATGGCGACTCAGATAGCAGTAGTTCATTTTTCCCATCGTATCAATATCCTTATGTCACAGCTGCGCTAGTAGAGGTCATGTACGCACAAGGTCCGCAGCAGTATGAATACTACGTACGCATGTACTGGGAGAACTATGTAGGTTCAATCCACTATGAAGACTATTTGTCATATCTGCGGATCACATTTAATGTCAGATTATTTGGAGATGGGCACTGACCCAGTTTGGGTCCATAGATACTGCGAACATCGCATCACCGGCATACATAGATTTGCGGAGCACCTTGCGGGAGTGGGACGCGATGTTCGTGCATGCGACCGAGTTATGGGAGATGTCCGACATTCCTTTCGGACACAATTACAAGAGAGATACGGTTCTCGTAGCACATCCAGGGCATCTTCTTCTACGTCCCGGGTACCCCCACCACGAGCATCGGGAGCAGCAGGATCTTCCTCCACGTCCAGAGTTCGAGCAGCACCAGTACCAGCACCAGTCGCACCAGTAGCACATGATAGAATTGAATGTATAGATGTAATGAAGACTTTTTTTAGAGATTTTCATGTACCATCTACCGCTGCACATGACCCATCATTTGTGCAGATGGTTACATATTTTCAGTCCCACCCACATGTACCTCCACCCACTAGGATAGAGTTAGATTATACAGGTGATCAGTCTCATGTATCTGATGATGAGTTTTGGGATTCAGACTTCACTGATGATGATGATTAGTGAGTCTTGAGGTTCGGGCTTCACAGATGAGGAGGATGAGTGAGTTTTTGTATTTTATACTTCATGAATGAATGTCATTATTATGTCATTGTTTACTTTAACATATTAAGTAATTTAAGTGAATTTTTTATGTATTATATATAATATGATGTTTAATTAAGCGGTGTAATATGTTATTTTTATATAATTAATTATGTGTAATTTAGTATGGATCTATTATCATAAAAAAACTCTATATTCTAATATTTTTAAATATAAATAACATTTAATCTTTAAATAGAATTTTATTAAAAAACTTAAAAAATATTAAAAAAATCGCGCGCCGAGAGCCCGAGAGGGCGGACCGGGTCGTTGTGCGACCCGGCCGACCCGACCCGTCCCGCGCCAAGATCGGGTCGGCCGGGTCGGCAAACCTTGGTCTTACCCAAGGTGCCATTCGGAGCCGAGGCAGCGACCGATCACCCCTTATAAATTTTTTTTTTAATTCCATACATATCTATAAAAGAAGGCCGGAGGGTGCGAACTGTCGCTGTGGGCGGTCCCGGCAGGCGCACAACATGGCCGCTGGCCCCGCCGCCAAAATCTGGCGATGGAGACCCCACGTGTGGGGTATTCTGCTTTCAAATTCTACAGATTTTACATCATTCACTGGCTCGTGCAGAAATCTATCTCTCTCCTTTATGCTTAGTGGCCACCGCCATTATTTTATTTAGAAACATTTCATCCTAGGGCAAGCATGGGTAGTCGGCCACCATCTGCAGGCGTCGACTGCTCTGCCCCGGCGATCTGCCATTCCTATCCACCTCCCATCGGGATTTCATGCCCCTATGGCCACCGGATTCTTCTGTTGAGCATATCCAAGTGATTTTAATGATAACAAAACTCCGGACATGTGTTCTATCACGTGCCTTGCATTAGTGATTAAATACGAGCTTCGTACGTAATTAAGGACTAATTCCATCATGAATTATGCTTAAAAGTTCATGACTTTTCAAACGCGTAAAAAGAGCTCAAATGGACTTGAAATCAATAACAACATACGTTCAATTCAATCCGTCATCATGTGGATATGATCTACTGGGCTGACAACTCATTTTTGCAGGTTTTCAACAGTCCGGTCGACCAACGGACAAGGGCCGATCGACTAGTTTTTTCAGCAATAAAAAATGAATAGAGTTGTTACAGTCCAATCGACCTAAGGTTACAGACTGGTCGACCGGAATTTCCAGGGATGAAATATCAACAGTCTGTTACAGACCGGTCGACCGCTCCATGTCGTCCGGTCGATCGCCCGTCCCGAAGCAGCTTATTTTGACTTTTTATTTTAAGCACGGGGAGTGGTCTTATTTCTTCTTTGCTTAAACCCAAACCCTCCATTCATGCCATGAATTTTGGATCCGGTCCCTGGCTTGTCCTTTGACCATCCAAGATCTATAAAAACCTCTCATTGGAGTCAAAAACCCTAATCACAAAAGAAGATCAAGAAGGCTATCGAATGGTGGAAGAGAGTTGCTACTGTAGCTCCGTGAACAGTGCTGCGTCCAAGAGTTCTTCATCCAAGAGCAAGATTTTCAAGATCATCTGCAGGCCATTCAAGTGAAGATCTAACAGAGGAGGAAGCTTCATCCAAGATCACCTTCATCCACTAAGGGGGAGCTTGAATCTAGCTTTTATTTCCTACTTTCTCCCTCTATTCTTGTTGGGCATCAATCTTGTGTTCTTGTAATATCAAACACCTGTGTGTGTGTGTGGATCTACGCGGATCCGTGTGTGTGTGTGTGATTTCTTCGTTTCCTCACATCTCTTTGTGATTCGGTGCCTGTGCACCTTCGTGGGAGTTCCGAACTCCTCACGTGTGTGTGTATTTTTAATCTTGTAATCTCTTACAAGATAGTGTGGGAATCCTCACAGATCGTGAGGGGTGGACGTAGGTTGCTGTTGTTGCATCCGAATCACCTAAAAATCGATGTCTATTGTGTGGTTTATTCCTTTTCTTCTATCCTCATTCTGTGCAGCACACACGTAGATTAAGTTGGCTGTATTATTTGAATTAGATCTAGCATAATTTATCATTCTTATATTAGATCTCGGGTATATTAAGAGGTGAGTTCGGATCGGCAAGGCAAATCTTGTAAGGAAGATAACATCTTGCGTGAGTAGAATCTCCGGATTCCCACCTCCGCCATCGTACCTAAGATCGGTTGAGTGCGATAGATTCTATTAGATCTGAGTATTTTCATATAATTCTGAAATTCATTACGGCTGGTATTCACATTTGTTTGAATTGGGCAAGATTTTGTTAAAAGTTTATAAGTACCCAATTCACCCCCCTCTTGGGTGTCATTGATCGCGGGACTTCATCTTCCATGTTTTGGAAGAATCGCAGACAGAGCAGAATACATAAATTCAGAAGAAGAAAAATGCACGGACATTATTGGAGTATCACCTCCAGTCAAAACCGATCAAATGTGTTCTCAGGAAATTAATCTGACTCTGATACAAAATGTAAGCGTATGTGATTCCATCAGATCTTTCGAGTTTTCACGGCGAAGAATATTCTTGGAGATGCGGTCTATGCGAGACCGGTGAACATGAGGTCTTCTCTCTCTCACTTCTCCCCATAATCCTTTTGATAGATGGAAACTCAAAAGATTTGTCCGTGGAGAGAGAGTGAGACCAAGGCTCTCGTATTAATATAAATCCCCATTAGGAGTGGTTACTCCCATGAAGAGTTGTCTTCCTCGTTAAGGGATGTCTCTCCCATCAAGAGTCTTTGTTGGAGTTAAACTAATTTCATCTAATTTAGGTCCAGAGATAAATAACCTTAATAACTGATTTCCTTAATATAATACAAAGATCAGAGTTAATTAAGCCACCTTACGGATAAATGCTAACACCCACTACTCGTCCTAACTAAGTTGGTTGTATTCTCGATCCAAATTGAAGAACCAAAGAGAGCAATCTAACTGCTTTCCTTTCTATACTTATAATTAGGAAAGCCCTCAGCCCCCAACCAATTTGGGATTAGTGGCCCCATGGGTTTCCCTCTCCAAGAGGAAGACTAACTTTCCAATTTCAAATAGGAAACGGGCCGAATGCCCCTTGGCTTTGGGCCACCCCTCGGTTGGCAGCCCAATGGGCCCTGCAGCCCATTGTCTAACAGTTCTCCCCGATTTCTGCCTCAATAGTCAGAATGGAATGGTGTATCCCATCAGTGTAACCTGAGAAGAATTGGCTTTGCAGCGTACCCAAGCTATTTACACACCTTGGCTGTGCAGGATGTTTTCTTCTTCTTCTTCTTCTTCTTCTTCTTTCGTGAAAATATGGTGAGGTGAGGCTCCACCTCACCTATCCATATATGTACAATCCAACCCTCCGTTAGATGATTCAAGAACAATTAAAAAAATAAAGAACATAGTATTCTTTATTAGGTCACATACTTTTTTTGAATATTTTTTTGGCTATACGGTGGAGGATTGGACTGTACACCGAAGATCACCAGAGGGAATGACACTCATGTTTACTTTATGATTTGGCACATGATAATTGTCTTAGAAATGCCAAAGGAGCATTATCTGTTTGTTTTTTAAAGGTGTAAGCATTATTAACAAAGTGACGTATTTTTTTCTTCGGTAGGCACTTTTTTTAAAAAAAATGAGGAGGAGGGAAATCTCGGATTGAATCGGGGACCTCCTCGGTACAAAAGGAGAGGGTGTGCACTCCGCCAAGAGGGGGGGGGGGGGGAACAATATTAACAAAGTAATGTGTGCTGTGGGCTCAGATTCTTTTAAACGTGTACTGCAGGTCCACCGAGATTGCTTCAATGCTAATTTGTCCAGATCATGCTTTATCATGTGTAAAAATCAAAGGCAGACAAATAAACAAGCATAACGTACATCATGTTTACAGATATAAGTTAAGCATCGCAATTACACATACCTTTTCCCGGGGGGGCTATGAGCAGGCCGCAGCCAAATTTTACGAGTCTCAGATCTACCGACTAATATGATTTATAGGATGTTTGGTTAGTAATTTTTTATCTTTTTTTTTCTCTGAGAATAAAAATTAAAATAGATAACTCTTTTAAATATGTTTGATAAGACGTTTTTAACTTTTTAAGATGAAATCTCGTTCGATTATAATTTCTCTCAAACTAAAAATAAGTCTTGTCATATATATTTTTTTTTGTGAAAGGAACTCGCAACAGCACCGGGTCTAGCACCGGCCGCGTGCACAACACCTCGAACAGCACCAGTGGCGGAGCCAGGAGAGGGCAAGGGGGGGCAATTGCCCCCCCTTGACTTGGGTAAATCCCTCTCTCTCTTTACATTTGCCTCCCACCCTCTGTTGGGTTTTTTGGGTCCATTAGATGTCTATCGATGATAGATATCTAAGTTTTACGATTAAATTAAAATGTCTACTTATGGTGGATATTTATCACCCACATTCATTGGTTGGTTATTTAACTGTAAATCGACGATGGAGATTTTATTTTGTAAGATAGAAACTTAAAAGAGACAAAAGAGGATAAAAACATCACAGTAGAACCGTAAAAAAATATTATGGCTGTCGACTGAGAAACTTTGTCTGTAACTATGTATGGTTATTTTTTTATGGTTGAGCATAAATAAAAAAAGACTATCGGACTGTGCTCGTACAAGGTTGATTTGCATGCTTGTAGCAGGTCTCTCTGATCCGCACGTCCCCCCCCCCCCCACCCCACTCCACTCTGAGGAACTTCTCTGTCAATACGATGAATTTTTCCCCTTGTTCAGTTCTCTTGTTATCAATTTGGTGACTTTTGCTGGAATCATAGAGCTTTACCATGAGATTTTACCTGGGGAAGACATTTCATTAAGGACTTTGATTTTATCTTTCTTTTTAATTCTTGCTTCATGTATTTTCAATCACGGGGATTTTACATGTCTCAGTAGCTTAACCTGGTTCTCCTTCTCGGTTGTTCCTGTTCGTGATTCATTATCTCGATCAATGTTATTAAAATCGGACCGAACCGGCCGGTTCGACATGCCGACCGGTTCGGACACCGGTTCGATTAAGGCCGGTTCGATTCAAAGCTTAAAAACCGCTTGAACCGCTCGAACCGCGGTCGAACCGGTAACCCGGTCCGACCCGGTTCGCTAATTAAAAAACTAAACAAAAAAAAGTGAAATCATGAATCCCTCTCTCACCTCACCCCTGTCGTCCCGTGAGAGCCGCCGAGCCCTAATCCTAATTTTCCATTCTCCCCTCTCCGTCAAGAGTCTCCCACGATAGCCTCTCGCGGTCTCCCCTCTCGACAGTCGGCGCTCCGCCATCTCCGTCTCCGGTGGCACCGGGCACCGCCCTCTCCGTCTCCGGTCGTCGGCCCTCTCCCATCCGCCGCGTGGCCCTCCGCCATCTCAGCCTCTGGTAGCCCTAGGCTCCACCCTCTCCGTCTCCGGTCGCCGTCGCCGGCCCTCTTCCCTCTCCGTCTCCGGTCAGCGGACTGCACGCCCATACAGGCGAACGAGCTGTGCTACCTACCCAACACCGTGCAGGCCCACGCCTCCTACGCCTTCAACGGCTACTACCAGCGCAGCAACGACGCCTGCAACTTCGGCTGCGGGATTGGCGTTGGGGTCGGCAGACCCATTTATCTGGGTAAGGTATCCTCCCTCCCTCCCTGATGCCTTGTACAGTTGTACTTGTATTGCTTGCTGCCGTTCCTCTCTGCACAAAAGAAGATGCTTTTGGGCGTGCAATTTGGGAGTTTTATTAAAGGGAAGGGTGGGACAACCGGTGGAGACATTCTCCTCGCAGCCCTTGTGTGCAGACAATTTGAAGAGAAGCAGAGTATACTGCGTATTTCAATAATGTTAGGCTATGTTAAAATAATGTGGTCTAGCTGTTACATAGCTATCAATTGTCTTCCACATTAGTAGCCAATCTGCATATAGAACTGAAAATTCATTTAAGATTAAGGCACCATTTACAGGTTGTGCCAAACTGATGAGAATAAGGATAGTTCATTACCGGAAATATGGCTCTCCACGATTTTCCATGTTTATTTCATTTTACTGTTGTACATCACAGCTATGGGAATGATGTAGCTGAGGATGATGATGATGATAGTGATTGCAAAGAGGATAGGAAAACCAGAGTTTCCCCGGGTGGGGGGGGGTTGTGGTAGACAATAATCAATTTGGTTATATGTATAGATTAATGTTTAGAATTTAGATATATTTATATATTTTTAAAATTATTAAAATTTTATGATATCATAATTATATTATGATGATGTCATGGTTCAAACCGGTTCGATTGACGGTCCAACCAGTTCGAACCGAACCAACTCATTGACCGGTTCAGTCACCGGTTCGATTCTGATAACCTTGATCTCGATTATATAATACAAAGTCAGCTCCCACTCGTCGAAAACACTGCACGTGATTTTGAAGCTGAAGCAATTTTTGTGATGATCAATAGATGAATGATAATTTTGTGACATTTATTGAGAAGGAGGCATTCGAGAGTATTGACAATGAGATAATAATATAAAATTTTCAGAATACGAAGATCCATCGTGAATAACTCACTTATAAAATATCTTCTATTTATATCCCCCCCCCCCTCTTCAAATATTTCTAACTCCGCCACTTAACAGCACCACCCCGAAGAAGTAGACGTCTGCGTCTCGAAGTACTCAGGGTCGAGGTAGCCGAAGCTGTCGATGGAACTCTGGGTAACCCTGGTTGGAGGGTCTCCCCGCGATGTCCCGCTTCACGGTGACCCGGGTGTCGTCCCGGAGAACTCCCCTGTAGACGTTGCCGAAGCCTCCCTTGTCGATGACCAGGCCCTCGTCGAAGTCGTTCGTGGCAAAGCAGATGTCCTCGAAGGAGACGTGGAGGGCCCAGATTGATCACTCGGGGGGTCCTTGGTGACACCGTCGAGCCGTGGCTGAACTTGCTCGCCGTCATCACGGAGAGCCCCACCCCCCGTGGTCGTGTCCAAAAAGGGGGGTCTAGGATGATGCCGGCCCCGCCATCTCCTTTCCCTCAGGTGCCGGCGGCCTCCTCCTCTGGCGCGAGGACAGGAACAGGGAGGTGAGGACCAGCAGGGCAAGCAGAACCAGGACTTCGGCAACGGAGGGGACTAGGATGTAGAGCAACTTCGTCTTCTTCTTCCCCTGCGGCCCCACACCGCCACCGCCGGCGTTCACTATCCTCATGATCTCCAGCCTGTTCAGGATGGCGTTCAGCTCTTCGCCGACTCCACGACACTCGCGCGCTTCTCCATGAACTCGTACACCAAGATCATCTCCGACTGCTCATCACAGTAGCCGATGAGAGAGGGCGTCGCGGATGACGGGGAGGAGGGGAAGGGCGGAGAAGTAGCACCAGAAGAGGGAGAGTTACGAGAGATGGAAGGCCCTCACGTGGGGGGCCGCGGCCGAGAGCGGTCTTTAAGGCGGTGACCTCGTGGTCGTAGTCCATCAGTTTCACGGGTCTTCATGACTTCCAAATTATTCTATCAAATAAGTTCACACAGAATTTAAAAATTATAATATTTTTATCAAACATATAATTATCTATTTTCATCAATTTTAAATTTTAAGTTGAACATCAACATACCATAATTTTTTAAGTGAAAATATTTTTTTAAAAAAAAATTTCTCCAAAACATCCTGTTAAGTTATTATTAGCGAGGGTTAAATCATGTTGGAAGGACTACGGTTTTCACTAAAGAACAAAGATGGCACATTTTTCTTCCAAGTTGGGGGTGGATTGTGGACTCTGTAGGGAATCTAAAAGCTTCCCCGTTATCAGAAGGAACAAAAAAACATGCTGTGTTACCACTGCCTCCGTTAACACCCCCTTCTAATATTGGATTCAACACACTAAAAAAAAAAGAGTGTGCATTTTACAACTCCGTTCAATGCGAAGTGGCAACCAGACTTCTATCCCCAACATGCCGTGCAATCACAAGAAATGGGGCGAGTTTGCCAGAGACAGATGTGCTTTTCAGCCATCATAAATAATCCAAGTTGCAGTCTTATTTGTCCATGATCTCTCTTAACAGATGTCCACTAATTATGTCTATGTCCCTATTAAAGTGAAGTTATAAGAGAAGCTGGTGGGCACGAAAAAAAAAAGTTCGGTTTGGATGGAGTAACTACTAAAATTGACATGACATTTCTGCATCTCCTCTCGGACAGAAGACTTGGGAACCCTTTCTCTCCTCTTCTCCCCCCTCTCTGACCAGCCTTGAGCCTCTCGTTGGTATTAGTTTATCCCGGGGTTAGCTCTAAGTTAACTCCGGGATAAATTTTTTCGTACTTTGGTAATAAGTTAGTGTTAGTCGGGTTAGGTTAAGGGTTAACTCAGAGATATTCCTAGATTTTGAAATCCACATCTAAGGGTGGATTAAAGTGGGTTAACCTCCCTCCTATCAAATTAAAAATGAAGTAACTCCGGACTACTTTAATCAGATTGAGTTAGCTCACCTTTAACCTAACTCAATACCAAAATGAGGCTGAAAGTTGAAACCACCCTTGACCTCGTGAAAGCGAACAACCTCCACCAACTAGGGGCTACAACGGAGGTTGGTACTTGGGAACCCTTTCAAGAACCCAAATCTAAACCCTAAACCCCAATTGCACGAGAACTACATGATCATCTCTCACAACGATGGATGCAGTATCCGTAGCTGGCACAGGTTGGCATATGCCCAGAAAAAAGAAAAAGAAACAAAAAAAAAAGAGATGTCTCCGGCCATCCCAAGTAGTTGAGGGAAGCTGTTGTCCTTGGGATGTCAGGCCCTCAAACATTAGAGGGGCACACAAAAAAAGAAGACCCACCCACATGGGTTTGGGGGTTGTGGTCGTTGTGGACCTCTCTCTCTCGTTGGCATCCGTTGGGCTGAGTTCGAGAGGATCCACCTTCTTAATTCGAATTCCAAACGTTTTCGGCTACTTTTAGCATGGACCGAAATTAGAAGTCTGCGTGCGTGTGTGTGTGTGTGTGAGGGGGGGGGGGGAGATTATGGATTTTTTTCATAATCTTTAGAGAGAGAGAAAAATTAGATTCCACCAATTTTTAGAAATTTTGAAAAGACCTAATTTCTCTCTCTCTCTCTCTCTCCTTAAAGATAATTATAATCTAACCTTTTCATAATTTGACGTCACAATGACACATTTAAAAATATTTTTGAGAGTTAAAAATTCCGAGGTCATAATCCACTCAATGAGAGGAGACTTGGCGTATATTAGAAGATCCTGGAACAGTTTAGAGTATGGAAACTTTTTTATCAATGAACTCAAATTATTGGTGGATTGTGACCCATCTAGAAGGTACCATGGCTGACATATACCATTCATAGTTTGGATGAGTTTCACACCTTCCTGATGGATGAATCACAGATCTCGCCGACCCGGCCGCCTAATCTTTTTTTCTCTACTTTCAGTGTGATCTCATTCAAATTCCTAACACAAGAACGTGTTAACATTAAAGTGTGGGGAATAGGGACAGAGAGCATTGATCCGATAAGACGAAGAGTCAGCAAAAGCTTTATTAGGCACCGGGCTCCGTCGGCAGAGCCGGGGCTATCAAATTGGTCTTGTGAGGGATCCAAAGGCCGTAGCGGCAACCATGCATATACAGCTGTAAAGATGACGTTCTGCGGCACGAAGCCAAATCTGTGTCGTACGTGCATGCCTACCCTCACTGTGCCCATAAGAATCGAATCCCTCCTCCTCCCTTCAATTATTCTTCTTCTCAGTTTGACTTATTAAATTAATCATCCCCCACTTGCCACAGCGAAGATGCCTCTCCCCCCCCCCCCCCGCTTCCCTCTGTGAACCAACCATTCATGGATGATCATGGACGTAATCGGGAAAGCAGCCAACGGGGCTTCATCGCACCTCGGCAACTCGGGGGAGGACTCACTGCTAGTGGCGATGATGATCATAAAGCCGCAGTCGGGCACTTCTCTTCGTGATTCTTCGTGTATTAGATTCTTGATAACTCGACCTGACCCAGATATGACATGATGAGTTATGATAAGATTTAACTCAGGTAGATTATGACTTGACTCGAAGAGATTTGGAATGTCTCGAATCAAAATGATTAATCTGACTCACATATGATCAGATGCGACTTACTCGGTGAGACTCTCACCGTGAGAGTCGAACGGATACGTCAAACCGTGCTTCTTCTTTGTTGCCATCTCGTCGAGAGAAATGAGTAGTACCCGCTACGGAGGTCCTTCCTCCCCACCCCTGCTGGTGTGGTGCGTCTCCGGAATTGGAAAGCCATCGTTCAACAGCGATGTTCCTATTCTGATGATGCACTCAAGATTTATTATTAGTATTTAAGTGGGGGACCTCTGGCTCCCCGGGATTCTCTCCACATGGATATGGATAGAAATGCCAAGGAAGTAAGATATTATTTGGTTTCCTGACAAATAAATAAAAACATGTCTAAGTGAAACATTTTTTTACAAACATTTCAATTATCAAAAGAATTTAGTGATCTGGAAATGAAAAAGAACGGAGAAAGCTTTTGATTACCGCGGTGTGCTGACCCCAGTCGAGTGAATACTTGAGGCATCCCAATTATGAGATATCTGTCTTGCGTCTCGGGCAGCATTTCGAATGCAAATTTAAAAGGTTTAAAGAATTTAAAAGATGAAACTGCGGGAAGAACATCTCAAATTTAGATCATAATTGTTGTACTAGAAGTTTTGTTGCAATCATTGCATTTTTTTTTTTGCAAAGATGATGCGGCACGTCAGAATTATCTGTAACCTCTTTTTTAAAATTTTATAATCTCATTCTTTTCGAAAATTAGAAACTGATTCTTCTACCATAACCAATTTAATTTATTTTTCTGCATCGTCCTCCCCCACAGATGGATGTGTTTTGTTTGAAAGGGGGGAAAAGAAGTTAAAAAGAGTAGGGAGCCGTTGTTTTGGGCAAATGGGGCCATAAAGAACTTCTCATCCATTCTCACCAGAGATCGCTGCTTACTCGCTGCAGTCGGCGTATGTTTTCACAGTACCAAGTCAACAGCAGACATTGTTCAACTTCCAAGCTTCAAGGAATACAACGCCAATCCAACGTAAACAAACAATAGATCCAACATAATCTTTCAACAACAGACAGAAGCAGAAACGGCATGTGCTCATTAATGCAGCAGAGAAACAAAGCTGGCTGCGGCTACCTGCCTTCCCTCGCTCCCTTACAAGACAAACGCTGCCACATGGCGCTTTTATTTTCAAGGATAACACGGTGAAAACTCATATAACTAGTTTTAATCAAGAAGACAAGCTGCTTGGGGCTCTTTTTATTTTAACAGGGAAACAAAGGTCTGGGGCAACCCCCAGACGGAAAAGACCCGAGCACAACACACCTTAGCGACAAGTACTTTTTTTTTGTAGTAAAAAAGTGACAAACTGGCTAACTGCTTCACTAAAAGCCAACATAAAAAAAAAAAAGCATCACCAACAGTCCACAGTTTTCAGCACCACCACACCCTTCTTCTTCTCTTCCTCCTCCTCCTCTGTTCCACACATCATCACATCCCCCTCCCAGCAGTGGAGGATGGACCTCGGCGACACAGCTCCTGCAGTAAAGTTCTGATAGATCAACAGACCATCACCGGGGAGCTCCTGCTCCACCAGGTCTTCGCAAGCATACCCTTTCACTGCCACACCCTTATCCCACGAGCCTGCTCGTCCATGGCCTCCAAATATGGTCACTGCCAAGGAGAAATTGGCGGGGTCAAAGCATTTCAACACCCTCTCGACCAAGGCGTTGTAGTCCACAGAGTATGGGTCGAAGCCCATGGCCTCGTAGCTCGCGTAACTGAAGCCATCCTCCGGTGTGACATGGATGGTCGAGAGTGCAGAGCCGGTGATCCCGTTCATGGAGTAGCCGCAGGGTTCGAATTCGAAGTCGCATATCTCCATCTCGGGGATGATGTCCGGAATCCCTGCGAGCTTCGTCATTTGTTTGGCCGAAGAGGCAGCTCCCTCGGCAGAATTCTTGAAGAAGACAGATGCCCGGTCCTTGTCCAGACCAGTCATGCACATCTCCAGGGTCACCATCGGCTGCTCCGGCCTCTCGCAGGCATAATAGACGTGCCAATTCTGGTTCGGTATAGCAGGGTTGCCGATGACATATGCATGCCCACCAGAGGAGAGGCCGCCAAAGAACCCATTGAGAATAGAAACCTCCTCGGAGAAGCTGCGGTGGGGAGCAGGCTGGGCTTCCGGGAATATGAAGCTGCCGCGAGAGTACTTTGCGGACAGAACAGACAGCGAGAGCTCAGCGGCGAGTTCAAGGATCCTGGGGATCGACAGGAGGAGCTTCGTAGTCCCACATGTCTTGAGAATTATCTTGTGAGGGTACACAAACAGGCTCGATTCGGAGAGGACGTACGAGTCGAAGTCCTTGTTGGAGAGCTGCGACACGATGGTGCAGCGGGCAAGATCCAGAATGGAATCGATCTGAGGCCTGGAGAGAGCGCGGAGGCCGCGGCCTTGAGGGTCCATGAACAGAGGCGCATGGGAGAAGGTGATCTCAAGGCGCTTCTCGTAGCCCTCAAACCCAATCGGGCTCTGGGGCGGCGGCGGGTGCTCTTCAGCGTTGCCCTCCCAAATCGCCATGGGACCAAATCTCTTGGGCGGGAAGCAGGTGAGAGAGCAGAGCAGATGGAGAGAGGAAGAAGCTTGGGTGGTGACGGATGCTGAATGGTGTAGAAAGCAGCTAGCCAGATGGGGGATTCGAACAAAACAGAAGAAAAAATCCTAAACAAAGTTCCTACTCGACCGGAGAAGGCATCCCGTGGGGGCTCTCAGGATGGTTTCCTCACGCACTGCAACATCAGAGAAGAAAAATTTATCAAGCAACGACAATAAAATATTCTGGGATGTGAATAAAGCGGTATTGATTCATCCTTTTTCTTCGAGTGTTCTTCCTCTTACGTTGGAGTACGCAGCAGATCGGAACTTCTTGATTCCCCCGTTCGGTCGAACATCCTCAATGCTGTAGCCGAGAGGAGCTTCGTACTGTAAGGTCCTACTACTACCAGATTTCTTGACGCCACCTTTAGACTCCATTAACACATCAATACTTCCTGCAAAAACAGAAGGATGAATGGATCAATCAAACAGCAGGTAAACAATATCATCATGAAAAAAAGGGTAAGACGAAGAGAAAAAAACTACACATCAATGAACAGCCCTTCAGCGGAGACGAAACAAGCGCATCAAAAAGGTAACGGGTATTCTGTTTGCGTTACACGTAGAAACATAGAGAAAAAGGAAGGTGCATGGATTCCAAAACTGGCTTCGACATGAAACCCCAACCGAAACCAACACAAACCACAGACGGAGGAGAAAGCACCACCGTCCGCATCGACAAAACGAAGGAAGAGTAGATCTGGAGACGAACAATCCCCAGGACAAGATCTCGCATGAAAAATCTATACATACGACATCCCGCTAAAACAGATATGCCTGAAGAGACCTAGAAACATACATGAAGGAAACAAAATGACACCATCTCTCTATTCAATCACGAAACGAAAATAACAAACAGGAAAAGGGGAGATGGAAGCAGAAGAACCGCAAAAGAACAGATCTACATGATATCAAAACGATGCCAAAAGAGAAAAACAGCAGAAATTTACGAAACATTCAAACAGAAAAGAGAAAACAATCACGATCGACGGAATCACAGAAATACTTACTCTTAACACGATATTTTGTCCACCCACCAACGCGACACCCCACCAACCAGATCCTTCGCCGCTCTCCGATCGATGCCAAGGAAGAGATCAAAGACCGACGCCGAGAACGGGACAGGAACACCGAACCCTAGAAGAGACGGGGAGGGGGGGGAATCGCGCCTTCTCGGTGATGGCCGCGCAGCGGGGTAGGAGAAAAAGGAGTAGAAATAACTGAAAACGGGGAAGGAAGCGGTGGATGGGAAGGAGTCGAAGGCGCCGGGAGTTATTTATAGGGGGGCGCCACGATAGAGGTGCGGGGAAGGTGGTCGTCAAATCCACGCGGCGGCCTCGGCGTGCGTTTCCTATTTGAGGGCTCGTCTCGACCGCAAACCCTAACCTAGCGCCAGCGCGGCGGATTCGTTCGGATCTCTATATCGGCGTTTCGATTTAGGATCCGTCGGCTTCCGCCGAATAAAAAATTATAGTGAGCCCGGGCTTCCGGATCTCAACCTGTTCTCATGTGGAGTTATTAAAGACGGACCCCGCACGCTTCATCCAACGGCCAGGGGGGGGGAAGGGGGGGTTTGTGGATGCGTCGCTGCTGACGAGGATCCGATTCGCATGCCAATTTTGAATGCGGATTCGGTCCTTCTCGCTCCACATCTCTTATGGTATGTTCAGGGAAGATATTGGCTCATTTCAGGAGTGATGGGATCAACGGTGTGGATGCCGTCGCATCAATGAAAAACACGTCTCTAAACTATGTCAACTTGTAATTTTTAATTTTGCGAGGTTGAGACGAAGTCCATTATTGACGTGGCGCCATCCACATGGTTGATCCCGTCGATGATGATCAAGTATGGACATCTAACCGACAAAATCTAACTTGACGAGTCGGCTTAACGTGACACCTTAAAAAAAATGATGGGAAGTATTCTGAGGTGTTTGGTTGCTCTTTTTTATTTTTTTTTTCTCTCAATTTTAAAAAAAAGAGTAAGAGATCTTATAACCCTATTTGGTATGTCTCTCCTAAATTTTAGAGAGAGAATCTGCTCCTGTGTAATGGGGTGTTTGGTTACGATTTTTTTACCTCTTTCTCTCTCAAATTTAAAAAAGAGAGAGAGAACTCACTTATAGGTGTTTGGTACGACTCTCCTAAATTTTAAGGAGAGAATCTACTCCTATACAAATCTTTCTCAAAAAAAAAATAACTCCTGACCAATTTTTTTTTTTAAACTGCAGTCTCTCGTTCTCCCCAGTGCGCCCCCTCCCATGTGGCTCGTCCCCCTCCCCCGACAATTCCCCCCCTCCCCGGCGGATACCCCCTCCCCGGCAGATCCCCCCCTCGGGCTCCGGCAGCCCCCCCCCCCCCCGCGCGCAGCCCCTCCCCCCCTCCGGCTCCGGCGGATCCCCCCTCCCCTCCCCGACCAGCTCAGGCGGCCGCCCACGCGCGCAGCCCCTCCCCCTCTCCCCTCCGACTCCGGCGCCCCCCCCCCCCCCCGCACGCAGCCCCTCCCCCTGCGGCGCTCCCTCCTGTCCCCGACCGGCTCCAGCGCCCCCCCCCCCCCGCACGCAGCCCCTCCCCCTGCGGCGCCCCCTCCCCTCCCCGACCAGCTCCGGCCCCCCACGCGCGCAGCCCCTCCCCCTCTCCCCTCCGGCTCCGGCGCCCCCCCCCCCGCGCAGCCCCTCCCCCTCCCCCCTCCGGCTCCGGCCGATCCCCCCTCCCCGACCCGACCGGCTCCAGCGGCCCCCCCTCCCCCTGCGGCGCCCCCCTCCCGTCCCCGACCGGCTCCAGCCCCCCCCCCCCCCCCGCGCAGCCCCTCCCCCTCCCCCCTCCGGCTCCGGCCGATCCCCCCTCCCCGACCCGACCGGCTCCAGCGGCCCCCCCTCCCCCTGCGGCGCCCCCTCCCCTCTCTCTCTCTCTCTCTCTCTCCCCCCCCCTATGACAAACACACCTACACAAATTTTAAAATTTATGATAATGTTGCCAAACATAAAGTGTCAAATTTTATCAATTTTAAAATTTAAGTCAAAAATTATATTGACACAAATTTTTAGATAGAAATAGATTTTTTTAAAAAACTGTTCTCAAACACCCCATAAATCTTCCTCAAACAAATAACACTAGACCAATTTTTTTTAAAAAAAAATACTCACGAAGTCTCTCTCTCCCACTCGCGAACTCGTCCTCCCACCCCCCCCTCCGACTCCCCCCGCAGCCCTCCCCTCCCCTCACCAGCAGCCACCTCCGGCTCCCCCCTGCGCCCGCAGCTCCCTCCTGCGCCCACAACCCCCTCCGGCCAGCAACCCCCTCCCCCCCCTCCGGCTCCCCCCTGCGCCCACAGCCCCCTCCGCCCCCCTGCAGCCCTCCCCTCCCCGGCAGCCCCCTCCCCCCCCCTCCGGTTCCCCCCCCTCCGCCCGCAGCCCTCTCCGGCTCGCCCCCACCCCTCCCCGGCAGCCCCCCTCCCCCCCCTCTAGCTCCCCCCCTGCGCTCGTAGCCCCCTCCGCCCCCTGCAGCCCTCCCCTCCCCGGCAGCCCCCTCCCCCCCTCTGGTTCCCCCCCTCCGCCCGCAGCCCTCTCCAGCTCGCCCCCCTGCGCCCTCCCCTCCCCGGCAGCCCCCCTCCCCCCCTCCGGCTCCCCCCTTGCGCCCGCAGCCCCCTCTGACCCCCTGCAGCCCTCCCCTCCCCGGCAGCCCCCTCCCCCCCCCCCTCCGGTTCCCCCCCTCCGCCCGCAGCCCTCTCCGGCTCCCCCCCCCCCCTGCGCCCTCCCCTCCCCTCCCTGGCAGCCCCTTCCCCCCCTCCGGTTCTCCCCTCCGTCTGCAGGATCCAAGTCATCGTCCATCGAGTTGTACCCAGGGGAGGGAAGATGATGCCAAACATAACAACGTAAATTTTAAAAATTATATCAATGATGTCAAACAGAAACGATTAATTTTTATCAATTTTAAAATTTAAATTAAAAATTAACACGTCACAATTTTTAGGTAAAAATAATTTTAAAAAAAACTGTTCCCAACCACCCTATTAACTTTTGAGTATCAAGTTAATAACAAGTTAGATTATTGTAACTTCGGCATCTCTAATTCAGATCAAATTAAGATCATAAAATTTGATGTAAACACCTCCCAAATGGATCTGACCGATACCTTTAAATCCCGACCCGCGATTACCTAACATTACACGCATAAGATATGCAAGAAGGGAGAGTTTGCGGCAATTATTATTTAATATAAATTCGTTCCTACTCTAACCCAATCTTGTCACCTCTGACCCAATATGCACCCAGCACCCCGCCCATTTCCTCATCACCACCAGGCGCAACGTCATGCCGCCGACGCATTCTCTCTCCTCGCACACGACGCCGACGGTACGATGCGGAGGCGTGGTTCGGATTCACCAACGTCCTCCCATCGATGGGGCTGTCAACGGGTAAAGTTGGCCCGACGTGTACGTCGATCCCCGGTTAGATTTTGAGTCGGATGTTAAAGGTCTTTTTTTATCGAAGAATTCTTAGTCATATTTAAAATTTTGACCCGATTATTCTCACGGAACAGGGTTAGACTTTTGAGGTCAGTAAGTCGGCTTGACTCGTTTTTTTTAATTTTAAAAAATTATTTAATTAAAATTATTTTGTTTTATTTAATTAAAAATCAAATATTTTATTTTAAAAAATAATTAATTTATTAAAATTTTAATTTTTATTTTTATTTATATCCTAATCTTATTCAGACTTTATATTTTTATAAAAATATCGAGAGTGAATCAGATCCGAGTTAAATTTAAATTTTAATATTAATGAGTTAATTTACATCAAATTAACCTATACTCAACTCTAACTAGACCCATTAATAGCCCTACTCACATACGCATTGACCCGTGACCCCCTCCCGTGGGGTGGAGGTGATGGTTCAACAGTTTGTTTTTAACGGACGGCACTCGTCAAAACGAATACCACATAAAATTGCATGTTTGGCGGCCAACCAGAAGGTGCACGTGTAATCTAGCGCAGACACCTCCAATATTGTATCGCGGCCTCGTCAGCAAGGCACTTTGGACCAATATGTCAGCACTGTATTTTACGTCTTAGGATGAGTATTTAGATGATTCTTATGTTAAAGTTACATAGTTTAATTGAAATTAGCAATTTTTATATGTTGGGTACAGTTGAATAAAGTCTTACTTCATAATGTAGTGCATAATATCTTTTTGGATTTTTTTGCATATTAGTCCCTACATATATGACGAATTACTTTTTAGTCCCTACAATCTCTCTATTGTTTAAAAAGTCCTTAAAATCATGTAACTCTTACAGAAAGGCCCGTGTAGTTCACCGACGTTAAAACAATTAGATATTCGATGGAATATTCCATCCTTCCGTTAAAAAAAGTTGAAAATCCTAAACTACCCTTACTCATGACCCTTTCCAAGTGAAACACTTCACCCCCGCAGACGCCCCACCGCCGTTGCAAGCTGCGGACTACCCCCACCGGCCGCCGCAGATGCCCCACCGCAAGGCCCCAGCCGCAGAAGCCCCACCGGTCGACGCTGACGGCCTACCGTCGACGGCCCACCGACCACCGCCGACCCTTGCCATCACGCCCAACACGACAAATCGACCCTTGTTATTCTCCCCATGTCTGAAATGGTATGCTATTTTGATGACTAGATTATTCTCCACATCTATGTTTACAGTGATAATAACTTGTTCGTGTCGTATGCAGTCATCAAATGTTAGTGGAATGCAGTTGTCTCGAGGAGCTGTCGTCTCATCTCGTGTGCCGCCGATGGAATGCAACTGTAGAAGGGGTAATTGTCGGGTTTACGTCTCAAATCGTGAGAGGTCGAAAGGCAAGCGTTTCTATTGTTGTCCGTATGCAAATACTGACGGGGATTGCGGTTTCTTTGAGTGGGTTGATGATACTACCTATAATGTTGTGGATGTCAAATATCAACTGAAGGCGATGGAAGAATGCATGACAAAGAAATTAGAAAGGATAGAGTTGCAATTGAAAAACTTAAAATTACTGATGTATTGTGTCATATTTGTACTATTTGTCATTTGCCTATTCAAGTGAACGTGTTTAAGAGAGACGTATGCAATGTAAGTCCTATATTGGACATGTAATCGTTTTTACTAGAATGTAATGCTACTTATTATCGTTAGTCTTATATGCCCCATGTGTATGCTTCACCAGCTCATTTCCAGACCAAATGCCTGCCAGTGCATGCTTCACCTGCTCATGCCCATGTTTCACAGACATGTGTGAAGAGTGAGGTGTCATCATCATCAGCATCTCTGGCCATCATCATCCAAAACGAAATAAAGGCTTGTGGGAATGAACAACGTCATTAAAAGATGTTCAAAGTGACTGTGGTGGTTGGATGCAGACAGATATTTGAGTTGGTTTGTCTGCTTGACAGATGTTTGAACATGTGCAATCTGTGTATTTATGTCCGTAGCCCAGTGCTGCATAGTGTTCAATAAATGATCGAAGTGAGCTGTGACTGTAGAGGGAATATCAGAGCTGGAGCCGGCTAGATGCTGGGAACTAAGCTGCGAGGAGATGTGAACTACTGCATCCTGGAACTGTGAATGTTGAACAGAAAGCTCTTGAATTTCCTGTTGAAGTTCAGTGTTTTTCATCTGAGTGTCTGCACGGAATTCCTTAAGTTCATTCATAATAGGAAGCAGCTGTGCACTGACATATACTAGTTGGGTATGAATAAGCTCTTGATTGGAGTTCAGCTTAAAATTTTCACTTTTCATGACAGTAAATTGCTCCTGCATATATTTCATCATATGGGAATGAAGAGAATGATTGGAGCTTGTGCCGGCTTGATCTGGTGCAGATGTTTGTGTATGGAACTCTGGAGGTGCATCTGACTCTCTGAACATCTGAGGAGGTGAAGAGGGTGGAGATGTTCCAAAAGGAACTATAGCTCCAATGTGTGTGTCTGGAGTAGCCTGAAGTTCGGTTGAGGGAACTGTTGGACCTTGTAATGTCTCATAGCCTGGAAGATCTCTTACTATCATGTTTCCTTTCTTCTTGTAATGCATAAACGTGCCAATGAATTTCTGACAGTAGACATTGGTCCTTGGAATTATCTGAACAGGTTCATCTTCCAATGAAATTCTAACCTTGATGAACACAGCAGTCAAGGCACCAGCATAGGGTAGAGTTCTCTTTTTCGCAAAGCATCTCTTGTTCAGTCATGTTCTGTTGCTCTTTAGACTGCAGTTTGATACTGCAGCGTCGACCCATCGAACTGCAGCGTCGACGCTGCCAAGGCACTTCAGAGGTAGCAGTAAGAAGTATTTGATCTGCTGCGTCCACGCTGCTTGGGCAATGCGTTGACGCTTGGTGCCTTTTATCCATTGGTCTGGTCTGTGGTGCGTCGACCCCTTGTGCTGATGGGTCGACCCCTCAGTTCATTCATCGGTTGTTTACAAGTCCATACATTGAACTGCTCTTCAAAGTCTGTACAGTGGCTTCGAATCGGCAAGTCTGTACATCGGCTTCACTCACTCAAGTGTATACACTGATGCACGTTGTGTCTCACTGTCAAGTCTACACATTGCTATTCTTCACAGCAAGTCTATACACTGCTCCCTCATATAGGAAGTATGTACATTGCATTGGCTAAGTATATACAACGTCAGTTCATGCATTGGCTTAGGCTAAGTCTGTACAGCCTACGTCTCATGCAGCGTCAACGCTGTGAGCATTCTCAAGTCTGCAGCGTCAACGCTGTGAGTGTGTACATTGCATTCACGCTTCACAAAGTTTATACATTATGCATGGTTGAGTTGAAGTCTATACAGAGTCTGCATCCTCTAAAGTCTGTACATCCGATTGCCTTTGTTTTGGTCAAGTCTGTACAGCCGTTGGGTTTGGACTCAGAGTCTGTACACTCGATTCGCCTTTGAATTGGTCAAGTGTGTACATCCTTTCAAGCTTCAAGTCTACACATTGGGTTGTCAGGCTTCAACCCTATACATTCATTTGTTAGGCCCAAGTCTATACACTCGTTGTTAGAAGCCTGACCTTAACTGAAGTCTATACACTGGACTTCACTTTACAAAGTCTAACCAAGTCTATACAATGCTTTGCATTCTTCAGAGACTGTACAAGGTTTAGACTTAAACTGATGACTTCGTTTCATTAGCCTGATAGGGACTAAAAAGGCCAGGTTGTTTGTTCACTGGAACGTATCCATGCGTCAACGCCATTGCTAGACAGCGTCGACGCAGCCATTGAGCCTGATAGGCATCTAGCTCGGAGACAGTTTAGAAGGTTAACGCTGGAGTTCTTAGCGTCCACGCAGCATGCAAACAAGCCGAACTATTAGTTGCAGAAACACACCACTGCGTCAACGCTTTAGCCTAGCAGCGTCAACGCAGCAAGTCTATCCGCCAAATACATTGATCACTGGACTGCTGATGTCGATGCGTCAACGCCACCAACTGGCAGCGTCGACGCAGCAGTTCAAGAAAGGGGTGACTTATCTCTGGCTGTCTTCAACGCGTCAACGCTACCACAGCAGGGTCGACGCAGTGGGGCAATTTCAAATGTGTACAAGAAAAGAGTAGATACTGGATCACCGATGCGTCAACGCAACATGCTGATAGCGTCGACGCAGCACGCCCATCTGCTGAAGGCTTTTTGCATATATTGCATCATTCATATCAAATCACCTGCACCAGTTAGTTACCCTTGCAACCATTGCATCATTCATATCAAATCATCACAACCCATGTATCATTCATTTCAAACCAACACAAACCATCTATCATTCAAACCTGGTTTAAGCCCAGCACAAAACTACAAATATCATTCATATCATCAACAAATAAACAGATACTTGTATCAGTTACATCAAAACTTCACAATCCATAAGAGTTTACATTGAGGACAACAACACATAAAACGGATATGAAATATTGTTCTTCAATATCATTCTTCACATCCAGTCGGCAACAACATTCTTCACATCAGCCAATGTCCTGTAGGTGTGACAAAGAGAGGGTGTTAACTATTAGAAATAACATAATCTTTACCTACAAGTTAAAAAGTATATTTTAAACTCACAATTTGGTGAGAGTTGTTGGAAGTTGAACATGGAGGAATGCTGATCAAAGTTAATGGATGCTTGACTGTCCATATCTATCACCGTGTGCACACGAATGTCTCCTCCGCTAGTGCTGCTGGAGCCCGGTGCCTCCACCGAAATTGTGCGACCTACATGAGTTATACTTGTATTAATATCAGTCTAATTCTTATTTCAATTTAGAAATTTAACATGTGTGCTAACTTACCTCTCCCCCGACTGATTCCTTCAGTGCTGCCCCTGCTGGTACCTCTCCTAGCCCTCCCGTGGGTCTGACCTGGACCAACCGAAGTTGCAACTTGTGGCCCTTCACCACCATCACTAGTTTGAGCCTGAGTAGCCCTACCACTTACGAACCTGGGTGGTCTTCTTGGGCCTTGCCTACAACATAACTTTCAATATTATGCACAAAGTAAATCAAATAGATAAAATACAAATCATAATTACAATACAAACTTACTTCCGTGCCACAGTTGTGGAAGTAATGCCAATGTCTGTAACTGCAGATTCTGGTACTGGGAGGGGTTCTTTGCAAGTATTTTTATGGTGGCCCCATTGTCCACATCTTTTGCATTTATGGGATCTCCTAAGTGTCTTTTGATTTTCATCAGCATCTCTAATCCTCTTCTTCCGAGGGCGACCTCGGGGTCTTTGGCAGCGAGGAGGAAGCACCTCAACAGATTCTACAGTCTGCTACATGCTCTTACCTGGCAATGGTTGTATTGACTTTGCATATGTGACTTTATATGTCTCAATTGAATAACATCTATCAACAAAATTATTAATTTGGAGGCCCCTACGTGCATCAACAGCAGCAGCAACATGTTGGCAAGGCAGCCCACTGACTTGACATTGACGACAAGAACAATACATCTCGTCCAATTTAACAACACACCTCTCATACGGACCTTCCACCTCAGCCATAAAATCAGTGGAATATCTGACTGCATATTTTCCCAACTTCCTAACAATTGCATTTAAATAGGCAACAGCCTGTGACACAAATTTTTCTTTGATCCTATGTGCATGTCTCCTCCTGTGATCCATTTTCACCATAATTTTCTGCCTAATTCCATCTAACATGTCTACAAGTGGTAGGCCTCTCGTATCACCAACAAATGAATTGAATGACTCTGCTACGTTGTTAGTGATGTAGTTTAGCTTACCCTTGTCATTAAAATGACATCTTGACCAGGCACAATGCAAACTTTCTAAATAGGAAACAGCCTGTGGATCTAGTTTCTTCATCTCAAATATAGCTGCTTTATATTCTTGAACAGTGTAAGATTTTACTGCTGCCCATGCAGCATTCTTGAAACCTGGGCCCGGCCATTTCTTCTTAAAATTACTGTAAAGGTGCCGCATACAAAACCTACAAGCAATTCGAAATTACAATCTCATCATTAATATAAAACCTATAGTCAATGTCATTAAAATACATAGTCACTCAATTCATATATTATGGAAAATAAAACTAGCAACAGATCAAACATTGTAAAAGGAGAAACTTAATTACCTATGCTCGGCACCTGGAAAGATATCTGGGACAGCTACCTCAATGCCCTTTTCCATATCAGAAATGAATGTAATCCCTGTCGGATTTCCAATAGCGTCTTTCAACTTGTGCAAAAACCATGTCCACGAGTCTATATCTCCCCCTCAACAACACCATAGGCAACTGGGAACAAACCATGATTCCCATCAAGAGCAACTGCAGCCACCAAGATCCCAGTGTAATACCCTTTCAAGTGGCATCCATCTATGCCCAGCACTGGACGGCAGCCATTTTTGAAACCACTAATACATGCCCCTAAGGCAATGAACACCCTCTGGAAACAACCATCCAATCCAATCTTGTACTGTACAACTGAAGAAGGGTCGCTCTGCTTTAATTCATTCAGTAGCTGTGGCAAATGCTTGTACGTTTCCTCAACCTTCCCAAACACCTTCTCCTTTGCCGACTCTCGTGCACGCCAAATGCGGTGATAAGGGATTGAAATATTGTAAGCCTTCAATAAATCAACTTGTAACTTTCTTGGAGGTATGTCAGGATTCTCCTTCACTGCTTCCAATACCCTGGCTGAAATCCAAGATTTGGATGCCATCCTGCTATCACACCTAGATGTGGCTGAACATGTGTGCTTTTCCTGTATTGTTTTGACTGTAAAAGTAACTCCATCTTGCAGCCTTGAGGCATGCACTCTCCATTTGTAATTAACATTTGCACATACAACAGTAATTCTCATGCTGTCATTTTTCACTTGCTTGAACTCAAATTGATTTTTAATAGCATGCTGACGTAGAGCAATCCTGTACTCCTGACTATTTGCAAATAGAGAACCAACTGATATAGCTGGGGTCTCTTCATCAGCCTCCAACAAATCTCCATCATCATCTGAAACTCCTCCATCAATATCAGATTCATCTAAGGGACATGGCCTTGAATGATAGCTGTCCTCAGTGTGTACCTCATCAGAATCAGCTACACTCTCGTCAGATTCGCTGTACTCATCTTCATATGCAACATATTCTGAGTCACTCTGCTCAGCTTCAGAACATATCCTCTTCTTTAAAATATGATAATCCTCATCAACTACAGGGGCAGGGGCAGGGGCAGGGGCAGGGACACCATGAATAACCTCGTCACGATGAACAACTGCAACATCATGAACAAACTCAGGATGTTGACCAACCTCAGCATCATCATCCATCTCATCAATGTCAACAAATGTCTGGGAATGGGCCTAAGTAGACTGGCTGGCCATACCTTTCTGTGGAATATTGGTTGGCTGTAAGTCTAATGGCCGACTGTCCAATGTGCTAACATATATGGTCATCTTCCCTACGGGTAAATGGGCTTCCATCACCTCATATAATTGAGCATCTGAAACAATTTCCTCATACTGAACAGGTCTGCTATTAGGTAATTCATAATGAAATTCTAAATAATGTGTACTTGCCCACTTAGATAGATGTCCCATATCCTCAATTAATATGCATCTACTGTAGTAATCAGGATATGCCACGACTGTCTTACTCTGACCTAGTGCATATGCCCTCCTCCCAGACTGAAGAGTTTTCCAATAACCACCGAACTTATATGTCAACTTTAATGATGGCTCTCGTTCCCCCATTTTCACAATCTAACAATCTGAAGATAGAAATAAACTCTCTAGAACAGTTGTCCACATTACAAAATCAGCACGCATACCCAATAATCTGAGTACAATAATAACATTCTTAACTAATATGAATTGAGTGATTGAAAAATATTAAAGCAAAATTTTTTGACAGAACCAAAAAGAAACTGCACCCGTGAATTCAGACATGTACAATTAATAACAAAACTTTTTAGAGCATTAAATAATCTAACAACATTATAGCAAAAAATGACATAACAACAATCTTATCCCTAAACCATATAGAAAGAAAACAAAAATTGATGTCCTTAATATTTCGACTCTGTAAACATATAAAATGCATGAGTAAACATTTATATTTGCAGATCATACTGAGTGTGAGGTGGCAGGAGCGCCTGACGCGTACCGGAGTGGAGACGGAGGTGTGTGCCCCAGACCTGGACATGGGGTGGTGACTCCGGTGATGCGGCGTCTGAACGAGGGCGGTCGTACGTCTGCAGCGGCAGATGGGGTGCCGTGAAGCGCCGTGGTTGTTACGTGCAGGTTTGGGCAATGGCGATGGTGCCTAATCGACCCTCACGGGGGCCGACGATCGTTGCTGTCACGACGACCAAAGAGTGAAATCGACGGCAATGGCGACTGTGTACGGGGGAAGGGAAAGAGGAGGGTGGCGATTGTGTACGGGGGGAACCCTAAACAGGAGGGTGGCGCGGCAGAAGGGTTACTACGGCCATGAACCTCGATTAATCGAGGGTGGGTTGGTCTTTTCACCAACTACGGTCAAATTAACTCACCTTGCGTTTAATATCGTCGACAGTAAAAAACGATAGGGACTTTTTAGTTTAACGGTAAGATTTCCGAGGACTTTTTAAACAATAGAGAGATTGTAGGGACTAAAAAGTAATTCGTCATATTTGTAGGGACTAATATGCAAAAAACCCTATCTTTTTGCACCGATAGAGAGGTCGCGGCGCCGCTTGATTGAAGTAGGATGGCACACTAGACCTGTACACACTAGACCTGCCTTGTAGTAGGGTGTCAGAAAATAGTAAGCACCGCTTTGGAAACAGGTTAACCATGGTGTAACATGTGTTTAACCCTGTCAATATGCTTAACTGCGTTTTGATTGGGAGCCAAGAGTAACCCGGGGCGACGGTGGGATAACCTCGGCTTAAACCGAGGTTTCGAAACCCACCTCGGGAGGTGAGTTCCGTTTGTCCCGACTTGTCTTTTCTTTTCCCGCCCCTATCGCCTGTCGCTTCGGGGCCTGCGAAGGTCATCTTCCTTCCTTCGAAACCCTTCCTCCAGAGGCGGCGAACCCTCATCTCAGGTCAGTTATCGCTCCTCTCCCGTCCATCCTTCGTCGCCCTTCCTCCACCGTCCGGCCTATGACCACTCCCTCTGCCGTGGTTCCCCGACGGAAGCCCTTCGTCCTCGCTCGGCTCTGCCCGCAGCGGTGCCTATATAGTCAAACTTCTCCTACATCTTTTTTTTTAAAGTATGGCAAATTAAGCAGGTTATATATATGGCAGTTGAATGGACATAGTGAAGGTCCCATGTTTGTGTTCTAATAAATTGTTCGAAGTAGATGCATGGCAGGTTGTATATATAACTGGGATTGTCATGTGCACATATAGCATCCATCCGAGTGACTATATATGTTAAAGCATATATTTATTTTGTTTATTATCACTTGAAAGGCAACTTTGTATATGTTGTATGTGGTCAAAAAATGCTCTTGAACTCATAATTTGACAGGTGAAAAAGGGCTCCCAAGTCATCAAAGAATCCACTAAGATATGTGACCAAACAAATTAAATTATAGGAGGGCTATTTTCCTTGATTTATATAGGTCTGAACTATTTTTGGTGGAAGGGGTCGACTCCCTGGCTTAAAGGGGTCGACACATGTGATTTGGTTGTTCTGTGGACAGAGGCTCTTTTGCAGTTGCGTCGACTCAAGTTCTTTTGAGTCGACTCTAGTTCCTTTTGGTCGACTTCAGGTCCTGTGAAGGGGTCGACACCCCCTCCCAAGGGGGTCGACACCTGTGAAACCCCGCTAGCAATCCTGAATGCTGAATGCTTTTAACATGGGATTAATTGTGTTTTATCCACTTAATCATCATGAATGCTTTTAACACTCCAGATCACGTTCTCTCGTTTGGTAGATACACCTAAACCTATACACTTTTCATTCAAGCTCAGTTGTATGTTAAAGCATGTAATTTCTTTTGTTTATTATTACTTGTCAATCTTTCGCAGGGAGTTAGCTAAAGCATGTAATTTCTTTTGTATATTATTTGTAACATGCAATCAAAGAGGTTTATATTGTTACTAGTGTGTGCTCTTCTAAAACAACCCTTAGCAGGTCACTTTGTTTGTTGCCCCCGGTGCATTGTCAACATGTCATGCATGTTCATGGATGGGTGTCGTACATGGCTTCGCCATGCAACCCCATCACAATCATGTGACTTGTGTTGTTTGGATCATCGCTCCAAATGAGGCGACATCATGTGTGCACCGACTAGGGGTTGGGGCGATGAGGAATGGATTTCATGATTTTATCTTGAGGTAAGATGAGCACTTGTGACACCCCAACATAAAAAATGACTACATGTACCCCACAAATCCATACTGAGCCATCATCAAATTATGTATCTTTAACTTATTCTGTGGCAGAACCATATAATATTCCTGCATGTGATACTCTTTTGATAGAAAAATATATTTCAACATTTACTTTCTTCTATTGACTCAATGTTAATGCCACCCATCTCCTTTGCGTTCATGAGTATCCATTTTATGAAAGGCAACTTCATTAATTTGCCATCACGAGTACATTTCTATAGACTTTAACACTAGTGAATTGTATTTGCTTTCTTAAATGGATATTTTCTGCCTCGACTTTATTTTTAGTGAACTGCACTATCTATAAATTCTCCTTGTAGTCATGTTTGCTGCCCCTTTTTCTCTTTTTTTGTCTGGGATCTATTTCCCACCTCCTTCCATGTGGAAATAGATCCCAGGAAAAAATTCCCACCCACTTCCCTCTCCAAGATTGAATGCAAACATGGGGTTTCACTTTCATGTGTTATTTTTTTCTAGAAATAGCAAACATGTGTTTCTATTTTACTGTAAACTATTTCCCATGGGTTTTTATAACTTTTGGAAAAATATTTCCTATGATTCTTCATTTTCTGGGAATTTTAGAATGCAAAACCCCTTCCTTCTAAATGCTTCAAGGGAAACAGTCTGCTAGTGCTTGACAGGGAGGGATGCAGTGGGAGACCTTCTTCACTTTTTGTAAGTCATGTATACCTTGTCCATTTCTTCCATGAAGTTCTCGGTTTCATTGAGTAAACCCAACGATAATGCCAGCACTTATGGCCTTGATGCAGGTTTGACAGATGAGATCTTGCTTATGATGCTTGTCAAAATCACATCTACTTATCAAATGGGGTAGCGAAATTGTGTCATGGGATACGCTAAGCTTTATGTTAGAATCAAAACTTTGAAATATATTACCTTTTCTGTGTTTTATAGGAAACTTGGAAAGGTTAATCATTTTAATATGTATGGAGAATCTGCTGAGAAACTGTGCACTCACTGTGTCTCATGCCCTGTCTGTTGATTGGAGTGCATGTTTTCAGCAGGTACGCACTCAGTTATTTCTAGTAGCTCTTCTATAAAAATTACCTTCCCTTTAGTTCCAAGGATTTTTTGCTTCACTAGTTATCTCTCTGACTGTGGTGCATTGACATGGTGCCTCCAACTGGGGCCTAGAGTTGTTGGTATTGAAGAATATTGATCCAACTGCCCATTCATGGCTGATTGCCATAAGGGAAGTATGATTGGGTGGCATTAATTCTTGAGATGTTGTACGATGTTTCATTTAATGGTTCATTATTTTGTGGTGATAACACAACAGCCTGTAATTTTCAAAAGAAATACATTGGATCTGCATTTTATGTGGAGCTTATTGTCTCTCAAAATGAATTGGGATAAGGCTATGATGATGATGATGATTGTCTCTCAAAATGATAAGGTAAATTGAGGTTTACACAAACTAACTTCGACCTACATTGGAAGTTTTCTTGTGTCAGTTATGATAATTGTGTTTGGTACTAATACAAACTCTTGTTTGTTAATTGTATGCCTACATGAGTGAAAAGAGGAGCAGATGGTGAAAGAACGGGGTGACAGTAAAGATCCACAAGGTGTGACTGCGAGTCAACGGGATGTGCACAATGGTGGCTGTGCAAGTCTACGCAAGTTTGAAAGTCCTTGGCTTACTGGATGCTCTCTACAGGATGCTACCGACTGTGCTCTTGGACTTAAAAAAAGAAGGCCACAAACATCTGAGAGGTGGTGTTCTTTTGGAAGACCGATGTTGTACTCTACGTTAATCTTTTCCACTTAATTTTAACCATTTGGCTTGTCTTTATTAATTTTGGTAATGTTGAGAGGTCAATGGAGTGAAGGGGGGTACACAGCCCAATACTTTGTGTAGACGGCTGGAAGGCGTCCACCCTCGAGGGAAAGAAAAATAATGATATAATAATAATAACAAACGATGACAATGATGAAAGAGTGATCGGCAGAGAAGGTATAGGCGGCGGGAGTCGTCGTCTACCCTCGTCTGTCTTAGGAGATGGGGATAAAAGATCGAATCAAGGAGAGGGAAGAAAATAGGGAAAGGGAAGAGGGGTGCGGAACGGACCCCGGTACGTGGTGGAGATAGGGGTCGGAAGACCCTCTCGCGCAAACTGACCCCTTCCCGGTAAACGTGACTTACCGTTCCACGAGCAGTTTTTCATATACCGGGAAGTTCGAGAATCTAAGTAACAGAAAGGGAGGGACGCGAAGACTGAGAAACTGCAACGGTATATCGTTCTCCAGACAATTATAAGGACGATGCAAACAAAGACGTACCACCACAGGACATTGGTCTTTGTGGGGTTCTAACAGCAATGCAATAATATCAGCAATAATGAATATATATGTACATATTAAGACCACCGCAAGACATTGGCCTTACGGGATTTTTATTGCAGCATAAATAATAAATATTATATGTACATATGTAAGACCACCGCGAGGTATTACTCTCCGCGGGGTTTCGACAGAAATTAAAGGAATAAAACGACAGAATGAAAAGGCTTCGCGAGGAATTACTTCCGTCACGTGCACCTTCGCGAGGAATTACTTCCGTCGTAGGGTTTAGACAGAAATTGAAAGAATAAAATGACAGAATGAAAAGGCTTCGCGAGGAATTCCTTCCGTCACGTGCACCTTCGTGAGGAATTACTTCCGTCGCAGGGTTTAGACAGAAATTAAAGTAATAAAATGACAGAATAAAAAGGCTTCGCGAGGAATTACTTCCGTCACGTGCACCTTCGCGAGGAATTACTTCCGTCGCAGGGTTTAGACAGAAATTGAAAGAATAAAATGACAGAATGAAAAGGCTTCGCGAGGAATTCCTTCCATCACGTACACCTTCGCGAGGAATTACTTCCGTCGCAGGGACCTCCGCGAGGAATTACTTCCGTCCACGGGGTTTAAACAAAAGGAGAAAGTGACGGAAAAGGAAAGGGGAGGGGGATGTGATCGCCAGGGGCTGAGAGCCCCACAGGAAATGTCCTGATCGCGTCCGCCGCCGAAGCGGGAGTAGTGCGGGTCCTCTCTTCCTCTTCAATCGGCCGACCGACGAAGAGGGCCTTGCTTTGGTTACCCTGATTTTATTATTCTTTTTGTTTTGTTTTATCTTTTGTTATTATATTTTTTTGGGGTGTTTTGTGGCTTTTATTATTTTTTTATGCCTTTATGTCTTTTTAAAGAGATGTGAGAAAGTGAAGAAAGAAACCGAGAGATAGATGATAGAATAAGATAATATGATATAAGGAAAAACCACTAAGAAAATATAGATAGAGTGAGAAACTTATTTTAGACAAAATAGAAAGGGACGGAGATGGAGATTTAACAATATATCAAATAACAAGGGAGAGAAGACAGACTTATTTTTGGACAAAAAAATAGAGAAGGATAAATGTGGAAATTCAACGATAAATAACGATGACAAGGGACAGAATTAGAATAGGACGAGGGAGGTGATAGTCGGGTACCTCAAAATAGGAGAGATGGTCGCGGTTTATCCCCGAACTGGGGGGCACGTGAGTTGCTCCTCCTCCCTTTTCGACCGACTGAGGAAGCGGGCTTCTTGACTGGTTGACCCTTGCAAAACACAGCAGACAGAAGAAACAGATGGTGGATTAAAAGGAAAGTAGTGTAGTACCGATCCCTTGAAATTACAATGGCACGAACATATTCAAACACACACATGTTTAATGTTATTTGAAACCCCTTGGGAATTAAAGGTGGGAAAATGGTATGATGAAGTGCGTACCGAAATATTCTCAATGCAGGGATCGTATTGTAAACATGATAACGAGTGATGTATGCAAAGGAATCAACAGACTGAACATAATGCAAAAGGAGAGAAATGCTTATTGGTGGGCGTCGATGATGAGCTCGGCATTAACTTCTCATTCCCTTCACACATACGCACGCAAACATTTACAGACACCTGCAAAGACACTCACACGAACACATCTATATACATATACGGAAATAGATCTATAAAGGGGAGGTCGAAAAGAGAGGGAGAAAGGAAGAGGGAGAGAGAAGAGAAAAACCCTTTTTTTGAGATTTTTATACTTTAGTTTTATTATATAGTATGTATATATGTAGATGATATATATATATTAACTATATAAGATATATATATATAGTATTCTTATATATATATATATGTTATATCTAAGAGAGGAAGGGAAGAAGAGAAAGAATAAAAGAGGGAGAGGGAGAGAATATCAGAGAGGGAAAGAGGAGATAAAAATAAAAATAAAAGAAAAAAGATGAGATGAGAGAGTTTGAGATGGGGAGAGAGGGGGGGGGAAAAACTGTGAGAGAGGGAAGAGTGGGAAACAGAGGGAGGGAGAAAGAGAGAGAGAGAGACGGCGGGAAAGGAGATTAAAAAAAAGGAAAAAAAGAAATAAGAGAGGGAGATTGAGAGAGAGTGATCGAGAGAAGAGGGGGAGGGAGAGAAGTTAAAAAAAAGATTAAAAAAAATTGTGTGAAGAAGAGAGAGAGAGATCGGATGGGGAGAGAGAGAGGAAGAGGGAGAGAGGGAGAGAAAGAGAGAGAGAGAGAGAGAGAGAGAGAGAGAGAGTGAGTGAGAGGGAGGGAGAAACAGAGTGAGAGAGATAGAGAGAGCGGAGAAAGAGAAGGAGAGAGAGGGGTGCGAGAGAGAGAGTGAGAGGGAGAAAAGGAGAGCAGAGAAGGGGAGGGGGTGAGAGAGAGAGCAGAGGGAGAGGAAGAGAGAACGGAGGCGGAGGGAGAGAGGAGAAGAGAGTGAGGGCGTGAGAATCCAAAAAAAAAGGGAGAAACCGTGGGAGAAGGAGAGAAAACAGAGGGAGCAGTCGGTTGGAGAGAATGCCGGAGAGGGAGAAAGGGAAAGAAAGGGGAGGTGGAGGTTTAAGTGTGTGGGGTTGAGAGAGAGAACAAGATCCGTGAGAAATGGAGGAAGTTAATAAGTTAGGCAATAAAAGATGGGCCATGCCAATTAAAATTTTGTTTATTTTTAGAACAAGAATGGGCCAAGCCCATTAGCACACACATATATATTTTTTATATTTTTGAATAGGAATGGGCCAAGCCCATTAACAAGAGTTTTTATTCAAGAAACCATAATTTTCTTTTCGTGAGACGAGATTATTAGATTAAATTAGATATTACTCAACTAACTTAACCGTGCGAGCTGCTTTGGGACGTCTTAGTGTAATACGTGATCTGCTCAGCATAATACTTAAAATGCCGTGTCTACACTTTGTATTTTGTGAACATGTAATATTGTCAATTGCTTCCCAATACAGAAGTCTACTGAACAAAGACTAAACTTGTATGTTGTTAATTATCTTAATGAAAATCGTCCCTCACAATTTTTTACCACTAGTCGATCTCTCGTTTTTTGTATGGTGGTGTTGGAAGGTGAAACTTGTACATCATTAGATACTAATTTTGTATAGTGGTCTTGCAAATCAATGGAGCCAAAGGTGAATTTTTTTTCATTGTTTCTTATTTTGGTCAAGGAGGCAAGGATGAAGTTAAATAGATATATAGTCTTTGCTGAGTTAATGTGACGGATAGATTTTTTATTAAAGAAAGGATAATAGTTTTGAAGAACATTAAGTTTGACATTATATAAATAATATTTGAATAATTCATAGGCATAGATTAACATTAATTTTAGAAGAAGCTGGAAGTGTAAATTTTGCATAATTTGAGTACCATTGGTTTCTCAAATAGCCCAAAGTTAATGTTCATAGAAAAATAAAAGTTATATATCCACATAGAGAGAGAGTATGGGTAAATAAGAGCAAAGGGAGGGGCATTTCTAGAAAGGCTTGAGTCATAAATGATGGATTAACTCAAAAGTTATCAAAGCACAAGAGGTTGAAAAAGGGTTAAATCACCTCCTTAGTACCCGGTTAACCGATGCATTATCAAATCAAAAATGACTTAAACCTACAACAAGTTAAGTATGACAACTTAGCCGAGAGTTAACTATTTCGTTTCCAAAGCGAAGCTAAGAGTGTGGGTGTATTGCTATTGAGAAAATTGTATGTTTAAAAGTAAGGTTTTTTAGGAGTAAGCCCTTATAAAAAAATTAAAATTAAGAATAAGTCATCCAATCCTACTATTTATTAATAACCTGCTAAATTCTTCTTCGTTACAGGAAAAAATACTATTCTCCATCTATGTCAGAAAAGGTCAAGTTAACTTAACTCGATCATGGTCTGGCTTAACCTAAGAAGAAAAGACCAAAAAATCCTTGGTTAACCCCCCCCCCCTCACACACCCACCCACACACACAGAGGAGAAGAGGGTGTCGACCAGAGGGGGTCTCCCCCTCCAGCGTCGACAACCACGTTGGCATCGGCGATGGGTGTTGATTGTTTAGGTGGGGGTGAGAGAGAGAAAAAGGGAGAGGGAGAACGTGAGGAGGGGAGGCCATCGGCATCGATGACATGTGAGAGACCTCAGCATCTGACCCGAAAAGTTTGCCGTTTCTGTGTTCTTCCTCTCCTATGGCGTTGGGATATGGGTCAAAGGCTTCTTTTTCACCTTCTACAACCCATTCTCATGGCCACCGCAGGTGCATTGCAGGTCACCCTCCTCAGTCTCAGATTGCATCGCCTCAACACCTCTGCCTCGTCGCTGACAGAGCCAGGCCAGATAGCTCCTTAACCCCTTCATAGTCTGTTAGTGTCACTCCAAGTGATGAGGGTAGAGGGATCCTCTCGACGGCCTTCTGTAACTCCGCCATTAGTGAGTCCATAAACATGACCAGGTGGTTGTCCTGTCCCTCCTCTCGCCAAAGACGGGGGCACCCCTGTTGATTGTCTCCTCTTAACGAGGTCATCATTTGTCGTCGTCACCCATCTCGGGTCTGGAGAGCGAGAGCCATCCAGAGACTCAACCTCCATGCACCAGAGGAGGTGTTGGCTGCCCCAACTCATGGAGGGGAAGGAGAAGTTGTGGAGGCATCGGAGTTGGGGAGCAAAGAGAGAGAGAGAGATGAGGAGGGAGAATGAGAGGGGGGATGGGGGTGACGGGGGGAGAGTCTAGGTGGGGGGGGGGGGGGTTCACCGGGACATGAGGGGGGAGGGATAAGGAGAGTTGGGGGGATAGGGCCATCGGAGGGGACATGGTGAGCAGTCCGGTCTTATTGTTGCCATCGTCGGGCATCCTCGACCGTCGTCGTGTCTCCTCTTCGGTTGAACGGGAGGAGAGAGAGAGAGAGAGGGAGAGTAAAACGAGAAAAGAAAAAAATAACGGTGAGGAGAAATAATATTCTTCGGAATATTTTATTTTTTAAAACGGTAATTTATCAAAGAGATTTTTATCAAAATTTTAAAATTTTTAGAGATTAATAAATAAATAATTGTATTAGGTGTACGATGTATAGTATAGATTAATGAGGTCCAAAGTTAAATAACTCGTTCATGAGATGGAGCATCGTTCGCGAACATGAAGGCCACGCCTGAGGTTTGTGACAAAAGAAGATGCCACAGATGTCTCGACTGCCATCGACGCGACCTTTCCTTTTTGACATGCGTTTCCAAGTGAAAGAGTTTGTCCCGCGGCTTTCGCGTGTCGTATCTTCTGTCAGTGTCAAGAACAAACTTTTCATACACGATAAGATTTCCCTCAAATGATGGGTCTCTTGGTCACACATCAAATATAATATTATATATATATATATCTTTATATATATATATATATATGCACTAAGATGAATGGTCCACCATTCGAAGAAAAGCATACTGCCTTGCCATTAGTTGCACCACACATCTCCTTGTCAAACGATGCGGAGGCATTTCAAAAGCTATGGATTTGTGACCAACTTTGCATTGATCCTTTTGCCATTCGACTCATTGTAGATGGTTGCAAGAGGTAATCCCAAGTAAGCTTCATTCGTAGCTTCCTCAAGCTTTATAGAAACCTAGAATTACATGTACCTATGAGACATTTCACATTTTTCAGAGTATTATGTATCAGTTTCTCTCACAATCTTGGGTTTCTTTTAAGTCCAGCAAGTACAGAGGGGATATTTTTAGGTGGTGAAGTTTCCTATCTCAATTAATCTGAGGAAGACTTACAACTACCATTGAAAGGATAATTGTCTGAGTATGTTTTAAATTCATCTCTCTCTCTCTCTCTCTCTCCAAAGAGAGGGGATCTTTCCCTCCTTGGTGGTCTACATATAACAGGGCTCGACGACTTAAGAATCCGTGTCATATTGACTCGGTCGAATTGCATATTTAAAATGAACTCAACAATAGAGTTTGATTATTTTCATCTATAAAATGAAAGATTGATGACTATTGTTATACAATTACTATAGTTTTTATTGTTAAAAAATTTAAAATTTTAGATATTATATTATTATTTAAATAATTTATAATGGTTCGATACACTTCATCGACTCGTGACTCAAAACCGTCTAATAAGGGCGCGTTTGGAAAGGACATAGGAGAGGGATTTTGAACTCTCCGATCATTAGAATCTCTCATTTTTTAAAAACTTTTCCAAATATCCCGATGTCTCATCATCTTTTATTTATGATAGATTTTGAAGTTTAGAGAGAGATAGGAAGAAAGAGAAGAGAAGTGAAAAATCTCCAAAGTTATCTAAGAGGTGATTCTTCTCTCTCTAAAGGGATTTTAAAAAAATCCCTCCATCTTACATCCTTTTTAAACGCGCTCTAAATATGATTGGAGTTAATCAAGTCAGGGCTAGTCTAATCAGGTCTACCAACCAAGACATTCTTGGACTAAGGGCCCATTTGTTTGGGATTCTTTAACGGTGGAATGGCATAGAAATTCACCCACGTTACACCTAACATACTGTCAGGGATTTTTTAAACCAAGAAATCTCATTTGGTCCCCGCCTCTCTCGTCTCTCCCTCCCTCACTTTAAATGGTGGGTTTAAGAGGTTTAATGTTGAGTTTAAATACACAACGAGAGTTTAATTGTGGAATGACATATAAAGTGATTTTTAAATGTTAATTTTTAAACATCCCCACCAAACATTACCAAGTTAAGGATGTGCGCTACATATCACACACAGTATGGTAGGATGCAACTTTGCTTGATTGATACGTAATGATACCAATCCTGATGTCAATCATTTACCTACTCATCGACTACCATGATTGATTAGCAATATTTGTTGCACATAAGTTTGTTAGAGGAATAAGGTGCCGGTAACCCGAATACCAGTGCCTTAATCATCCTACTCTATTTGTTCGCGTGGATTCAGTATTCCGACTTGTATCCGGGTTAAGAGTTAGTATCCTGATTAAACTTGTTCTAATAAAATGGTGGAATAAGTTAACCCAGATAGTCAAAATAATATTATTTATTTTTTGGTATACTCTTAACACTGGTTATGATATTCCTTTAGCCCCTCTTTGTTCTTGGATTAAGATAGCGAGATTTCATTACCCGATGAGAGAGAGTCGTGTGAGCCCCACATGCTCCTCTCACACATATGATGTTTAATCGGAGTTGGATATCACATTCGACCTCTCGACTCTTTGGCGTCGAATACGATATCCTACTCCAATCTCAAGAGCACTTTAACCTATTTCGAAAACAAACAGGGCTCTAGGGATGTGTAGACTTGTAAATTTATTTGTCATCACTCTAAGGGCGTGTTTGGTAACGATCACGAGAGAACGTAAAATCACAGAATTTACTCATCCGTACATGCATTAATGGACTGTACGACGTTGTGGAATTTTTTAGGCTGACCCCAAATCCCATTTGGCATGAGAACAACTTTTACATATGTTCACCTAGTGTAAAGGGGAATGACAAATTTACCCCCACTTTATCTTCTGATTGCCAATTGCACGCTTTGACAGTGGGGATAAAAATAATTTTTTACATCTCATAATTCGATGACCCAGACGAGAAGTAGCCCCTGGGCCACTTTGGGAGATTCAACGGGAAAATTTTTTATTTGTCATGTTTCTCTCACCTATAGAAATCTATCGCAACACACAAGTCGAGGTTATTTGTAACATTTGATAATGCTCCTATTTTTTGCGGTGATTATAATGATTAAAATCTAAAAAATCTCCCTCTCAATCAATACCAAACGCGTCCTAAGCATGACATAACATGTGAGAAAAAAAATTAACATAAAATTCACTTTTTTCCGCTCTCATTGCATTAGTCGGATGTGAGATGTGGATCAATCTCAAACATATCTATAACAAATCCACATGACTCTTGATTTACATCAATTAATACTCAATATTCTCTTGATACGTAATGATACCAATCCTGATGTCAATCATTTACCTACTCATCAACTACCATGTTTGATTAGCAATATTTGTTGCACATAAGTTTGTTAGAGGAATAAGGTGCCGGTAACCCGAATACCAGCGCCTTAATCATCCTACTCTATTTGTTCGCGTGAATTCAGTATTCCGACTTGTATCCGGGTTAAAAGTTAGTATCCTGATTAAACTTGTTCTAATAAAATGGTGGAATAAGTTAACCCAGATAGTCAAAATAATATTATTTATTTTTTGGTATACTCTTAACACTGGTTATGATATTCCTTTAGCCCCTCTTTGTTCTTGGATTAAGATAGCGAGATTTCATTACCCGATGAGAGAGAGTCGTGTGAGCCCCACATGCTCCTCTCACACACATGATGTTTAATCGGAGTTGGATATCACATTCGACCTCTCGACTCTTTGGCGTCGAATACGATATCCTACTCCAATCTCAAGAGCACTTTAACCTATTTCGAAAACAAACAGGGCTCTAGGGATGTGTAGACTTGTAAATTTATTTGTCATCACTCTAAGGGCGTGTTTGGTAACGATCACGAGAGAACATAAAATCACAGAATTTACTCATCCGTACATGCATTAATGGACTGTACGACGTTGTGGAATTTTTTAGGCTGACCCCAAATCCCATTTGGCATGAGAACAACTTTTACATATGTTCACCTAGTGTAAAGGGGAATGACAAATTTACCCCCACTTTATCTTCTGATTGCCAATTGCACGCTTTGACAGTGGGGATAAAAATAATTTTTTACATCTCATAATTCGATGACCCAGACGAGAAGCAGCCCCTGGGCCACTTTGGGAGATTCAACGGGAAAATTTTTTATTTGTCATGTTTCTCTCACCTATAGAAATCTATCGCAACACACAAGTCGAGGTTATTTGTAACATTTGATAATGCTCCTATTTTTTGCGGTGATTATAATGATTAAAATCTAAAAAATCTCCCTCTCAATCAATACCAAACGCGTCCTAAGCATGACATAACATGTGAGAAAAAAAATTAACATAAAATTCACTTTTTTCCGCTCTCATTGCATTAGTCGGATGTGAGATGTGGATCAATCTCAAACATATCTATAACAAATCAACATGACTCTTGATTTACATCAAGTAATACTCAATATTCTCTTGATAAAAATAACACTATCTCTTAATATCAAGTCACGCGGTATGATGTATAAGGAGGGAGAAATTTGTCAGCTCTATTACGACTCGTTATCGTTCTATCCATAGTATATGAATGTCGCCAACAAAGATTCACTCGCGATTGACCGGTCCACAAATACGTATCCCGTGTATGTGCGCACTCTAGACGTCACTAAACCCTAAACCGGGTGACTGCTATCACTATAATCATGGAGGTTATCTTAACAAGTGTCGGGTCTCCACCCACTCCATTAGGACGCTCGCTGTCATACGCACGTCGCCGGAGAACTCGCCATGACGCCGCCCTTCCACCTCTTAGAGAGCGGATGAGTGAATAATTGTCGATTCTATAACCGAACAACTCATTACCCCACGATGACTATGTCGCAAAGTTAGAATATAGATGCTCTCATAGTAATCCCTTTAAGTAACGCTATGAACAACTAACTAAGGTATACAATTTAAACTACACAACACACCACCCATTTCAGAGCACTTATTCTTAATTTCGAGCACTCGTCTCCGCATTGTCCACCTCCTTTTCTCCTCATCTGAGTTCCTAGTTGACTTAAATTTAAGAGGAGTATCCCCTTAGTATTCACACATGACTATTTCAGACGTGATTGTTCAGTTGTTGTATTTTTTTCTCCAAACAAATGATCTCTCTCCCATTCAAAAAATTATAACGATATAGTTTGTTTCACTCTGTATAATATAATATAGTAGTCCCAATCAAATCATCTCGCTTCTGACATCATAAATTGATTTATAAATTTCTACTCAACCATCTAGGCCCCCCCTCACCTCCCACCAAAGAAAAGAAAAAGGAAAGAAGAGGGATTCAAACTTCCCTGAGAAATAAGAGACAAGACTAGGGAGGAGGAGCCCATGAGAGATGACCCCAACGGGAGGCAACGAGCCAAGCAAGCGTCGGGTCAGTAGCCTCCACTCGTTTTTCCTTTGTTTGTTGGGGCCTCGCCGAGACGGGGGCTGGTCCGGTTGCTCTCCCTCTCTTCCCCACCCCCACCATCCCTTTTGATTCCATTCCGTGACGTCCCCCCCCCCCCAATCCCTACTACTACACTTCCCCACATATCCGGTACGTGGGTGCTTCTTGGACTCTTCCCGCACCAACACACAGAGACAAAACGTAGGAAAATCAAATAGGGTGGCTAAGTGGAGCCACATTTTATCTCCAATGAGGAGGAGATGAGAGAGAGACATATATAAATTGTTATTATAGTGATCCGTCCGAGCCGTAGTCCAGCCAGCTGCCACCCATTTTGCAGAGGAGGAGGAGGAGGAGATGAGAGAGAGAGAGAGAGAGAGAGACAAATATATAAATTGCTATTATAGTGATCCGTCCGAGCCGTTGTCCAGCCAGCTGCCACCCATTTTGCAGAATCTCGGCACTGTTTGGGCGGGCGCCACGAGTGGCGGGCGCGTTGCCGACGACGGGACGGGTGCGTGGTGTTGCTTGTTAAAATTTTTGAGTCGCTCGCATCTGCCCGGTTGGGCTTCTTCCGAGGTCAGGAGACGTGGTGGAGGTGGCAAGGATTCACTCTCCGCGAGTGAACCGGGTTCGTCCATCCGTCTGGATGGATTGACTTCGATTAGTTTTACAGGTTTACTCTAGGGTACAGATCTATCTGATTTAGATAGGAGAAATGTTAGTTGATCGTCCTGAGTTGGAAGACTTTTTATCGATCAAAGATTTGAGATTGCTTCACGTGAGTGATCAGATCCGTCGGTCAATCCTGAATGAACACGAGCATTAATCATTTCTTTCTAGATAGATTAGGACCGACATGTTTAATGAGATTTAATTGATTTGAATTTGAATCTATAATATTTCGCGTAGACTCTAATATTATTGTGTGCATGTTATTAGAAAAAAAATTAAATTGAGAATTTTAAATGACTCGGACCAACTCTAATCATAGTGTTACTTGAATTGAATCGGTAGTAGTAATACGATACGAAATCGTTCAACTCACACCAATTCTATCCGAGTCTACTAACTACGTGGGTGAATTAATTTGACTTAAAACCCTTAAGACCCTCTTTGATACAAGAACAAACTCGGTTACGATAACTTATTTCGGAAAGAATGAGTTATTTTTGTTGGGTCTATTTCGGATAGTGATTAAGATAGATTTTACCACTTCATAGGGAGGGAGAGAGTAACTTAACCGACGTCGAACTTGGGTGGCGTACGTGCTCCCACCCCGTTCCTAAATCAAACCGGCCCAAAATGATTGAAAGAAGACAAAATACGTTTTAATTTGAGGCCGTTGGTGGGGAGGGTGCAGCTACTCTAAATAATTATTGAACATTTACGATGAAAACTCCATCCAACTTGCTCGACTACTAAGTACGTGAGACAACTTGGAATAAAAATTTTAGGCTAGACTAACCAATGAGTCGAACTCGAATATAGGAATATTTGGTTCAGCTATATTCATGAATAAAAAATTTAATTATATTGTCATATGATCATTTATTAATTCACTTATAGCTCAACCCCATCCTATGTAACAACTTCAATCAGTATATCAGGCAATGACAGCTTATTCTATTCATTTCCATTCATTTAACAGTGGTTAAAACAAGTTGCTACACATTAAATCACCTAAGATTGTTTGGTACTTTTAAGAGTTCGAATGAGCTTCCATTAATTAAACGAGTGATATTTGAAGAAAGTGGCTAATCTCGATAAAGACTCTTAACTCCACCAACGAATCAAGCCTAAACATGGTGGTTCTCTCCTTGGCTTAATTAAGCTCATTCACATCTCTGATCATGAATATAAATTTAAGAATGAAGATAAGACCCATCATCTTGTGAATTATTATTGAAAGATCTTGATGCTCGCGTATCTCATTCAATTCCATCCCATCCTTGTAACTTTGACATCTGTTTTGTTCTTCAACGACATATGTTTATTGATTTCTCTGTTGACTTTGTCGATGCGTAGCTGCGATTTCTCCTTACCTACCTATCTTGGCATCTCCTTTTTGGTGACATTTGATAAAATTAGAACGACCGGAGAAGATTAACATGACCTCTGTGCATTGGTGACCCCCACAAATGGAAGAACAGTCCTCACCAACCTTTTACTAAACGCCGGTTGATAAGGACGGGGAGCAAGGTTCCTCTCAATTAATTTGTACAATATTATGAGACGTGTGGCTATCACTTTTTCAGGGATTATTATTGAAATAGATGTATTTTTTTTTCATTTTTCGCCCTCTCTTTTTCTTCGTCTCTACTGCCCCCCCCCCCCACCAATTGCATGGTCCAATGCGCATGCTCAAGTATGGATTGCTTTGAAACCTAGAGATGCGATTACGTACAAGTAGCAATCTTTATTTTCCCAGGTCGCACTCCAGTTTTATCCTGCCCAATATCCTCCGAGAATGCCCTGCCAAATGGATGTATGAGAAGGAAGAGAAAGATAGTAGATATTCCAAGAATATGTCATGTGTCCAACACATTCATTCTCACATGAACCCCCCCCCCCCCAACCCCCAAGAAGTCGTCGATCTATTTTGGTCATTTTCGTCACACCATTTTTAAAATGATTTCCCTTCACGGAGCCTCGTCATCAAACAAAAACAAAAATCAAATCAGTGACACCCAAGAGTTGGAAAAAAAAAAAAAGGAGTGAGTGTTACTTTGGGTCAGTATCGAACATTAATTCTAATTTTGTTTGGACACTCAAATCTCAGAGTCCGAGGGCCCGTTTGTTTCAGCTGTTCAAGTGGGAAAAAATTCAAAAATCTCCCAACTTTAAGATACCTGAAACATTACAATTTTTTCCCAAAAAGAGTTTAAGAGTTTAAAATCCCATTTGTCTATGGACGGCCGCCGCCCTTGACGAGGGGGAGAGATTTGAAGACATGGGTAACGACCTATTTGCCCTTGCCCTCCATCTTTGACTGCCAACTGACCAGGGCCCTTTGGTTGGGATTGTTCAGGTAGATTTTTTTAAAAAATCTCTACATTGAATGAATGTCAGAGTGTCAGAGATTTTGGACCTTGAAATTCACCCCGAAACTTCATGAGAGGAGCTTTTGTAGATTATTTAACAATGCTCCTTTTGTGTCTTTCTCTCTCTATTTTAAAAAATCCACCCAACACAAAAATCGAGATAACTTTGGGTCATTTGATTGGGATGAAATTATGCAGAGGATTCCAATCATTGGAATCCCCTAATGATCCGAAACAAACGGGCCCTAAGTGAGAGGTGAAAAAAATCTTTTCGCCCCTAAAATCACAGCCTCCCAAGACAAAAGCTCCCCGCAGGTAGATTTTGAGAATTTCACTCCCTCCCCCTTGTGTCTATATTATCGTATGCACATTTATCTATTTATCCAGATATTAAAGTCACATTTGATTGGAATTAAAGATTGTGCAGAAGATTTTAAAGATTAGAATCTCCCACTAATCTGAAATAAACGTACGCTAAGGCTGCGTTTGGAAATACTTTCACTTTGGATTCTAATTATTGGAATCTCTTGTAGGGGTGAAAGTATTTTAAACGACTCAGCTCTGTCTAGGGTTTTCCGATAAAAAAATTTCTGGATGAGAGATACAATAGACACAAGAAAATGTCCAACTTAGAATCCGCAGAAGCTCGTGAGAGGGAGATTCTCAGCTTCCGGAGGTATGTTTCCGTAAATGCTCACCCCTCACCCGCCGTTGTGCTCACCATAGCCCGCCGATGTGTTCACCTCTACCCCGTCGCAAAAGTCATAGAATGTCGCCCTCTCGTTTATGTGAAGAAGATGAACAGTATTCACGTTTAGAGTTCGTAAATGGCACGGGTGACGATGTAAATATTCAATCATTCGCACACGGTAGTCAAGGATAAAATGGTCATTTTCGCAACTGCATTCGGATGTTGGGGAGTTCATGGCACGAATCCAGGCAAATAGGATTATTTCATATCATTTTTTTCTCAAAAGCTGTACTGCTGTCATCACTGTACGGCGACCGAGTTTTTGTAAAAATTTCAAAGGCAAAAATTAATGTCAAACGAGGCCTGAGATGTAGCTATATGAAATCGAAGTAACGAAAAGACTGGTTAGATATTTGAATTTAAACACAATTGCAATCATTTTCCACGTGTACGGCTTAATCCAATCGGTAGTTGATCTTTAATTAATGTCAAAATGTAATTCTATTTTTATTAACTACCGTAATCCTGTTTATGCCAGTTCATTGTAAACCAATTTTGGACCATTCTTCACAAAGAGAATGAGTTTTAAGCAATAAAATTAGAGTTCTTGTGGAGTGCAGAAATTCAGTACATACATTGGTCGACAAATCAAAGCAATACATTACAATTATTGGTCTAGTCTCTAAGGTGTTATTTATTTTCATCTAATTCTCTAGTTTTAGACTCATCAATTTTAAAATTAATATATATGTTTATAAGATTTTTAAAATCAAAACTATTTTGTTTCGATTGTCGTAAAATAAAATAATGTACTTTGTTGATTTGTTGTGGTTTCAATTTATTTTTTCTTCCATTTTAGTTTTAGATGAATATGGGCATTAAATTAAAATGAGAGAATCTTTGACGCGGTCGACATCGGAAGAAGGATCGACGGCAGTTCCGGGACGCGAACATGACTGGATAACTACTGTCTCGCGCAGCTCGGCCTCATACCGGACGGTCTCACACCGGGCGACACTCAAATCTCACAAAATGAGAAGGAGGGAAGGGGAAGCACAAAGGAGCTATGCACCTTACGTGATTTCAAATCTTTCATTCATTCATACGAAAACCTTACACCTTAGCCCCCTTTATATAGTAAAAGGCTATAACATTCATACCCTCAATCTTCGCTAATAGCATTTATGTCATAACTTAATAAAATAAAACTCACCAACCTTCTTTTGACTTTGACATAATAAAATAAAATACTTTGACTTTGGGGGTTTAATAATACAAATATCACCATAAAAGTGAAAATACACGCAAAGAAAATACATACGCATTACATACGTACTCAGGACGTCGAGTCTTCAAATGAGTCTCCGAGTCACAAGCTCGGTGCGGTCGGGGCGGTGCGACGTCTACTCCGACTAGTGGATCCGGTAGTGGGCCCGGTGTCCCACCAACCCTCCCAGGGCGGCTGGAACTCGACTCCGTCGAGTAAGGGGAGACACTACTGTGGTAGTGCTCCAGCAGATCTGGATCGAGGAGCTGGAGATCTTCCCGGCTGATCCAAGAATCATCAGAAGGTGATCGGTCCCGCCAGCGGACAAGGTAGCGCTGGTACACCCTGCTCTGCGTAGCTGTCACCTGCTCATCCAGTATCCTCACAATTTACTCGCGCGGTGCTCTCGAGGTTGTGGGACGCACAGGGGTGGGCTCACTCTCAATGGAAGGAGAAGGCTCGAAAGGGTCACTAGGAATCGTTGTGGGTTCCTTGTAGGCCACTAGGTCTGCCACATTAAAAGTAACGCTAATCCCATATTCGGGAGGTAAGTCCACAATATAGGCATTGGAACCAATCTTCTGCAGAATTGGGAAGGAACCATCACTACGGGCTTGTAACTTTTTAACGGCTCCCGAGGGGAGTCGTTCGGGTCGAACCCGTACCATAATCATGTCACCTTCTTGAAATTCATGGTGACGCCTATGCGAATCAGCCAATCATTTATAGGTCTCATTATTGAGGTTTATTTGCTTACTAATTGACTCATGCAGACTTTGGACATGCTGTGCAAATTCCTCAGCTGACTTAGATGTTCTAGACTCGAGGGGAAGGGGAATGAGATCCACAGGTTTCCTAGGTTTGTATCCATGCACGACCTCAAATGGACTCATACCTATGGACCTATTAACAGAGCTATTATATGCAAATTTTGTCACGCCCCGAACCGATAGCAGCGGGAAGCGATGCTCAGAACGTGGCAAGAGACAAGTCACGATAACAAGAGCAGAAGATAAATAATCACAATAAAATACAAAGAGGCCAGACACACCTATTGAAAATACAAGCTCTTATTAATATTAAAAGTATAATTTGACACACTCTTACAATAAAAGATTCAAAATAAATAACAAAAAGAAATAACTAGACCAGCTAGACTCAAGAAAATGAAAGAGCAGACTCCAACTCTAGGTTCCAGGTTCCACTCGATCACACTGATCTGTTTCCCAATTGCAACGTACCGATACTCGCATAACCTGAAAAGGGTTGGAAGTAGGGGTGAGCAAAAGCTCAGTAGGAATTATACTCTATCATCAGGCATAGTTTAAGTGATTAACAAGTAAATTACATTTTCGTATGCAATACTAAGAAAGAAAGAAATGACGATAACGATATAATGAAACAACGAAATAACAAGATCTTGCAAGGTCAAGAAATATAAGATGCCAAGAATTAACGAGATAACAAGTACAAGAATTTACAACAGGAGATAGTAATAAAGAATTGGCCAACCAGCAAGTAATATCAATTTAATCACGATCAAGTAACAAGTAACAAGATATTTTTGTCATAGTCATAGACGCACAATCAAACAAGTATTTCGGTGCAATACCTCACCATGTCATTAGCATCCCATAGGCTCAGTAATTTTTCGGGTGCTCTCCCCAGGACCAGACCGGGCCCCTGGTGCGTTGGCAATGATTTAGTGGATCCAAAGCCCACTCCGTCTAGACATTCCGTCAATTTTTAATGGCCAATATAATCAGAGGAATTACTGTCATAAGTTCAGATTAAAGGACTAATCTTGTCCTTGGATTCAAGAGTACAAAACATGGTCAAACTCATCTCCAAGAGATGTGCGGTCATAAGAGAGCCGCTCAAGGGTATATATGGTTAACACAGGGCCGTACATACAGGAATTGGACTGAAACTCAGCCCGCGAGGTCAAGAAAGAACGACTAACAGTGGGCCGCTCTAAGGTATGAACAGTGCAATCTGGGCCGCTATGCACCTTACGTGATTTCAAATCTTTCATTCATTCATATGAAAACCTTACACCTTAGCCCCCTTTATATAGGAAAAGGCTATAACATTCATACACTCAATCTTCGCTAATATCATTTATGTCATAACTTAATAAAATAAAACTCACCAACCTTCTTTTGACTTTGACATAATAAAATAAAATACTTTGACTTTGGGGGTTTAATAATACAAATATCACCATAAAAGTGAAAATACACGCAAAGAAAATACATACGCATTACATACGTACTCAGGACGTCGAGTCTTCAAATGAGTCTCCGAGTCACAAGCTCGGTGCGGTCGGGGCGGTACGACGTCTGCTCAGAGTAGTGGATCCGGTAGTGGGCCCGGTGTCCCACCAACCCTCCCAGGGTGGCTGGAACTCGACTCCATCGAGTAAGGGGAGACACTGCTGTGGTAGTGCTCCAGCAAATCTGGATCGAGGAGCTGGAGATCTTCCCGGCTGATCCAAGAATCATCAGAAGGTGGTCCGTCCCGCCAGCGGACAAGGTAGCGCTGGTACACCCTGCTCTGCGTAGCTGTCACCTGCTCATCCAGTATCCTCACAATTTGCTCGCGCGGTGCTCTCGAGGTTGTGGGACGCATAGGGGTGGGCTCACTCTCAATGGAAGGAGAAGGCTCGAAAGGGTCAATAGGAATCGATGTGGGTTCCTTTTAGGCCACTAGGTCTGCCACATTAAAAGTAACGCTAATCCCATATTCGGGAGGTAAGTCCACAATATAGATATTGGAACCAATCTTCTACAGAATTGGGAAGGAACCATCACTACGGGCTTGTAACTTTTTAACGGCTCCCGAGGGGAGTCGTTCGGGTCGAACACGTACCATAATCATGTCACCTTCTTGAAATTCATGGTGACGCCTATGCGAATCAGCCAATCATTTATAGGTCTCATTATTGAGGTTTATTTGCTTGCTAATTAACTCATGCAGACTTTGGACATGCTGTGCAAATTCCTCAGCTGACTTGGATGTTCTAGACTCGAGGGGAAGGGGAATGAGATCCACAGGTTTCCTAGGTTTGTATCCATGCACGACCTCAAATGGACTCATACCTATGGACCTATTGACAGAGCTATTGTATGCAAATTCGGCTCTAGGCAAAAGAAGATCCCAAGTGCCAGAATGATCCCCTACAAGACACCTCAGTAAATTCCCTAAACTCCTATTGACGACCTCGGTCTGCCCATTGGTTTGGGGGTGATAGGCAGTGAAAATTTCAGCTTAGTGCCAACTAGGTGCCAAAGTGTCTTCAAAAATAGCTAGTGAACCGGACATCTCGGTCAGACACTATGGTTTGGGGGAGACCATGCAGACGCACGACTTCATCAAAGAACATGCGGGCTACTCTAGATGCATCAGATGTTTTGAACATGCAATGAAGTGGGCCATCTTAGAGAACCTATCAACGACCATGAAGATGGAGTCGTGTTTGTGAGCAGTACGAGGTAATCCAAGGATGAAATCCATGCTCACATCAACCCACGGTCTATCAGGAATGGGGAGAGGAGTGTAGAGACAGTGTTTGTTTGACCTGTTTGACCATTGTGCATGTCCTACACTGGGCTACAATCTTGGCCACATCTTTCTTCAGGTCAGGCCAGTAAAAATGCTCCTCCATAGAATGGATGGTCTTGTTTCGTCCAAAGTGACCAGCAAGACCTCCAGCATGCATTTCTCAAATCAGAAAGTCCCGTACAGAAGTCCTCGGGACACAGAGTTATTGTCCTCGAAAAATAAAACCATCTTGGAGTAGATAGTCAACAAATGCTGTCGAGGTTCCAGCGGACAGGGCAGAATAGGCAGGGCCAATATCGGGACACTCTCCATAGAGTTCCTTTATGCGATCAAATCCAGTGACCTCTACCCGAATAGTGGAAAGAAGGGAGACCCTTCGACTCAAGGCGTCGGCCACCTTATTTTCTTTTCTAGCCTTATATTTTTAGGATAAATGTGAAAGACTGGAGGAATTCTACCCATCAACCATGCCTTGGGTTTAAGCCCTTCTGAGAGTTAAGGAATTTCAGAGCCTCGTGATCCGAGTATAAAATAAACTCTTGAGGTAAGAGATAATGTCTCCAGTGTTTGAGAGCTTGGACCACGGCATAAAACTCCTTATCATAGGTGGAGTAACGAAGCTTTACATCAGAAAGCTTCTCACTGAAATAAGCCACAGGGTGACTTTCTTTGGCTAAGCACTCCTCCTATTCCTACGCCAGATGCATCACAGGGTATCTCAAAGACTTTGGAAAAGTCTGGCAGTCGGAGGATAGGGGCTTTGGTCATGAGCTCTTTTATGACAGAAAAAACCTGGGAGGCGACTTTGGTCCACTCAAAATTCCCTTTACAGATGCAATCCGTAATGGGTGCCATAATGCTGCTAAAGCTCTTAATGAAGCGTCTATAAAAAGTGGCTAACCCATGAAAACTACGAACGTCATGGACGTTCTGGGGCTCAGGCTAGTCGACTAAGGCTTGGACCTTGGATTGATCCACAGACACTCCATGACTCGAAACCACGAAGCCGAGGAAAGTGACCCGTTCTGTCATGAATTCACACTTCTTAAGATTGGCATACATGGTTTCTCTCCTCAAAGTCTCGCATACTTCCCTCAAATGTTGGATGTAGTCCTGAGGGTTGTGGCTATAGATGAGAATGTCGTCAAACTAGACGATAACAAAGCGACCAATGAGGGGGCGAAGGACTTCCGTCATAAGTCTCATGAAAGTGCTGGGGACATTGGATAGCCCAAACGGCATGACGAACCATTCATATAGTCCTTCTTTTATTTTGAAGGCTATCTTTCACTCATCCCCTGGTCAGATTCAGACCTGGTGGTAGTCACTTTTCAAGTCGATCTTTGAAAAGATGGTGGCTCCACTCATCATGTCAAGCATGTCATCAAGACGGGGAATGTGAAATCTATACTTGACAGTGATTTTGTTGATGGCGCGGATGTCAACACACATCCGCTAGGTGCCATCTTTCTTTGGTGTGAGCATGGCGAGAACAGCACATTGGCTCTTGCTCACCCTGAGGAAACCCTTTTAAGTAAGGTCCTCGACAATTCTTTGGAGCTCAGCATGCTCCTTGGGGTTCAATCGATAATGAGGAAGGTTAGGTAGGGTGGACCCAGGGACAAGGTCAATGGCGTGTTGTACATCACGCATGGGATGGAGTATAGAGGGCAAGTCCTCAGGGAAGATGTCTTGGAAGTCCTGTAGGATTGCCTGGACTTCATGTGGGACTGAGACTTGGGACTCCTAGGGTGTGATGGTGACGATAATAGCCCAAAAAGGGGCACCCTCAGCAACCTCTCTGTTCAGTTCTCGGACACCTATGAAGTTAAGGCGCTTAACTAGGTCGTGACCAACCTCAGGGGCCTTGGGAATAGGTGTGATAGGTGCAGGATGAGAGGGAATGAGAAGTTTCCCTTCAGTGGGAGTTCGAGAACTCTTCTGAACCTTGGGGGTTCCAATGGGAGTGGAGGTGGAGCTCTTTCCCGAGGCCACCTTTAGAGGTGCCGGGTACAACTGAATCTTCTTCCCATTGTGGGAGAAGGAACACCGGTTGGATCGACCGAATGTAGTAAGGTCTACATCATAGATCCACGGTCGTCCTAGGATAATGCTACCGACCTTCATAGACACTAGATCGCATAAGATCTGTCTTTGGTAGGACTGGAATTGGATGGGAATGACACATGTAGTGGTGATTGGGATAGAAGTGTCGTCAACCCAAGTCACGTTGTATGGACTAGAATGGGGGTGGGTAGGTAGACCTAGACGGGAGACAAAGTCTGAAGAGACTGCATTGATACAGTTCCCGTTGTCAAAGATCACATTGCAGGGTTGAGACTTCACCATGATATAGGTTTGGAAGATGGAGGTTCGACGCCACTCGTCCTCTTGGGAGTGCGTTAAGATGCAACGAACTACACCCAATCTTCCCTGGTTAGAGCTCTTGGTAATATCTCCCACTTGCATGTACTCGACATGCGTTCCATCATACCCTGCATCCATTTCCTCAAACTGGACGATGAGGTCAGGATCGGCCTCATACCTTTCAATGGCTTCTCCTTCCTGAGGTGGAAGCTCCACAGGATGGGGGTCGGTGATGACTAAGACTCGGGTAGGGCAATTGGTGGCAACATGTCCTAAGTTATGGCACCTAAAGCAACGAATTCCCGAGATAGGGACTGGTTGGGAGGTGCTCGGGATGGCTCCCTTTCCCTTGTCATCCCTCCTATCAGTTGGCGGAGTGTACTCCAGCCTGGGCACAATAGTGGGTGCAGGTAAGGGGTTCCTTATGAAAGGAACAGTTAGGGCAACGGCCCGAAGTGGGGTAGTAGTAGAGACATAGGAAGTGGAGGGGCCAGGCTCTCAGAGTAGCGGACCATGGGATTTCGGGACTCAGGTTGGCGGTAGGTGGGAACTCGAGGTGGGACCACCCTTTGAAACCGCTCGACATCTCGAGCAACCTGATAGGCATGCTCGAGGGTGTTAACCTCTCGTAGGAACAGCTCCCGCTATATGCTCTCGTGTAGGCCAGCCCTAAATCGCGAGAGGGTGACAGAGGCATCCTCTATGACTTGACTCCGAAGGAAGAATTCATCAAATTTGGCGATGTACTCGTCCACAGACTTTTCATCTTGGGTGAGTTTCTGCCATTGGTCTAAAAGACGCTACTGGTAGGAGGGTGGCTGATACTTCTCCCTTAGTTTCTCCTTCATTTCTTCCCACGTGTTTATGGGCTCCTCTCGCCTCCTTGCCAGGAGATTTTCAATGTTGCACTAGTAGGTCTTGGCTTGACCTAGGAGTTTCATCTTGGCAAACCTCACCCTTGTGGTAGGGGTAATGCGGTGATACCAGTCAAAGTATTGGTCCATCCCGGTTTCCCAATCAAGATACGTAGCGGGATTTAAGGACCCATCAAAATTGGGAGCGTCTATTTTGACGTTCCAGAGGATGATCTCCTCATCATCGTGGTCTGTCCCTCAAGGCGCACGATCCTCTTGCTCTCTACCTTGAGGAGCCTGATTCTGGCGGGTTTGGTCTCTCTCTTCCCTAGGGTTGGCTACGGGATCGCCGCGGCCATTCAACATCCCTTCCTCTTTCCTCACATGATCCTCTAAGACTCGGATCCTCTCACCTAGCTCCGCTCGCAATTGGCCTATAGATCTTTCAATTTGGCCCATAAGATGTTGTTCGAGCTGGGCTAACATGGCATCCATGCTATCCTGATTCATGGGTGGTTGTAAAGTTAAACTGCGCTCTAGACGGCCCGATGAATTCCTAGACCAACGTGGCATGCACGAACTCGGATCTAAATGATGTAATCCTGGGACCGAAAATTAGTAAGGTGTAGACCCAATTTGTTGGCTAATATTGTAAAGGGTCAATTCCTTTTGCGAAGGGACCGGTCAGGGAGAGTTGCTCGCCCGTAGGCGAAGTAGTTGTGGAACTACCTTCTGACAATTATGGTGCCCTAATGGGACAGTTCTAGGGCTTAAAGGATGGGTACATACAAGCTCTCTCTCTCTCTCTCCGTCCACAGCGATGCACTCAGGAGACATGCTGTATAGATCGAGCTCTCTCTCACTTCGTCGCGCGGTAATTGAAAAGATACTAAATAAGCAAGTGATTGGAACACGTACCTAGCTAGACTGAAAAGTCCAGCTCCGACCGGAGACGAAGGCGAGCAGGGACTTGCGTGCCCGCACGACGTCGACGAAGTTTGGGCGGTTACAACAAATTCACTCCATGCAGGGAGGGTGTAATTATTACTAAACCGCATAATTTAAAGAAAATTTCCCGCGCAGGGGAACAAGTTAATCCAAACTTATCTTCGCACAGGGAGACTCAGGGGCACTTACGTTCCGTAAATGGCGGACCGTCAGTCGTTGACCAGGCTACCCGGGCGTTGCTCTAGCCGTCGTGGTGGACTTCAGGTGCCACAACGACTAATTTAGTCAATGGATATAAATATATATATATATATATAGTATATCCCTGATATATATTATATATATATATTTAACAATTCTTTTTTCAATGTTCAAATCTTTCCTGCGTGTATCTCACGCGATTGTTTGGTCAGCCAGGGCGGCGGCCAACGCGGGCGGGCGACCAGGCAGATAGCGCGGGCGCGTTCGGGGGGTGCTGGCAGCACGCAGGGGCGGGCGGCCGGGCGGGAGCGACCGCCCTCAGGTGGGCGCTGGCGGCACACAGGCGGGGGCGGACGGGCCCGCGTGGGCGCGAGCGGCCAGGCGGGCGCGGTGCGGGCGCCAGGGGGTGGGGGGGCGCGGTGCGGGCGCGACGGGGGAGGGCGCACAAGCGCGGCGCAGCAGGCGCGCATTGCAGGGGCGCACGTCGGCGCGGCGGGTGGCGGGCGCGGGAGCGGCGTCACGCGGTGGAGGGCGCGAGTTCGGGATGGCCGTTGCGGCCAAACAAACTTTTGAACTTGGTCACGGGCGACGATGCCCGTGCCGCGATCTGGAAAATTTTTTTTCCTTTTTTTTTCTCCCTCTCTCAGCCGAGAGAGGTAATCCCCTTTTTTTTTTCTTTTTTTTCCTCTCAACCGAGAGAGCTCCTGTTTTCTTTTTTTTCTCTTTTTTTTCACTTCTGGCGATCGAAAGAAGGAAGAGGAGATGACGGGGGCGTCGGGGATAACAGAGGCGCCGTTGTCGGACTCTGATACCAAATTTGGCACGGTCGACGTCGGAGGAAGGATCGACGGCTGCTTCGGGACGCGAACAAGACTAGATAACTACTGCCTCGCGCAACTCGGCCTCAGACCAGACGATCTTACATCGGGCGACACTCAAATCTCACAAAATGAGAAGGAGGGAAGGGGAAGCACAAAGGAGCTATGCACCTTACGTGATTTCAAATCTTTCATTCATTCATACGAAAACCTTACACCTTAGCCCCCTTTATACAGGAAAATGTTATAACATTCATACCCTCGATCTTCACTAATAGCATTTATGTCATACCCTAATAAAACAAAACTCACCAACATTCTTTTGACTTTGATATAATAAAATAAAATACTTTAACTTTGGTAGTTTAATAATACAAATACCACCATAAAAGTGAAAATACACACAAAGAAAATACATAGGCAATACATACGTACTCAGGACGCCGAGTCTTCAAATGAGTCTCCGAGTCACAAGCTCGGTGCGATCGGGGCAGTGCGGCGTCTGCTCCGAGTAGTGGGTCCGGTAGTGGACCCGGTGTCTCCACTAATCTTAGTGCCATGTGAACTCATGTAATCTCATTTACACTGTTTCACAATAAACACAAGTAAATAAAAATGTTATAAAATAAAACAACTATAAAGTTTTACAATATTTCACTGTGAAATATATATATAGAGAGATATATATATTATTTTTAAGTATATATATATATATTATTTTTATTAAAATCTCTTAATTTGATAACAATAATTAACATAAGAAATATTTTGAATAAAATTCATTAAGATCTTAATTTTTATTTTCAAATATTTATAGGTTCTGTAGACCCCACCAATCACATACCCCATGCACTATTTAGATGTTAGTTTTTATTTTTATTTATTTTACAATTATTTTTACTGCATTATATTAATCAATTATATCACCCGCATCTTAAAACTATTTTTCAAAAAAGTCATTAAAACTCATAAACAAAATTAAGCAGTTGATCATGATAGTTAAATTCCGAACATACCCTTGCATGCACACGTAATCCACCATAGTGTATTAGGTAGATTCCTAACTTAACTATCATCATCAACTTGCTAACTTTGCTTATTAACTTTAACGATTCTTTTGAAGAAAATCAAATAAATATGATGTAATTAATTAGTAAAATTTAGTAAAAATAATTTAAAAATAAAAATAAAAATTGACATATTAATAATGCATGGGACATGTGTCTAATTGTGATTGGTGGGCTGTAAATAGGAAGGTCTTAATGAGTTTTATTCAAAATCTTTCTTGTGTTCATTATGGTTATCAAATTAGGGAATGTTTTCCCAATCCTTTAGAAGAACATTTTTCTCTCCCTTCGCATGATCTTCCTCTGTTGACTCTTAAAAAAACACAGCATTCACCATTTATGCTACACTGGTTACCATGTTTGCATGAGTTGTTATTAAAATAAATGAATAAGCCAACGTCAAAATGATCCCAGAGAAAAAATAAACATAGCCTATTCTAATGACAAGCCTACGAGGAACTCCATCAACGCCACTGTGTATCTTTTCAAGATACGCTACTTTGCACTACCCAAATCACGTTTTTATTCGTTTCAATGGAATCCACTTTTCTCTTTCCTCCCAACTCCTTTTTTTTTTCACTTGATTTACCATATCGAATTGACTCGGACCGACTAGTACGATATCTAAGGCCTTCTCTGTCGTTCGAACACGGTTATCGTGTTCCACTCCAAAGGGTCGAACACGCGACCTCGGATAAATCTTTGTGTGTGAGGGGAGCGGATGGGCCTTGTATTTTTTCTCTCTCGTCTATTTCTTAACGTAACCGACAATTCATTTATCAAACCGAGTCTAAAAGATTCTGAGTCGTGAGTTAAACATATCGGATCGAATCATTTTTATTATTTAAATAATAATATAATATCTAACATTAGTCTCTTTTTTAAAATAAGTTTTTTTAGTATTCATATTAACATTAGTCACAGTTATTGATTTCAAAGATGGAGATTATATGATATTATTATCGAGTCTATTTTGAATATGTGACTCGATCGAGTTGATCTGAGTTGAGCCGACTTTTATTAGATCTGAAAAAATTTGATACGATAAGTATTTATGAGTTGACGGATCTTACGTTTTTTTTTTGTTTCGTAACTTAATTTACAAACCCATTTGATTTATAAAATACATGATACACATCTCGACGAGCCATCTCACGAGAAAATTCCTCCAAGTCTAATTAAAATGGAGAAAATGAGAATCTTCACTTACTTTTACTTCTGCCTTTACTAGAAGGTCTCGAGAGAACGACAAACTCTCCCTGGTTGTCTATCGTTCGATGACCATTCCCATTTGAGGTGGGGAAAGGGGTGAATTGAGCATGGTTGGTAGCATTACGACAAGATCTTCTGCGTAGGAAAGGGAATGACCCCCCGAGGCTCCGTTTCGTATCAAAAAGGTTCATTTTTTGGAAGATCTTTTTTCCCACCGCCCCCCACCTGTGAATTCTAGTTGCATTTAGATTTCTTCCCAGAACATCTCTCGTAGAAGAATCTCCTTCCTTGCCTTCTACGTTCTTTAGTCTCAAGTTTGTTTCTCTGTTAGAATTGGAGGATCCATTTAATCGATAAGAGAGAACGGTGTGAGTCTCATCGCTCTTCTCACACAAAAAAATATTAATCAGAGTCGATTAACATATTCAACCTCAGAAAGTCTAATGCGATCATCTCACCCGATTAACAAATTGGGCCTTTAAATTTTTTCTCCGTCTCTTCAAAGTCTCGGGGCTTATATTTTATCCATGTAGATAGACTTGAAGTAGTACATGTTAATTTGTACTCTTTTCCTTCCCTAGATGCGCAGGACCATAACATAATCATTTTCAAGACGCCCTTTGACAGCGTTTGAAATAAGAATAGGATAGTGGAATGTCTATCCAGACGTGAATAAGCTGTCTCACTCCATTTTTAAAGGGGGCCCAACTAGGACTCCTTCGGACATCCTCCGAGGTGGTGGAGAAAGAGTACAATACAGGTGTTTTTATTTTCATTTTTCTTACTCGTCATTTTTCTAGGCACGTATTATTGTGTACATGTTCATTTTACTCAGCAAACTTGGAAGTGAGGTATGACATTGCATTTTTAAAAAAAAAAATATTATAGTGCAGGTATAAACAGTCGCACAAGGCTCTTGTACAACTCTTTTTAATGGTCCTCGGAAGGAAAAAATGTGTTCCCTCCCCCCACAGTGTATAGATGAGATGATAACAAGATAAAATAAGGATTATCCCCACAAAGAGGACAAGTAAGTGACTTCTTGTGTGAAGAGATTTTAGTCCCTTTTTTTATGAGACCCTCACAGTATCCTAATAACTCTATTTTTGTTTAGTATTGGTTATTATTCTAATCGATAGGCACTCAGCCAAATAGGCGTCTAAAAAAAGATAAGAGATTGGACCAGACATTGGGAATAAAAGTAGTAATCTATATTATGAGAAGTCCCTTGTTCTATGCAACAAGTGATAATGATTGAGAGAGAGATTTTACGGCGGCATTTCTCATCTACCAAATTTCATATATAAATATATTTTTTATATTATCAGATTTAAAAATTATATATTAATAAAATTAAACTTAAATTTAATACTCTTGAAATCGAGAGTATTAAAGTTAGTTCTTGAATCGACTTCGTCTAAACGATGGATGATAGAGATGATAATGATAAATTGACCTAAAAAATGTGACGGTAAAACACTCCTCACGATCACTAGGTAGATTTGAATTAAGAGATTTTTAGATATATACCCTTATAAAATATCATGTTTATAAATAAACTCTCTAATTTTTACATATTATCGTAAATACCCTTCATATATAGTGTATTGTTGCTTCTATACCTTCGCTGTACCCTGTGTTACTTTAACCCGGTTGTCCTGTGGTTAGTCTTTCACTCATTGACCGGCCGTACACCCCCACTCACGCCTCAACTTTCGTCTTCTCGATTTCTCTCCCCCATTTCCCTGCAAGAGACCTCCCCGGCATAACTTGCGATCGTCCTGCAACTCTATGGATGATCCCCGCCCTCATGCCGACGGTCGGAGGTTAGTTGGAGCTTGGTAGGTTTCCTCTCTCTCTCTCTCTCTCTCTCTCTCTCTCTCTCTCTCTCTCTCTCACACACACACACACTCTCGTTGTCGCTCTCGCATGAGCTCTCTGACCCACATTCCCACTCTCTCTGTCTCCCTCTCCCACTCTCTCTGTCAATCTTTCCTGTCTCATATGGCCTTTTCCCTCTTGTGTGTGGGGTTGATTGAACATGAAAGGTGGTGCTTTTACTGTCCACTGCTCATATACGATGACATCTTTATTTGGGGATTAGGGTTAGGTGTCGGGATTAGAGTTCTAGGGTTATAGTTTTACGATTAAGATATTGTGGGTCGAAGGGTTAGCATTGTTTATTAATTTTCTTGCTTAGGGATTTAGGGCAATGGGAGGTCATCATATTTTTTATTACTTCTGGCTAATTTGCATCATCTACGTGTGCAGAGATGAGTTGATGCTGTGCAAGAATACGTGGAGGGCCCACGTGTGAACATCGTGTTGGAGCGTAGCAGGGGTGGCCGACAATTATCAAATAAGGTGGACGTGGCCTCCCTTCCTTCTGTGAGGTATGTGGGTAGTGATCTCTTTGACCCAGAAGCTTCATAGTGTTGATTGTGATCCCCTTCGTAAAACTGATCTACATGCACTGTTAATTTGGTTTCTCCATGTGTTTAGCAACAAAGTTGGAGTTATGGCTGACAAATACACTTTGAAGCTACATTATGGAGGATACTTTAAGTGTACTTGTAACACTCCAGAATTTTTTTGAAATTTTCAGAATTTAAATAGAATTATTCAGCATTTAAAAGGTTTAATGGGCTAATAAAAGAAATTATAGGTAATTAAATTAATTGAAAAGGCCCTATATTAACCAAAGGGCTAAGTCCACTTTAAACAGGCCCAAAACCCCAATTCCAAGGCCTTTAGGCCCAAGCTCACTTTTAGAAACGTAATTTGGGTAATTTACGGAATTAAAATTGGATAAATAGGCTGATTAAAGGGATAAATAGGAGATAATTAGAAAATCTAAAAAATTCGGATTTAATAGCAAGAACGCGGTTTATCGCGCGACCGCGTTCTCACAGAGGCGGTCGCAACCTAATCGCTACTAGGTTCTGTGAACGAGAGTTGAAGAGGCGTAGAAAAATGAGATTTTTGGCATCCCAATCCACATGATTCGATACTATCTGGCATGAAAATTTAGTCTAAGACTCTTGGAGATCAATCCTACTCCAAATTAGGACTTCTAATCGATCTAATTCTCAAACCCTAGCCAAACTCTATAAATAGGGTCTAGGATAGACCTGTGTGAACCCTCATTTTGGCTCGCATGGTTCAACGGTAAGATGATAGTATTTTATGTTAGTCCTTTAGAACTTTATGTTCTCGTTAATATTATCTAACCCTCTGTCAAATTTCATAAAAGGAGACCCAGCATCCAAGGAGATAGAAAGTTCGCAAGTTGTTGTTCCTCTGCAGGGTGCTCAGGAACCGACATGTCTATCTGAGAAAGATCGAAAGTTTAGAAGCCCTAGCAGAGGTAATTTCACGTTGAGTCTTTAGAATAAATTATTCTCATTTATATCTTCTACATATCCTCCAATTCTCATTAATTAAGGTCAAGCAGTTAAGGAGTTAGTAGGTCAGGAAATTGTCGGTTCCACGCAGGATGCACAGGAGCTAGCATTATCTTTCAGTCAGAAATTCGAAGTTTAGAGCATCTCCCAGAGGTAGGTTATCTCATGGACGGCTAAAATATAAAGTTAGAATTAAAAGACCTCAAATTCCTCATGATTTCATGCATTGTACTTAGAGAATTTCATGTTTTATCATGATGTCGCATTTAGGTTTCATAAACATGTATATCCCTACACCCTTTAACTAAAAGGTGAGATTGTTAGCATGATTTATGCCTTGCCATGCACCTTTGACGTTTTAAACATGTTTTCCTACGTTAACCTTCTATTCATCATGTTTTTCGTGTATTTATTGCCTTAGAAAGGCCTAGCTAGCATTAAATACCTTCTACCTGATTGCAGGCATAAGGCGGTCTCGCAGAGACCGTTACTGTCAAGTAGCAGTTCCTGACTGACCGCGACTGTATAATAGCGGTTCTAGATAGACTGCTTTCATATTCCTGTATTCTGCTTCTTGTTTACTCTAAACAGAACGCAGATTAGCCCTATTAAATATATGCTAAGCCCAGGTAATTAGGTCATATTCCTAGTTATAACCTTATAGTCATGATATTGGTTATATTGTGCATCAATCATGATAGATTTTATGCCCTCCATGTCTTATAAACTTATTTTAATATTATGTTAATTTCATGCCAAAATTCAGATAGTCTTGTATTAAAGTATTTTCATATACTTGTTTCATTGATGTTTGATCGTTGTTTTACATGATTCATATTCTTCTCCTTAAGTCTTTCTTAAGTACATAGCACGTATCCTGGTACGATGCTATTAATTAGACCTTGCACTTGATAGGCACACTTTCTTGGACTTGTGATCCTCTCCATCGGATATTCCTTCCGCCGGATTAGGTGATCTTGTTTCAAGGCCTCCGTAAGTCTCCGCGAGCCTGGGATTCCCACTAGGACGCCGAGCTGGTTGTACCCTGAAAACCCAATGGATTAGAAAGCACTTGAGTTTTCCGACATTTTTTGTGAACTGGCCTAGACGCGGCTTTACTGAAACTGCTACTTCATGATAGCGGTCTGATCGAGACCTCGTTCTTCCAGGCCTGATCCCTGCGTCGACCCTTTCCCTCTCTGGCGTCGACTCCGTCAAGTAGTGGTTCCCTCTTGACCGCAGTTTGATAATAGCGGTTCTTCTATGACCGCGTTCTTCTATCTTGTGCCCTAACTCAAGGTTTGACCCAAGGGTTGGTTATGTTATGTTCCTAGATGGTCCCTTGATTATCTGGAATCCAACGTCTTGTTTCATAAGTCATTAATAAATTATAAAAATTCATGAATATACCGTTATGCTGCCGAATTTCCTCAATGGCATAATGTCCAACCAAATCATCATTGATCTCATGATTTCAATTTGGTACATTCTCACCTTGATTTTTTGCTATCATGAAACTATTATTTAAATTGTATATTATTGGCCGAAACTTTATTTATATCTCGTGGAAGTAGCTTGATTTATAACTTGAAGATGCAAGAGCAGGCACAGACAGTGTCCAAGGGCTCGACGCTAGCCCCCTCGGTAGATAGCCAGAAACATGTTGTAAAGTATGGGGTATGATGAACACTGGTGTCGCATTACGCTGAGAGTACTTTTTTTATAAAGTAGTGAAATCCACGAGGCTATCTTATGAAATTTACATGCTTGCTAGTACATTCTCGTTTATGACTTTCTAGTGCATAGCCTTCATGATTATGAAAAATACATTCTCGATACATGCTGGTACATTCTTGTCCGTTAAAGGCCACATTATATTCTTGCTTGATTATGCTCTCATGAATCTCATCTATCTACTCTTATCTTGATACCCGTAGTTACTTGGGTTTTATACCGCATGTTTTAATCGTATTTCTTTTACCTTACCTTTTAGAGTTAAATTGTTAATTACTTAAATTATGTTTTCATGTTGATACGAAGATATCTACTGGGCAAGTGTGCTCATTCCCTACTTTTCAATCTTTTCAGGAACTTCTAGTGGGTCAGATTCGGATTATGCGAGTGACGGATCCGAGAGAGACTAAAGATCGAGAGGAGACCTAGAAGTGTCATGAGTCTAGTCGAGTCGATGTAATTTGCCATTTACTCGAGTCTAGAATGTAAAGAGTCAAAGTGAAAGTATTTTATACACTTATGATTATTATTCAATAAAAGTGAAGGTTTGGATCGATTATTGTGCATTCGTTCTTATGTGTGAATGTTATAGCACTCTGATTATCTTACTAGCGCGAGGCTTACCATGCCGACTGTTCACGTCCCCAACTTGGTTTCCGCTGCACATATAGTTCGGGGCGTGACAGTACTAGTGACAGTAGGAGAATGATTCCCATCTCATTTAGACAGAAATCCTATTCCTTCGATAGGGACTATGCTCACTAGAGAGAGTTAAGACAGTTTTGCCTCTCAAGTGACCAAGTGGGGTGTGTGAGCGACGTCACGCGGTTCGGGGAAGAGAGAGCGGGGAAGAGGAAGCAGAGCGCGCGCGGGCTCCTCTTTTTTTTGTTTGTTTGCTTGTTTTGCTGCAACACAGAGATGATAGAGAAGAGAGAAGGGGCCACCACGGGAGATTGCTCCGGCGGGGCGAGCGGGACAAGTATAATATAGCAAGATATGGGGTTCAAACGGCCATAGCGGGAAGTGACTCGCCGCGACCTCGGGGGGACGGGAATGGTGCAAAAATTAAATAACAAGAATTGAAACGGTCATTGGGGAAGTGACTCGCCGCGGCCTCGAGAATATGAGCAGATAATAAGATGACAGAATATGAAGAGAATACAAAATGCGGGAATTTAAACGGCCATTGGGGAAGTGACTCGCCGCGGCCTCGATGATAGGAGCAGAATATAAAGAGAATATAAGAACGGAAATTTAAACGGCCATTGTCGAAGTGACTCGCCGCGGCCTCGATGATATAAGCAGAATATAACAAAACATAAAGAGATTATAGGAATAGAAATTTAAACGGCCATTGGGGAAGTGACTCGCCGCGGCCTCGATGATATAAGCAGAATATAACAAAATATAAAGAGAATATAGGAAACAGAAATTTAAACGGCCATTGGGGAAGTGACTCGCCGCGGCCTCGATGCAAGATGTGATCGCCAGGGGCCGAAAGACCCCAAAATAAGAAAGTGATCGCGCCTACCTCAAGAGCTGGAGATGGCGGGTTGCTTCTTCCTCTCCTTCCGGCCGGCCGACGGAGAGGGCTTTCCTCGGGTACCCTTGCAAAACAACGACAAATAAATGACAAGTGGATTAGAAAGATGGAGGTGTAGTATTCAAATCCTTGCGATAAAAATAACGAAATGATGGCAAGACACACACCTGGTTGGTGTTATCTTTTAAACCCCTCTCGGACTCGAGTAGGAGGAAAACGAGATGATGGATGCAAGAAGTATAAGAGAAGAAGCACCCTTGTGAAGGGGGATAGAGGATGCAATATGATGAATGTAAAGAACTATGGAGAAAAAGGGGAAGAAAAGGCTTATTGGATGAGCCGAGGGTGAAATCCGGCGGAGCTCCAGCAGCGTGGGGACGACGTGGAAGCGCGGTGGATGAAGACGACCTTCCTCTTGCGAGCGTGGGCACCCGAGAAGCCGGCAGAACCTCCACCTACAAAAGACCCGACGGGTTAGAAAATGACTCCGTAGCCTCTGGGCTCCGGCAGCCTATCGGATCACTGCTTAGCTCTTTTAGAACTAAGGGGGTGGGCCTCTATTTATAGGGCTCCGGAGGGTGGAGGCGTCCAGGACCCTGGACACCTCCATCAGGGCCGAAATAATATTTTATTCTATTTTTATTGATTTTTTTGGAATACTTTTGTGGAGGCGTCCAGGGTCCCGGACGCCTCAAGCAGGTCCACCAAAAGCCGACGACGGCCGCACGCGGTTTGGCACAACGCGTGGTTTTTGTGAGCGGCGCCTCGTGATTCAGAAATGGGCGCGTCCAGCTAACCGGACGTCTCTATAATTTGGATTTTTTTCACACATGACAAACCGTCGTTCGGTGGCCGGCGCCCGTGACTGAGTTGATGGAGGCGTCCAGGGTCCTGGACGCCTCCAAAAGTATATTATATTTTTTTTTCTTTCGTCTTTTATACAAGGGCTGGCATTTTAAATTTTTTTTTTATTATTTGTTTTTATGGAGGCGTCCAGGGTCCTGGACGCCTCCATTAATATGTATTTTTTTTTATTTACTTTTTTTTATGCCACCTGGCATTTTATTAATATTTATTATTATTAGTTTTTATGGAGGCGTCCAGGGGCCTGGACGCCTCCATTAAAATAAATATATTTTTATTTATTTTTGGGCCCTGAGAAAATAAAAAATAAATTAAAAAGATGGGGGCGTCCAGGGGCATGGACGCCCCCATTAAGACCCACCCGGGTCCTCAAATCAGGCGTCGGCGGCCGCCCGGTAGACCCCCTTCTTGATTCCGGAACCTCTTGATTCGTCCGACTGGTGTTGATGCCGTCCGAATGCCGTGACAAGACGATTCCGGATGCCGAAAAAAGGCAGAAGAAGACCCGAGAAAAGGAAGCACTCGAGTGATTCAAAATGCGTAAGCCGTTGCGGTGCGTTATATAGTAATATGAGACTTTCTCACGAGGCGTCAAGAATGGCGTGTCTACAGCTGCCCCGCCTTGGCGTCTGCTTTGCAAGGGAGCGACATGTAGTGGAATGGTATCGAAGTGGAGTGAAATGAAGGGGGAGCGGACTGATAAGTTGATGCCAAGGTGTGATGAGACACGCTTTTGACGTTACTGTTTGGAATCTTTCCTGGAGTTTCAATGAGGCGACCTTGAAGAAGGTCTTTCAAACATTGACGATTGCTTGGACGGAGATCAAATAAGGGAGGGTGAGATGTGCGCTCAGGCACGAAACAAAAGGAGACCAACTTCTCGGTGTGGAAGTACCTGGGTCATAAACCGGAGGTTTCACCTTTGGGGAGCGGTTACCAGCCAATGTGGAAGTGCTGCGGCCAAGGTGGGTCAAAAAAAGTAAAGGAAGATCTGAGGGTCTGTCCAAACAAGGGTCTCCTTTGGAAGAGCAGCGTAGGGCTGTCTCAAGGAAACTCAGTATTTCATTCGAAGTGGAATATCTCATATTTGTGGGAATTGGAGCACAACGGCTTTCACAATCGAATCACTTGAATGATCTTCCGCAATAAATCAAAGTCCTATATGAATGCATGCTGGGTTCAAAGAAAAATTTAAAACAAACTAAAATAGAAAATAGCCAAGGATAATATTGTCAACTTGTGAAGAACGGGTCAGGATACCGACCCGGTGAGCTGGTACTGGGTTGGGGCCCGTTTATCCGCGCACCAACTCACTGAATGGAACCGTCGTCCCCATTCTACCACAAATTGATGGCCTATCCGTACAACCCAAATTCTTCCGGGATCATCACCGTTTTTGTTGAAGGGGAACTCAGATCCCGGATTCGTTCGGGCCGCACGGTCCTCGGCATGCTCTAGTAGCGTACGTATCATATACTACGATGCATGACATGGTGGGACCAACCAATGAAAGGTGGGACAGGAGATAGGACAAAGACGTCCGTTAGTAAAACCTGCACAGGCCAGCAAAGGTTAGCAACATCATAAAGTAGCAGAATCATAGCAGAATCGCACCACAGTTCAAAGGAGATCCAGACAAAATCCTGATAGCGACCGCTGATGTGACATGTTCTGTCATGTAGCGATCTTCCCTTCCTATAAGAACTCCCCTTAGGCTAGTTCATTCAAATGCACCAAGGTGGGTTTTGGAAGCTCAGGAGAGGAAGGAGAGGAGAATCTAAAGATTTCAGGATGGAAGGAGAGTCTTCCCGCGTTATGAAGAGGAGCAGGCCTAGCAGCGAGATCAGGCGACTCTCCGACCTCGATGGTCATCTGAGTAGGACGATCTTGTCGCATATGGTAAGCTGATTCATTTCAAATTTCTCCACGTGAACCTTCTTCTTACTTACTTCCTTTCTTCTTCTTTCCTCTTCTAGCCATATCCACTCTTCCCAGGCCCGAGGAAGTTTTCCAAGCTGCCGTGGCTTTCAAAGCTGACTTCCAATATCTCCATTGGCATGAGGGCCATACTCTCGAAGTGGCATCTGCAGGGGCTCCTTATTCACGCCAAGCATTACGAGAAGATTCGTATGGACTGGGCGGCTATGGGCGCGCTAGTGGAGATCTGGCATCCCCAGACCCACACTTTTATCTTCCCGACCTTTGAGGTGACCATCCTCCTCGAGGAGGTGGAACTTCTGCTCGGATTGAAGAAATTCAAGAGTGACTGGAAGGTGAAGGCTATGCGGATGCTGACACGGGGGACTTCTGAAAGTGTCCTCGGAAGCTTCATGCCGCCCGACGCAGCCCGAAAGGTCCGTACTCAAAAGGGGATCGATCTCCAAAAGCTTGCGGAGTGGGTCATGGACGCCCTGAGAGGGTCACCAGGACGATGACTATTT
>JAHNEJ010000090.1:0-76770 GCA_022559845.1 Amorphophallus konjac | reverse complement strand
GGCCTTTATTGATTTTATCCATAAGAGGAAAACATACTTAATTACTTATGTTAATTGTTATTTTATCCTTATTGATGGACAATTATAGATTGAGGACTGGGACGTATTATGACTCACAATTGTAATACGCTGTGGGAAGAGTGAGCCCAGGTATGCTAAATGTTTGTGCTTAAATTGAGTCAATATGAACATCATGAAGAATTGATCTTCATTTATTTATTTATGGTTGGTGGAACAACTGACTGGTTGATAATGGTGAACAATAGAGATTTGGGCACTAATGCATTGGCTTACATTACAATTAGGTTGCTTAGTCAAATAACATCAACAAGTCAATGTGAAAGGAATTGGAGCACTTATACACTCAAAGATTCGCAATCGGCTAAAGGCTGAACGGCTAGAAAAATTAGTTTATTGCCACTACAATATGAGGTTGAGAATAAATAACATGAAGCTGAGACAACAACTGAGGGACAAACGCGTCGTAGAGGATACAACTCCAGAAATTGATGTGGACACATTATTTGATGATGGTCTTGGGTTGAGGTACGAGAGCAGGTTGATGAGCCCGTTTTTTATGTTGATGACAGAACATGGGCCGAGGGCATATTGGATGAAGATGAGCCAAGGGATCCAAAATTCAGAGGATCAACCAAGAGGTCAAGAGTGACTCATGCACACCAGAGAGAGGACTCAACTTTGTTTGTTGATGGCACTGAGCAGCAACCTGAGATTGAGCCAGGTAGATACTCAGAATCAGACAGCAGGCCAGTCACTCCTAGAATGGTCAAGCCATCTCCATCCTTAAGAAGAAGTACATCAGTGCATGGGATGTTTGAGAGGGCTAGTGCCGCTGCTCGAGAGGACCTGACAATTGAGCAGTTGAAGTAAGTTTATATGAGACACATGCTAAGGGGGAAATGATTACTTTCAAAGATGAAGAAAAAAGTTACACCAAAAGGAAAAAAACATCCCCAAAGGTTAAAAGGCGATTGATTTCTTATGGTTCTGATGATGATGATGATGATAATGATGCACCAAGTGATGATCCTAGTGCAGCTGCTGCTGCTACTACTAGTGGTGGTATGTATGCACCTACTTCCTCCTTCCACACTGACACAGGTAGAGGATATAGTCATAGTGAAGGAGAATATGATTCGCAGAGCCAATATGGACATCTGTCGAGTTATGGAGGTGGCCAACACGAAGCAGACATATATGGGTGAGGCCATCAACCAGAATTTCAATTCCATCCGGACTATCTAGTTCCAGTCAGTAATAGTTATGGGTCAGCATCCTCTTCTCATCCTCAAGGTTCTGCTTCTTATGCTGATTCTGGATTCTATTAGCCAACAACCTTATACTCAAGAGGGATCCAAAGAGGGATGCATGACTTGGCTGCATCATTGTTGGTTACAGTCAATATACAGAATATATGCAACCTTTTTATGGGTATCAACGTCAGAAGTAGACGATGAGGGAGAAGATTTTTCTAGCTATTATCCCTATTAGTGCATCATCATTTGGGTAAGGAATCATTTAATTTGTGTAACATTTACTGTGTTTGTAATATTTATTGTTCTGTTTGAATCTACTTCATGCTTAATATGTACTCAAAAATATTAGTTTAACATGTCCAATATCTACTTCTAGCACTTAATCTAATTTATTCACACTCAAATACATGTCCATTGGTTTTATTAGATTTTTTATTTTTAAATATTTTTTCTGATTTTTTTCAAAAATTTTTCTATATTTTTCTGATTTTTTTGAATGCTTTTGAACAAGTTTCTGCCGGTTTCGGCTGAAACTGAAACCGGTACTGCCATCTTTGCCACAACGGATGTCCTCCACGCCCGGCGACTACATCAGCAGCAGCTAGGATGTTCATAATTCGGTTCAAACCGAACCAAACCGAACCGAACCGAACTTCGGTTCGGTTTGGTTTCATAACGTGTGAAACCGAACCAACCGAATAAATCGAATTTATAATTTATATTTATATTTATTAATATTATATATCATAAATATATTAAATATTTAAAAAATATGATTACATAGATGTATAAACATACAAAATATAAGTTTTTTTATTTTTTTTATTTTAATTATATATATAATTTATTAAACTCATATATATTATATTATAATAAGATAAAAAAAATTTGGTTCGAATCAAACCCGATTTGTTTGATTTGATTCCGTTTGGTTTGAGGTTTAGTTTAGTTCGATTTGGTTTGGAAAAAAGCTCCCAAACCGAACCAAACTGAATCATGAACACCCCTAGCAGCAGGCCTGCCCCCCCTCGCGCAAATGCTGCAGCCGTCCTCGCCACGGCGACCGCTGCCGCAGCAGCCTAGGTCATTTCGCTGCCTTTGCCGCAGCTGTCCTCTGCCACCGGCGACAGCAGCTAATATGGATTCCTTTCCATCTCCCTCCTTCAGTTGGTGGTTTTTAGTTTTTTTGAGCATCAGAATTCGCAGGATGCTAAACATACTGTTTTCACCAGCTTTCAGTCGGATGCCACTGAATTCCTAGGAGCATGATGTGGCTATATATTAGATGTGCTTGCTGACTTTTCATGCTATACTATCTGGCCATTTATTCCATGTGGTAGGTGGAGCAGCTAAGCCTGGTAAAGTTGTTGGTTCGATGTTGCGGTATAACAGCGAAACGTCGGCAGCGACACAGCTCCATGACCAGCAAAAGATCATCAGGAATCCTGCTATTTCTGCACAATATGCATCATCTGGCTGCTCGTATCCGAGAAGAAACCCAACGTGTAAGGGTGAAAGAAGAGATGAAGATGGGATGGAAAGGCCGGCCCTCGCACAGCCGAAGCCCCAGTACATTACGAGGAAGGTGGTCGCGGCCGATGGCGGACCCAGCGAGCATTGGTAGAAAATCGTTTTAACCGCTAGGGTGAACACGGCTCCCTCGGTTCCGCGGTTAATTCTGCTGTAGTTATCATCAGTGGAGCCTGCATTTTGCTGCCAGATCGGTGATCTTTACGTTTGTATTCATGTTCTTCCAGGCACATGGCTCGTAAGATAATCAAGATCCTCGATGAAAAATAAGAGGGTGTAAATCATCTTGAGCATGACATTGTAGAATTCACCGTTCTATTAATCATCATATAGGATGAGGACTCGTCGAAGTAGGCAGCGAGCAGTTTTCAAAAAGGGTGGTGCAGAACGGAAGGTTCTGATTGATTCAGTTTCTGTTAAATATTGAGAAGACCGTAAGCCCATTTGCTTCTGTTAAATTTTCTTTTCTTCTTGGTTCGTTTTTTAAGCTGTTAATGGGGTGTTTTTAATTTTTAAGCTGTTAATGGATTGAATTTTACTTAAAAAAATGTCAAGATTTATTTTTATTTCGAGAGAGATTATAATCAGATGAGATTATATCGGAAAAAAAATTAGAGAGATCTTATCAAACGTGCTTAAATGAGATTTTTATTCTCAATTTTTATTTTGAGGGACAAGATAAGTAAAAAGGCTGGAACCACCCATAAGTTATTAGACAGACTGGGCATCGATGCGTAGAATGCGTTGGTGAATTGCTGGGCGAGACCCCCCCCGTTTGCTTATTTTTATTTTTGAGTTACCGGTTCCTTGTTTGTCATTCCCAGGTATGTCGCCTCTCTCGTCGAAAAGGAGAGTTTTCAAAGATGAACTGACAGCGCCTCAGGGAACACTTTTTTCTTTTGAGGTAATTTCAATTTTCAAACTAAAAAATATACTATCAAAAACTGTATCCCAGTTTGTAAATTACTACACATGAACTCTTAAGATGTTCTGGCAAATCTAATAAATTTTTTTTTTAAGAGTTTGGTTTCGTAGCTCTTTGTCCGTTTCTTCTCTTCCCACCTTTAGGTGTCCCAACTGACCTAACACTTTGTTGGCAAATGGCGTACGGATATCTACACGTATTAATCAAGCTATTAGTCAAGGTCTAACTAAATTTTAAATGAAATATTGGGTTTTCTACGGATATACCCTTCTAAAATTTTTATTGTCAAATATATGATGAGGACTCGAAGAAAAATAAGAGGGTGTAAATCATCTTGAGCATGACATTGTAGAGTTCACCGTTCTATTAATCATCATATAGGATGAGGACTCGTCGAAGTAGGCAGCGAGCAGTTTTCAAAAAGGGTGGTGCAGAACGAAAGGTTCTGATTGATTCAGTTTCTGTTAAATATTGAGAAGAACCGTAACAGGGTGTTTGGAACATTTTTTTCTCTTTTTTCTCTTAATTTTAAAAATAAGAATACAAAACCCACTAATCACGTTTAATGGTTACTTCCCTAATTTTTAGATAAGAATCTACCTCTACTAAAATCTCTTTTAAAAACAACAACCGGAGAGTAATTTTTTTCTTTAAAGACGCTCGTCGGGACATATCCCTCGCGCACCTCATCTTGCTGCATCCTCCTCACCTCATCTCATCGTTCTCCCTCCGATCTCTTCGTCACCTCTGCAGGCGGCGTCTCCTTCACTCGTGGTATCGTCCTCTCGGATCAAGGTATGCAAACCCTCCTCGCCTGCTGCTGCACCCCTCTCTACCACACAGCCCCTCGCCTGCTGCACCCCTCCCCGCCGCACAGCCCCGCCGACCTGCACCCCTCCCCGCTGTAGATGTGAAAAATGTGTATGTGTATATACGTGCCGACCCCCACAAATCACATGAGTAAGCATGAAGGCATAAGTTCACCAATCAAGTGAATAGCATGAATATGTGACTATGTGAATATGTTAGCATAATCATACAATCAATAAAAAGGCGACAAAGGATGTAGAAGAATACCGTGATCGCCACCAAGGAATAACAACGCCAAAGATATGAAAAATTATGCACGTTGTGTACTTTGGAAAAAGAGGATGATCGCGCTCAATATCAAGATGTGGGGATTTGTGGATTACCTCTCCTCGCCTTTCAGTCGGCTAGAAGGTAAGGGCCTCACTTTCCATGCTTTCTTGCGAAACAAATACAAAACAAGAGGAAAAATCCATCAGAAAATGCTAAGTGTAGAAATCTGCCCAAGTGTATAAAGTAGTATAAAAGATTGAGGGCAAACTTACCGGGGGAGGGTTTTTAACCCCTATGGAAGGGTGCAAATAATAGGTGTGTATATTGTGATGAGATTAACATGAAGAGATTGATTTAAAATGCCATGACGAACATAGATAAACAAGGTGCAAAAGTTCATGTCACAAGAAAAACTGTGCAAACAGTGTAAAGTGGGTGCAAAGACTGATGCAAACAGTAGGGCAAACGATGTCCAAATGGGGATAAATTTGAGATGACAGAAGACTTGAGTGTTGTGAACAAGTAGGAACACGAATCACTCCAAAATGAGGTCGGGACAGAAAGTTATGACACCGGAGATTTGGCGAAAAATGCGGACTGTGCAGAAAATGCAGAACAGAATACAAAATAGACTCAAAGAATGATGAATATCTCACAAAATAGAACACCAAAAAGGGAAAGAGTGGATGCTATGGAAAGGTGGGAGTATTGTGGTGAAACTAGGGCAAAAAGTAGGGTTTAAAACGGGGAAGACATCAGTGAAAAAACGGGGTGGAAAACATAAGAAAACAATGGGGTGCAGAACCATGGGAGAAAAAATGACTATTAAGTATAAAAATAGAATAAAAATACAAAACTCATGGACAAAAATATGCATGAAGATGACAAGATAATGTGCCCAACACCAAGGAACACAAAGATTATACTTCCTTATAGAGCCTGGAGTTGAAAGGATGGATCAAGAGTGCCTCACGGCCTCGCATCGGCGACACAAACATGCCCCCGTCGCAAGAAATCCGAGTTTCAGCGAAGTGCAGAACAGTGTGGTGAAACCTCAAAAGTTGGGGTTGGAAGAGGGGGAAAAGATATGAGAAATAAGGAAAACATATAATCAACGTGAAGCTAATACTCCCCTCTTCAAAATGGAGTCGAAGGAGGATAAAACGGATGAAGCATGACTCCGCCCCGGGTTGATAAACATGCCTCCGTCGTGGACTTTGTAGCAGAAATCAGCAAACTGTGATGATTTGCCAAAAGTAAGGGTGAAGTTGAGTGGACAAACGATGATGAAATCGAGCAAATATAGAACCAATGGAAAGACAATACTTCCTCTTCAGTCTAGGGTCCATGGGTTGAGTAGAAAATCCAGCATGTCTTCGCCGTCGCCTCCAAATGCGCCCCCGTCGCACAGAAAATATGGGCAGGTTTATATAGAAATCTGTTGGAAACCCTAACTTTCCCCCACGATTCCAGAAGATGGAGCACCAAATCTCGAGATCTTTGGATTAATCTCGAGATAATAGTCAAGATAAGACATAGGAGAAAACGAGACTCTTTTTGGTGGAAGGATCTGGAAGATATTCTTACCGCAAGAAGGGCCCGGAGCCTAATCTGACAGAACTTTTGTTGGTCAAAAATGCATAAAATCTAATATTGCGGCCAAGATTCCATGAGATATAGGTCATGAAAATTTGATTTCTATGGATAGAATTCAAGATAATACAAAGGGCAAGAGATAGCAACAAACGAGAGTCAATTCGGAGTTGTATTCCAAAAGTTATGGCCACCGCAAGATAGGCCCGTCGCGCAGGTGTATGGAGAGAGTCCGGCACAGGCTGGACTCTTATTGGCTTAACGGTCAGTAGACCGACCATTAAGGACTAAACGGTCGGTCGACCGACCGTTTGGGCAGATTTTGTGTGACTTTAGAAATTGGATCGTATCTCTCAAACGGTGTAGAATCAGGAAAAGTGGTAGAAGAAGAAATTGTAGATAGCTGAAAGATGAACAACTTTCATGAAGAGAGCAAGATGAAAAGACGATCCGAAGAGGGAGAAAATGGGGTGAGAACAGAGAAAAATACTGAGAATTAAAAACGGTTGTAGAACTGGATAATGGTGTAGAAGAAGAAAATGTAGGGCTTTAAAAATAGAACAACTTTGCTGAAGGGCCCATTTTCAATAGAGAATGGGAAGGGGATGAAAAAGGACCACTTTTTAAGACTGCACAGCGAAAGGGGCCGAATGCTTGAGGGAAGTCGACCTAAATGGGCCGTAAGTTAACTTGGAAAGCCGAAAGGTGATAGAATAGGCTCCAGGGCTCTATGAAATAATAATCTCCAAGGCTCAAAGGCTAAGATAAAGCGGGCTCGGCTGTTGCCAGGAAGTGATATTATTCAAGGCTAAGATAAAGCGGTACTCGGGCGTTGTATTAGAAATGATCATCTTGATTTGTTCTCCCTCCGGAATATGCCCTGGGACTTGTGCGGCCAGGTGACGCCAGCGGTCAGCGAAGGTAGAGAACTTCTCATCGGGCTTCATCTTCTCATGGGCCAGATCAACTACAGAATACTTGGGCCCAACCTAGTCTTGATATTGCTGAAGAAATTTCTCTTGAACGACTCGAAAAATCCACAACTTGCTCTTGCGGAAGAGAAAAGAACTAATCCCGAGCCGAGCCTTCCACGACAAACCGAATAAATAGGCCATCAAACGTTGGTCATGTCGGAATTGGGCCGACTCATAAATGAACTCCTTCAAGTGCACATAGGGGTTACTACTCCCACCATAGCGGCGATAAGCAGGAATTTGTGAACGCGGTGGAAGCTGAAGACCTTGGAATGCAAACGGGACACTCAAAAGAAGTTTGAGGATCGATTCGGACGTTGAAGTTCATCAAGCTGGCGTTGGGTTTGAGCGATCATCTCCTCGATGGGGAGAGACTGAGAAGGATGCAAGCCAGCCTGAGTAAGAGAATGTGGATTTGGACCGGGATTGTGGTATTGGGTCAGATAAGGGGATCCAGACTGAGAAGAAGAAAAGCTCATTCTAGGAATAGGAGGATGCATGGGCCGGGAAGGATCATGATCATAAGAATGAGGACCCATTGGGCCAGCAGCAACATGGGTAGAAGGAGCGGACTTATTAAGAGAGGTAGGCCCATTAAGGGAATAAGAAGGCCCGTTAAAGGAAGGGGCCCATTCAAAGTAGAAGAGGGCCCATTAAGTGAAGAAGAGGGGGGCCCATTAGAAGGATGAGGCCCATTGAAGGAATAAGGCCTACTAAGAGGATGGGACCCATTAAAGGAAGATGGGCCACTCGAGGAATATGGCCCATTAAAGGAATGAGGCACATTAGATGAATAGGCCGTTATGAGAATGAGGCCCATTAAGATGACTAGCAGTGAGTTTTTGGGCCTGGATCGGGTCCATTTGGCAAACAAGAGGTGATAAGTGGGGCCATGAGATTTGCTTGTGGGTTGGAAGGGTCACGAGAAGATGGGCCCACGTGGGAAGAGGATTCCACGCGGGGCTAGGAAGAAGATTGTGGAAGAGGATGATACAAGGGGTTGGAATGATGCTCCATGAGGGCAAATGGAGACTTAATACAAGGATATCAAGGACAATATAGGTGGAGAAGTAATGGCTTAATGGACTTGAGGACAAGAGGGGACTGACCCACTAATGCAAAGACCAATGGACAACGGACCCACGGGACAATGGACTAGACAATAGACACACAAATAGACTGATTTAAGTGGGCTAACAACAACAAAACATGTGGATGATGAAAGAATGCAACACAAAAATCACTAATGGGCTTGGACAAGCCCAAACAACACAAACGATGTGAGAGTTTTCACCCAAGTCATACAAGTTGATATGATGGAAAATATTTTAGGGGTTTTAATAGACATTTAATGATTTGAATTAATAATAATTCCCTCAAGATCGAAATCCTATGAGAATAAAGTCCAAACTTTGGGTTGACTAAGGTTAACTCCCTCACATTATGCAAATGTAAGCCTAAGCGGTGGAAAGGTACAATCGGCCCGGTGTTCGTGTGGGAATCCACGGCTCACGGGGACTTATGGAGGTCCCGGATAAGATCACCTAGTCGACTCCAAGGAATATAGAGGCGAGAGGATCACTTACCAAGATAGGAAATGCAACTAGTATATGCAATGCATGACCCTATGTGCACCGGAGTGTATGCAATTTCTAGCCTAAATCTAACAAATCAAGATATAATGAACATATGTGAACATAACAATATGGGTGCAAATAAAGTGAACAATATGAGCATGAAATGCTATCTAAATATGGATATACACACCAAAATCGTAGCAAAGCATGAGCAAAGTGATGGACACTAGAGGTCCCACCGTGATCGCCAAAAAAGGGTGTAGATGTGAAAAATGTGTATGCGTATATACGTGCCGACCCCACAAATCACATGAGTAGAAGGCATAAGTTCACCAATCAAGTGACTAGCATGAATATGTGACTATGTGAACATGTTAGCATAATCATACAATCAATAAAAAGGCGATAAAGGATGTAGAAGAATACCGTGATCGCCACCAAGGAATAACGACGCCAAAGGATATGAAATACTATACACGTTGTGTACCTTGGAAAAAGAGGATGATCGCGCTCAATATCAAGATGCGGGGATTTGTGGATTACCTCTCCTCGCCTTCCAGCCGGCTAGAAGGTAAGTGCCTCACTTTCCATGCTTTCCTGCGAAACAAAAATGACTAAGTATAAAAACAGAATAAAAATGTAAAACTCATGGACAAAAATATACATGAAGATGACAAGATAATGAGCCAAAAACCAAGGAACACAAAGATTATACTTCCCTCTAGAGCCTGGAGTTGAAAGGACGGATCAAGAGTGCCCCACGGCCTCGCATCGGCAACACAAATATGCCCCCGTCGCAAGAAATCTGAGTTTCAGCAAAGTGTAGAACAGTGTGGTGAAACCTCAAAAGTTGGGGCTTGGAAGAGAGGGAAAAGATATGATAAATAAGGAAAACATATAATGAAAACGAAGCTAATACTCCCCTCTTCAAAATGGAGTCGAAGGAGGACAAAACGGATGAAGCATGACTCTGCCCCGGGTTGATGAACATGCCTCCGTCGTGGACTTTGTAGCAGAAATCAGCAAACTGTGATGATTTGCCAAAAGTAAGGGTGAAGTTGAGTGGACAAACGATGATGAAATCGAGCAAATATAGAACCAATGGAAAGACAATACTTCCCTCTCTCAGTCTAGGGTCCAAGGGTTGAGTAGAAAATCCGGCATGGCTTCGCCGTCGCCTCCAAAATGCGCCCCCGTCGCACAGAAAATATGGGCAAGTTTATATAGAAATCTGCTGGAAACCCTAACTTTCCCCCACGATTCCAGAAGATAGAGCACCAAATCTCGAGATCTCTGGATTAATCTCAATATAATAGTCAAGATAAGACATAGGAGAAAACGAGACTCTTTTTGGTGGAAGGATCTGGAAGATATTCTTGCCGCAAGAAGGGCCCGGAGCCTAATCTGACAGAACTTTTGTTGGTCAAAAATGCATAAAATCTGATATTGCGGCCAAGATTCCAGGAGATATAGGTCATGAAAATTTGATTTCTATGGATAGAATTCAAGATAATACAAAGGGCAAGAGATAGCAACAAACGGGAGTCAATTCGAGTTGTATTCCAAAAGTTATGGCCGCCGCAAGATAGGCCCGTCGCGCAGGTTTATGGAGATAGAGTCCAGAACAGGCTGGACTCTTATTGGCTTAACGGTCGGTAGACCGACCATTAAGGACTAAACGGTCGGTCGACCGACCGTTTGGGCAGATTCGCGTAACTTTAGAAATTGGATCGTATCTCTCAAACGGTACAGAATCAGCAAAAGTGGTAGAAGAAGAATTGCAGATAGCTGAAAGATGAATAACTTTCATGAAGAGAGCAAGATGAAAAGACGATCCGAAGAGGGAGAAAATGGGGTGAGAACAGAGAAAATATTGGGAATTGAAACGGTGTAGAACGGAGAATGTTGTAGAAGAAGAAAATGTAGGGTTTTAAAAATGGAACAACTTTGCTGAAGGGTACATTTTCAATAGAGAACAGGAAGGGATGAAAAAGGACCACTTTTCAAGACTGCACAGCGAAAGGGGCCGAATGCTTGAGGGAAGTCGACCTAAATGGGCCGTAAGTTGACTTGGAAAGCCGGAAGGTGATAGAATAGGCTCCAGGACTCTATGAATAATGATGTCCAAGACTCAAAGGCTAGGGAACAATAAAATGGGCTCGAAATCCATCCAAGGAACGCTCCAAAACAATGGGTAATTCGGGGCATCAAAATTGATGAATAGAGAAATAACACAACTTGCGGGCTAAAAACGGATGTCAACACCCGCCTGCTGCACACCTCCCGCACAGCCCCGCCTGCTGCACCCCTCCCCGCCTGCACCCCTCCCCGCCGCACAGCCTCGCCGATCTGCACCCCTCGTCCCTGCACCCCTCCCCGACGCACAGCCCCCGCCGGCCTGCCCCTCTCCTCTTCCGGCGAGGGCTCTGCACTGCCCCCCCTCCTCTCTTCGACGCGTCGGCCCTGCACCGCCCTCCCTCTCTCTACCAGGTGACCTGCACTGCCCTCCGCCCTCCCTCTCCTCTTCCTGTGGGCAGCCCTGCACCGCGTTCCCTCACCTCTGCAGGCGGCCCTGCACCTCTGCCGGCGGCCCTGCACGCCCTCCACCCTCCCTCTCCTCTGCCGTAGAAGCGCTGCGCACCTGCATGCACACACGCACCGCACCCTCATATCGCACACACACACCTGCCCTCCGCCCTCCCTCTCCTATGCATATATGAGAACAAACTTTGGTATTTGTATTTTTTTAATCTAAATTGAGTTTATTTTACGTGGAGAACAGAGGCATATGAAAGTAATTCATGCATGTTTTGTTATATTTGATAATTAAGTTACAATATTTGTTTATTTTATGATTGTGAATGGTGGATTAGATTTCCTGAGTGAGTGAACAAATCCATATAAGTTTCTATAATGTAATAAAAAAAGGAGTCATACAAGTTCAAGAATGATAGAGATTGTTATCTGGTTTTTATGACCATAAGAAAAATTCATGAAAAAAGTCAACTAGTTTTATATTTTGTTGAATTATTATTTTATTATTATATATTTTAACACATGACAGCTATGGTGTTTGAAACACAAGTATCTTCGGCAAATGCTCCTAATGAAAGGTTGAGGTGGGATGAAACTCGTTCAGCTTATCTAACTAAAATGTTAGTAGAATATCATTGAGTTGGAAGTAATGCGATCAGAATTTAATAATAGGTTTGGACTGAATGCTACTACAAAACAATCGAAAGCTGGAGTCCACGTGATGAAGAATGATTGTATTATAATAAATAATATACTAAATGCAAATGACTTTGGTTTCAACCTAGTATTGAATACATTTGTTGCTACTGATGAAGCCTGGGATGCTTATATTCAGGTACTAATTTAATTCTATGATAAAATATTTTATTTTATATATAAGTTGAGAGAGATTTAATAATTATTTTGGTATATTTCATAAACATCCTGAAGCAAGGGCATGGAGACGAGTCACTATACCACTATATAATGAGTGGTATGAAATATTTGATGGTATTATTTCTCTCCCTTTTATTTAATAAATATAAATATTATAATTGTATTATATATATATAATTATTTTTAAAATTATAAGTACTAAAGCAGATGGAAGTAGGCAACAAAATACACTTCCACGTACAGAAACATCTGAAGCTGCCGATCCATACATGACATCTCCTCATAAAACACATGTTGATTGACAAAAGATGAAGATAGTTCAGCATAGTCCTGATTTTAAGCTTGTGAGGTGGTGGGGACACCGGGCCCACTACTCGGAGCCGACGCCGCACCACCCCGACCGCACCGAGCTTGTAGCTCGAAGACTCGTTTGAAGACTCGGCGTCGTATATGTGTGTATTGAGTATGTATTGTGTGTAAAATACATGTTTTATTACATGTATTTACTTTTGTTTTATTAGGCTAGTCATAGTTTGCGTCATGAGGAGTACTGACAAACGTAGTCTCGGTAAAGAATTTGCTGTCTCAATTGAAAAGTCAAAAGAAGGAGGTCGAAAGACCCAACACTTTAGCTGCAGCAATGGTGGAGGCAACTCAAGAGTTCAGAAAGTCATCAATGCTTTCTTCCTATGAAATGATTCAGAACTGTGTGAATTAATCATGACAATGAATCTCACTATTTCTGAGAAAACTAGAGCAGCTGATTTGATTAGGAGAGACAATGTTTATCTTATATTCTTGAAATTTGATGATGCAACTCGTTTAGAATAGTTGAAGTTACATCTTGGGGATAATTAATCGGATTTGTATAAGAAATATAGGAAAAGTTTATCTTCTTAGTTTTTTTATACATTATTACATGTTTTGTTTATTATAGATTATTGTCTTTGAATATAACATGTTCTCATTTTGTAAGAGTTGATTGATTAATTGCGTTATGATTTTAAGATGTGATGAATGTGATATTAGCATTCTTTAAATTTGGTTCTCTAATTACAGATAGATGGACATAGTCGAAAAATATGATGATGTTAGTGAGGAAGAAGAAAGATTTATAACACGTCGTCGTCAATTTTTTCTTACTATATTGACATTAGTGAAGATTACTTATGATCAGCAAAGGGTAATTCGTGGAAGCACATAAGAACATCAATTCTTACTGGCAGAGCATATATGCAAGAGTTATTGGAATGGGCTGAAATTCAATTCTGTGAGACATGTCATATGAATCAATATTTCTTTTCGTTATTGTGCAATAAGATAAAATATTTACATCAGTTAAAGAGAGTACCAGAGTTGACACAGAGGATATGGTAATAATGTGTATTTACATTTTGGTAAAAGGTGCAAGTAACCGATCTGGTCAAGATAGATTTCAACATTCAGGTGAAACAATAAGTCGTCGATTTAATAAGTAATTGATGCTCTCGTCAGTTTAGCACCGAAGTACATTTCTCTTCCTCCAGCTGAGACTCCGCAATACATCTTTGATAGATAACATTTTTGATTTTTTAAGGTAATACTTTTAGTGATTAATGTTAATTTAAGCATTCTTCATAGTAATTTTGTAATTATGTTGTTGTAGGATTGTATTGGAGCTATAGATGGAACGCATATATTAGCTGAGATTCCAGCCGATGATAGAATACGTTATCGCAATCGAAAGGGATAAACATCTCAAAAAGTTATGGCCGTATGCTCATTTGATATGCATTTTCTTTTTGTTAATGCTGGGTACAAAGGTTCTGCTGCTGATGCTACTGTTTTAGAAGGTGCTATAACATCGGATTTTATGTGTCAGAAGGTAAATATTTTCACTTAAATTATATTTATTTATATATAGTGACATTTATTTTCATGAATAGGTAAATATTATCTCGTTGATGCAGGTTATGTCAAATACACCACAATTATAGCGCCATATCGAGAGTAAGATATCATTTGAAGGAATTTGATCCACATCACTCCGCTCCAAAGAACCCAAAAGAGTTATTCAATTTGCGACATGCTTCACTACGAAATGTTATTGAACGCATGTTCGGGGTGTTAAAAGAAAGATTTCACATTTTTCGCCAACCGTTGGAATATCCTCTCGGTGTACAACTAAGATAGTTATTACTACATGTACCTTACATAATTTTATTCGTGATATAAAGGAGGAAAAGATGAAACTTGGATGTAAATTGAAAGAGAACATGGTGCAGATATTGATAGAGAAGTAGAACGAAGACGTCAAGAAAGAATCAGATTTGAAGAACAATATAGTTTGACAGTACAAAATACACAACGTCATCTTGGTAACAACTTCGGAATAGAATTGTATTAGAAATGTGAGAGGATTATGTGAACAAGAGACACTGATGTTGATGATCATAATTTTTTAAACATCATGTTCGAAATCTCATGTTATAGTTATTTTTATTTTTTATGAACGATAACAATCTCTATTGAATTGTTACTTTAACCTGATTTAAATTATATAGAGTTATCTGCCAAACATGGTGCAGATATTGATATAGAAGTAGAACGAAGACGTCAAAAAAGAATCAGATTTGAAGAACAACAGAGTTTGACAACATAAAATACACAACGTCATCTTAGTAAACAACTTCGGAATAGAATTGCATTGGAAATGTGGAGGATTATGTGAACAAGAGACACTGATGTTGATGATTATAATTTTTTTAAACATCATGTTCGAAATCTCATATTATAGTTATTTTTATTTTTTATGAATGATAACAATCTCTATTGAATTATTACTTTAATCTGATTTAAATTATATAGAGTTATCTGCCAAACAGGTCTACACAAATTTTAAAAATTATGACCCGGTGCCAAACAGTAAGTGTCAACTTTCATCAATTTTAAAATTTAAATCAAAATTGACACAACACAATTCTTTAGATAGAAATAACTTAAAAAAAATTATTTCCAAACACCCTGTGTAAGTCATTTGCTCCTGTTAAATTTCTTTTCTTTTTGGTTCGTTTTTTAAGCTGTTAATAGGGGTGTTTGAGAGCTCTTTCTTTCAGAAGGCTCTTTCTACTTATAAAGTTATGTCAATTTTTAACTTAATTTTTAAATTGACAGTGGGAGGGGGGATTGGGTTGCTCTGGCACGGGGGAGGGCAGCCACATCCCTGGTGCCGGAGGGCCTCAAGAAAGTTTTCACGCCGGAGACCATCCGCTCTGCCGTGAGGCAGTCTGAGCGCATCGCCCCTCATCCCCCTCCGCTTCAGCCGTGCCATCAAGAGGTTCTTCCGGAAGGTGCTGCTGCTGCTGTGGGAGTCCTCCTGCGGCATGAAGGCGGCCAACTTGCAGCTGGCTGAGAGCGCCTTGCGGGAGCTCATCGACGACCTTCGGGTTGCGGCACTGGAAGATCAAGTCCTACGGCGACATAGCATTCAACTACCTCAAAGATGAGTAGGGCGAGCGGCAGGCCGTCGCACTGCACAACCACCTTCTCTGCCAGCGGGCGTGACCGCCTTCTGCACCATGTCGAACATGTCGCCATAGATTCCAGCGGCCACCCCTCCGTACTCACGAGGAGAATGGCCTTCGACGTCGGCACGGCTCCTTAGGAGCTGTGCAACTTCGGGATCGAGGGCTGCGACCTTCTCCAACTATGCCCCCACCGCCGCGGTGGCAGAGATGAAGCTGGGGTGGGGGAGGGAGGAAGGCATCTTCTGTCTCTTGGGTGAAAAGAGGAGGGAGGGGGGGGGACGTGCGCGAAGTCGTGAATTTTACTTAAAAAAATGTCTAGACTTTTTTTATTTCGAGAGAAATTATAATGAGATGAGATTATATTAAAAAAATAGAGAGATCTTATAAAACATGCTTAAATGAGATTTTTATTCTCAATTTTTATTTTGAGAGACAAGATAAGCAAAAAGGCTGGAAGAACCACCCATAAGTTATTAGACTGGGCACCTCCTCTGTGATTCGTAGAATGCGTTGGTGAATTGCTGGGCGAGACCCCCCCGTTTGCTTATTTTTATTTTGAGTTACCGGTTCCTTGTTTGTCATTCCCAGGTATCAAGCACGAGAGAGAGAGAGAGAGAGAGAGAGTATCAAGCACAAGAGCTCGTGCCATCAAGGCCGGACAATGGAGGTTCGAAGGGTAGTAGAAATTGTTATTCCAATGTGAACAATTAGACGTCACGAGTACCACGGCAAACAGAAAGCAAGCATTTTTACAGACATTATGGTGGGGCAAGGCAAAAAGACAATACATTACATTGCAACGCTGAGTTTATGACAAGAAACTTACACATGATCATCTTTCGATGATTTATCTTGAAAAAAAAAAACTTGGTATCTGAATGTACCAGTAGAATAATCACATCATATGCCAAAAAAAGAAAGAACAGAAGATCTACAATTAACAGATAAATGGAAATCCAACAGCATTATACACACTGCTATTGGCATTACACTCACCCACCGCATTGGGATGTATGCGGTAAAATAGTAGATGATCCCCAACCTTCGCCACGTATTCCTAGTGCTCAGTCAAAAGAAAGGGGCGACTGACCTTCAAATATTCCAACGTAGCAGTAGCAAATTCACATCAGCTGCCCAAAGAAAGCTTACAATTAACTTAATCGACGCATTTTCTTTTCTTTTCTTTAACATGTCTCCCATTGGCATCAACATCTGTCCACTGCCTCACTTGGATGTCCACATGCAATAATAGAATGCTCACTGGCCTTTGCCACGTATTCCAAGAGCTCAGTCAAAAGCGAGGGGCAACTTCTCTTCAGATGTGCAAATCCATCCGTTTGCATTACAGCTGAAAGGAAAATTGCATATAACAATTGCAAATCCAGGATGCAGAAAAGATAGGAAACAAGTACTAAAACAAATTGCAAGGCTAATGTATTCACAAAGACACCCTTACCAGTTCCCAAGAGATTGTAACTAAATCTTTGTGCCAAAGCAAGATTGGGCCCATGGCAATCCATTAGGACCCAGAGCAAACCATAAGGGTAGCAAACATCACTACACCAAACTGAACCTCTTCATATAGACATCAAAACTAATAAAATTAAAATAAATAATGAAAGTACATAAGAAAACATCACAACATCAAACTGAACATCTTCATATAGACATAGAAAATACATAATAAAACCAAAATACATAATAAAACATCACTACACCAAATTGAACAGCTTCATATATACATAAAAAATACATAATAAAAAGATTGGGCCCATGGCAATCCATTAGGACCAAGAGCGATAAAACATCACTACACCAAACTGAACCTCTTCATATAGACATAAAAAATCCATAATAAAATCAAAATACATAATAAAACATCACTACACCAAATCGAACATCTTCATGTAGACATCAAAACTATCTTGAAACAATATGAGGACTCACACAATCCAGGAACAACACACGGAAGGTTCTCCTAGACTCTGAAAAGAGTGTAGATGAAAGAGAAGAGATAAAAAATGCAGTCTTCTCTAGGAATGAACTACCAAAGACTGGAAAAAAATTCAATATCAGAGAGATAGAAAAGGTGGAAACACAAAGCCATAATGATGTGGAGCGATTTTAAATGGATGGCCCAGATTTGCCCAGGTTATCGATAGACTTCACGACGACAACATGGGATGCTCAGCGAGCTAGTGGAGTCACTTTATTTTATTATGTATTTTGATTTTTATTTAGGTCAGATTCTAGAGTGTATATATATATATATACACTTGAGAAGAGAAAAGGAATTGGACGGATGTGGATGGAACTGGAATGTTGGTTCATGACCCCACTTCTTAAATGGCTGCCTCCTGTTGGCCACCTCCATAACCTGATGGATGCCCATATTGACTATGTGAATCATATCCTCACTCACCCTGAATGTATCCTCTGCCTGTGTCTGCGTGGAAGGAGGAAGTACCACCAGCAGTGCCACTGCCAATAGTAGCACCTGCAGCACCTGTAGCACCTGCAGCTGCACTGGGATCATCATCATCATCATCACCAGCATCATCACCATCAGAAACCAGTCATCTTTTAGCCTTTGGGGATGCTTGTTTCTGTTTCGGTGTGATTTTTTCAGTCACCCTTGACATGAATCCTTTTCCCCTTGGCGTGTGCCTCAGATAAATCTGCTTCAACTGCTCAATTACCGGGTCCTCTCGAGCAGCAGCACTAGTCCTCTCAGTTAGCCCATGCACTGATGTACTTCTTCTTAAGGATGCAGGTGGCTTGATGCTTCTAGGAGTGACTGCCCTGCTATCTGATTCTGAGTGTCTAACTGGCTCAACCTCAGGCTGTTGCTCAGTGTCATCAACAAACAAAGCTGGGTCCCTTCTCTGGTGCGCTTGAGTCTCTCTGGCCCTCTTTGTTGCTCTTTTGAATTCTGGATCTCTTGGCTTATCTTCATGACTTCATCTAGTATGCCCTCTGCCCATCTTCTATCATCATCATCAAAAACGGGCTCATCAACCTGCTCTCGTGTCTCCACCCAAGACCACAAGGGATTCTCGTCATCAAATAAAGCGTCCACATCAATTTCTGGAATTACATCCTCTGCGACGCGTTTGTCCCGCAACTGTTGTCTTAACTTCATGTTTTTTATTCTCAATCTCATATTATAGTGGCAGTAAACTAATTTTTCTAACCGTTCAGCCTTTAGCCGATTGCGAACCTTTGAGTGTATAAGACTGAACGTGCTCCAATTTCTTTCACATTGGCTGGCTGATGTGGTTTGACTCAGCACCCTGATTGCAATGAAAGCCAATGCAGAACTGCCCAAATCTCGATTATTCACCATTATCCACCAGTCAGCTGTTCCACCAACCATAAACAAATAAATATAAGTTGTAAATAAAAATCAATTCTCCATGATGTACTAATACATATTGAGGTTAAGAAAGCACAAAGATAAAGTATACCTGGACGCTCACTCTTCCCACAGCATATTGCAATTGGGAGTCAGAATATGTCCCAGTCCTCATTCTATAATAGTTCATCTACAAAGATAAAGTAATAGATTAACAAAATGACTTAAGTAAATTCTATATCTCTTATTGATAAAATCAATAAAGGCCAATCTCTACTTCGGCCTGAAGTCTCTTTTCTGGTGTCCTCGATAAATGATCAATGACTTTTAAAGTGCTTTGGAGCACCTCGCCATCAACATGTGTATTGCCATCGTACATAAATCGAGGGTTGAGGAAATAACCTGCATTTGTGTATAATTAACTAAATGTTAGATATAAAATAACATATAGGCATTAACAATGTTTTGTACAATTTACCACTCACCAGCTGCATGCAAGTCGTGGTGTAATGTGTTGTCCCATCTCTAGTCAATCATTTTCCACCATTTTGCATAATCTCTGGAAGGAATCCTGCAACTCTAATTTGGCACGGTCCATGGCCTCGTACAGGTATCCATATAATTCTTCTCATCGCCATCAACCATTCTTAGGACCTTCACGAGGGGTGTGACTACTTTCAAGTACCGTGAGACCCTGCCCCAGAATTTGTTATCTTCCACGATGTGGCAGACATCCAAATATTCCATCTGAGCATCAACATTGGCCTTGTCGATGTATTCCTGCAGGGCATTATGGTACATGAAAGCTTTTAGCTCATTCTTATACCTGTGCAAATAAATGAAATTTGAATCAAATACTGTTACATATCTATAAGGATCAAGTATCAAGAATTGAGATCAATCTTATACATGTGCAAAGACTCCAAAGAAATAAAATTCGAAGCAAATCTAGTTGGGCCTGCACGGATGATATCTCGCCCCCCACTGGCATGCTCCCTGAACATATTCAATATCCTAGGATGGCCATAAATATACTATGTGATTTTTTGTACCTTGTCAATTGTCTTCTTCACATGCTTTTCCTTCTCTATGTCTTCAAGCATCATATCCAGGCAATGTGCTGCACATGGGAGCCAATATAAATGCATGCGCTTCTGCATCAATTTCTTCCATGTAGCCTTATAACTGGCTTCATTATCAGTCACTACTTGCACAACATTCTCCTCTCCAATTTGATCTACCATCTTATCTATCCAACTAAACAAATAATTGGCATTTTTTTCATAATTTGATGCATCTACAGATTTAACAAATATTGTACCTTCAATGTAATAGACCAAAAAGTTAATCATGGACTTCTTCGTGGTACCAGTCCAGCCATCGCACATGATGGTGCATCCTCTCTCAATCCATATATGCTTGAAGCTTTCAACCCAATCATGGAGCTCCTCAACCTCTCCCTCAAGGCCACGCCCGTATATGTCTCGACGTGATGGGGCCTTCAAGCCAGGGCCAGCATCTGCTATGGCATCTAGCATAGGTTGGAAATATTCACTTTCAGCTGCATGTGTAGGGACACCTGCATGAAAAAACCATTTGCAGATACTTTTAAATGCATGCCCTGCAACTTCTGCTGATTTTTTTACCCCTCTCAATACTTGCTTGATTTTAGATTGTGTAGCATGGGGCCTTCTGTGCAGATAGATGTCCATGGGGCCTGTTGTCTGCGGGGCAGCTCTAGTGTCAGGACGTCGTGCAGCTGTATTGGAGTAGGTCCCTGAACCCATGGGTGCCTTTCCTTTCCTTCGAGCGGCTTGTTCACGCTCCCTTGCTTCAGTCAACTCTGGATCTGAATCCTTAGTGCCTTCCTCATCATCATCCCTCCTAACCCTTCTGCCTGAAATCTCCTCAGCAATTTCAGCCTCATCTTCAGCCCTTTGTTGCATCCTCTCCTTTTTTTTCCAGAAGGCACTGGCGCATTTCTTCTCGGACCTCTCGGGACATCTGTCACATTGTTTCACCTCTCCTCTTACCCCTGCCAAATGTTACTTTCCTCTAGTAATTCTGCCATATAACTCCTTACCACAATAATTGCATTTAACTTTTCTTCTCTTAGCATCAACTAAGGAGAGGTGGGCCCACCCCAGATCCTCCTGCCCTTGTTGCTCCTGACTTTGTTCACGTCTAGGCATGATGATGCATTAAGACAGTCAAAGAGAAATAGTTGTAAGTACAATGAAAAATTTAGTGCTTAATCATCAATTAACCCTTAATCACCCTTCATAAAAATTAATTACCACCATGTTCCCACATCAAATTCTTCAATGAAGCTTAGTTGAGCTTAAATTGAGCCTAAGTAAATCGAATTAGACAAAAGCCCCAATTTTAAGGAACTAATTAGGGCTTAATTATTAATTAACCCTTAATCACCATTCATAAAATTTAATTACCAGCATGCTCTCACCCCAAATTCTTCAATTGAAGCTTAATTGTCCTTCATTTGAGCCTAAGCAAACCGAATTAGACAAAAGCCCCAATTTTTATGAACTAATTAGGGCTTAATTATTAATTAACCCGTAATTACCCTTCATAAAAATTAATTACCAGCATGCTCCCAGCCCTAATTCTTAATGAAGCTTAATTAAGCTTCAATTGAGCCTAAGCAAACCGAATTAGACAAAAGTCCCATTTTTTATGAACTAATTAGAGCTTAATTAACAATTAAGCTAATTTTAAGAAAGTAATTAGGGTTTAATTTGAAGTCTTTACATAATTCGGAGTTTAAAATTAACCCAGAACTGAAAAATTAACCTACAACAAAAAAACTTTCAACCCAACCAAAATAACACAAAACAAAACAAACAAACCCTAAATTTACCTCAACAAAATAACCTCTTACCTCTACTCCTATTGCTCACCCAGCACAGCCTACACAGCACACAACAGCTCCTTCTTCGCAGCACATTGCCGCACAGCAGCAGGCCAGCTGCGGCAGCCTGCAGGGCAACACGCAGCAGGGGCCAGAGCAGCAGGTTTTCTCCCTCAGATCTGAGGGAGAAACGTCGCATGGGTTTCGGCCGAAACCAAACGGTTTCGGACCGAAACATGTAAGTTTCGGGCGAAGCCGATACCGGTTTCGCCCGAAACCAATTTTTTTTTAAGTTTCGGACCTGCTACAGTGAGCAGGTCCGGTTTCATGTCAGTTAAGGCCGAAACCGATACGTTTCGGCCGAAACGTATCGGTTTCGACCGATACTGTCAACCATGGGCTCAACAGGAAGGCGGCAGACACTGGCTCGATGAGGAGTTGGCAGGTACTGGCCTCGAAGAGTGAACAACTGACACTGGCTCGATAAGGAGCTGGCAGGTACGGGCTCGAGGATTGGGCAAGATAGGAGCTGGCAAGCAAGGCCTAAAGGTGAGCTGGAAAAAGTTAGGAATCAGGTTTTCCAAGTATACTTCACTAGAGGGTGTCGTAAAAGGCATTACAGAGGGGCATTAAAGGCCTAAGTACAACAAGTGCAAGTCACGGGACAATTCCGTCATAGGTGGCGGTCCCTGAGTCGTTACAGGATAAAGCAAGCTTCTGCTGTTTTACAGAGGGTCCCCGAAGGGACTACAGGCATTATGGAGCGACCGGGGCTGGACTGGACGCAAGGATGCTGACGTTGACTGGCGGGGGCATTAGTCGGGCGCGGCTCGGGATGAGCAGTCGGGCGCCAGTTTCGGGCCGAACGTCATTATACTCGAGGGAACCCGCATGTAAGGGATATATCATGCGGGACGGTCTTCGGAGAGCTTGCCAGGCTAACTCCGACCAGCGGGTGGGATAGTCGGTCATCGGCTCGGTAGGAGCGGTCGACGAGCGGTCCTGACTCACAGTTGGGTTTGGCATGCGGGTATTTCCATCGTGCATCATGCGTGAGTGGACCCGGCATGAGGGTGCCTGCCTCGTTATCATAATGCTTCATACGTAGCAGAGGGCTTACGTAAATCGACTAGATGCCATGTGAGGGGTGTTGATGCGATATACCCTCGGCGTGTGTTTAGCCGAACAAGCCAACCAACAGAGCCTTCTTCGTGCGCTAGATGCCCGTGCCTTGTATGCCTGCTTGTATGCCTCTGCTGGATGTGCGTGTGCATCTGCATGTGCCCCTTGGAATTCCTAAGAGGGGAATTTATAGAGTGAGGGGAAGGGTCAGGGTGGTGGGTTTACGCGGACCAAGGTGATAGGGTCAGCCTGGTCCGCGTAAAGCACCCCTTAACGCGGACTGGGTTGAGAGCTAGAAAAACTTTTTTTTTTGGTTTTTTGGATGGGTTTACAGCGGGCCAGGTTGGGGGGTCAGGTTGGTCTGCGTAAACCCCCCTAGGAAGGTTTATGCGGACTGGTTTGAGGTCCTTTTTTCCTTTTTTTTTTCTGGGAGGAAGAAGGGGTTTAACGCAGACCAGGCTGGCCCTAAACCCTAAACCCCCGGGGGGGATTATGTGGACCATCTGTGGTCTAAGAGAGAGGGGAAGAAAAAGCCTATAAAACCCCCTCATTACAATTCTGGGCCCCACTCTGACTGGATTCAGACTGGACACGTGGAGGATACTGGACTGGTTGGCTGGGGCGCATTGAACGAGGTTGTCTCGGACTGCTCTTTACGTGGTGGTGCTTGTGCTCGCTCTGTACTCGAGCACTGCTTCTGCGAATCTCATGCACCCTGTTGGACTGGTGAGTTGGCTCACCTCTACACCATGGACGAGACAAATTCTGGAACAGGTCTGGGGCCATGAAGATGGCGTTGGGTAGCGCGCCCCGGGGCATGGGCGCGGGTCTGGCGTGGGTTCGCCCCGGGGCGGGCTGCTGCAATGGGGCGTGACCCGAGGGGCTGGTCCTGGTATTCTTTTGATGCCGTGTAGCACGGCCATGCTTTCGGGGTGCGGGCTTTGACCCAAGGTGCCCACAACGGGGTGATACCGATGTCGCCCACAAGGTGTTCGGGGGCAGCCCCCACACACACCGGGGTGTCAAATGGCATTGCTAGCGGGCCCCGTAGCTCGCACGTGGCATGGTAGATGGGGCTGGTAGCTCGTAGCACCCAAATGAAGGCGTTTTGGGCGTGAAAGCCCGGTCTTGGCATGGAGGCTGGTGTATGGCCCGGGTTGACCTGGTGGCCATAGAGTAGGTGGCTCGTCGCGGCGTGTTGGGATCTCGGGGGTGGTCCCCATCTTATGCAGAGTCGCCGCATAGCGCAGCAAGTGATCTCGACCCGTGGGTTGGCCCGGATCGTTGTAGAATGGTTGGATTAATAAGCGCCCTTAAGGTGTTCGAGAAAATTCTTTGCCTTTGATTAGGGGCCGTATGGGCTGGCTAATGATCCCCGAAGCCCAAATTTGGCTAAGGGTCGAGACCCATTAGTGTTAGCTTGCTGGGAGAGGCATATTAGAGGTGGCCCCGGCCTCGGTGTTGAGTGCCGCATGATGCGGCACATTGCTACGAGCCCCTAGGTGGGCCCCGTGGCTAAGTTGCAAGCGAGCCAATGCCGCATGCTGGTGGTCGGGGGTGGCCCCCGCTTTATGCTAGAGTCGCCGTGAGTCACAGCAAGTTGATTCGGGTCCGAGGTCGGGCTCGGGCTGCTGTAGAGATGCTAAATAAATAGCATCCGCAAGGTGTTCGGGAGCGGTCCCACACCTTTAAATCCTGGATTTTTTTTGGGAAAACTAGCTATGTACAGCAATGGTAAAAGTTAGATGGAATAAAAATAGGCAATGGATCGCCAAGTATTGGAAGTTAGACAATAGATCGTCTAAGTTTAAAAATTAGACAACAGGCGAAAGAAGATAGGTGGAGACTTAGACGGAATGAGATAGGCGATAGATCACTCTTGATCATAGAATTTTTAATATTATTTTGTCTCATGTAATAAGAGATGGGTATAGACTTCTCGACCTTCTCAGAGAAAAGGGGAATCTACACTGACGCACATATAAGGCTGTTTAGGTAGTCTATGCATGGTTCATTCCGTAGGTTTGGTTTGATCAGACGATGTAGGTTCGGGTGCGGGACATTTCCCCACTAACCGCAGTCAGTGTTGATTTACATCGGCATAACGTTCGGACACCCTTGATTAATTGTCAAAGAAAACCCTAGAATCCCTTATATAGGTTATGATGTCAAGGGCATACTCGCTTACGTGGCTCACAATGAACCCCCTTATATATCAACAACAACTATTGAAGGAATCAGGGTTTTAGCAAAGACCGTGTTTAGTTTAGCAAAACCCTATGATTTGAAAGCAGAGGTGTGATTTACAGGAGGCCAGAGACATATTAGGGCGTCTTGACAGTTTCTGGATCCCAGGGGTATTTTGATAACTTGTCGGGATCCAAGTGTATTTTGGTAATTTAGGGACAGACCAGGGGCACTGTGTAGTTTCTGGGCTGGGTGAGTGGTTGGGCACTCCCTCTGTCTTCCAGGGACACTCAAGTAATTTCTGGAAGGTGTTTGGCCAGTTTTGGACTCCAGGTTTTGGAGGAATTGGTAGATGACACTTCGTCTACTCTCACTAAGAGACAAAACCACATCGCCTTACTTTAATCTTCTATTTAAATGAACGATATATCTTATTCTTCTGACTTGGTCAAATATATATATATATATATATATTGACTGTGCTAAATGACACTATATAGTGAAGCACCTATATAACACTTAAACTCTACAACACCATGCATATGAACATAAACTATACACCTATTAATTGAAATCTTATTAACACCTTTTTCTAGTAGAATCACAGACGTATATCATCTGACATGCGTGTTAAGGCGTTGAATAGTCAGCTTAACAAATACGTCCGCATTAAATGCACAGTATCCGTTGGGATATTTTTCATTCTCAGGACGTATAAAATACATTACATAATCTTCTTGTGCCCTACCCAATACCATGAGATAAAATTTTATGTGTAAAGTCCGCATTACTTTTATATATTTTACTCACACTAGTGCTTGTATTTTGAATATGTTTACTTTATCTCACGTCCCTCTATGGAAGAAATATTTTTAGTATTATTTCAGAACATACAGATGGCGGCAACCAGGGGCAAGTCGCACAAAAGAAAAAAAAAAAACAGATATATCTCTAGCAGTAGAAGATCTGATTCGCCTAACCTTGATAATGATGTGCACACACTCACAAAGCAGGTGGAAGCTGAGCAGCCAATCAGATCTGTTGAACGTTGTGACTGGGATCCGACCGTTTGATGGAAATGTATCTAATGGATACAATGAAGCATGGAGTTCAAGAAGAATTCAATACAATTCTATTGAGCAGAACGATCAATCATCTTCAGGCGCCTTCCTGCAAGCAAAGCGATCGCTGAGCACAAGCTTCCTACGCATTCAAGTGAAGGGGAGACTTCACCGCACTAAAAGCATCATCCCAGAAGTCTCATCCCGAGAAGCATTGAAGAGGAGGAATTTGTACTCCTACAACATTCCTACTATCATGCTCCTATGTCTGTCTATCAGTTAATTTATTTTCCTTGCATGTTGTAATTTCCACCATCCGTTCATTAAGTAGCATAACTAACCAGTGGAAACTTAATTCTATTTAACTGACAATGTATATAGCATTAGTTGCTCTGGGATAACCAACATTGAGTATGCTAGGTTGGTCTGTTGATATCGTGAAAATTAGCTGGTTGACTAGCTCCTGGAAAGCTAACCCGTGCGAAACCACCGGAAAAATTAAGTCACTTGAGTGACTGTTGGTCCGTTGTGACCGTAAGAGCAGCTGGGGTTGCTGGTCTTGGAAACTAGCTTAATGTTCGCTGGACCTGGTAAGATCAATTGGGGTTGCTAGTCCTAGAAACTAATTGTAAGGTTCACTAAGACCTGATAAGATCAACTGGGGGGCAAGACCCTGAAAAACTAGCCGGTGTAACCTTGGTTGGAAAAGGTTAGTGAAATTCTTTGCGGGATTGGACGTAGGTCTATCAAGGAGGACAGACCGAACCGGTATAAAAATCTGTGTCTTTGTGGTTGCTTGCATTTCTAAGTTCTTATTTCCACTGTGTTCAAACATTTATAATTTTTATACACTATAATTTTTTGGCACACCTATTCACCTCCCTCTAGGGTGTGCTCGACTACTAACAGTTTTCCAAGGTACGGAGATGGGTTGCATAGGATTGGATAACTATCCAAAAATGATTGCACCCATGTGGTTTTCACTTGGGATCATCTGGAGATTAAAATCCAACTTGGCTTAGCAAGTGTAAGTTGCCACCTAGGGTCAATACAACTCAATCTCTACATCATGAGGTGATACAAGTTACCTAGATAGCAACTCTAGCTCCCATAAATTTCATAAACCAGGCATTGGTAATCTTCCTGATTTCAAGACAATTTTTCCAAAGTATAAGATTGAAAATGATATGTTCTTGGACGTTCCAAATTTATGTAAGATTCCCATGTTTACCTAGGTAGGGCTCAGTTGGTCCAAAATTATGGCACCTCTGCGGATGAATGCCCATCATGCACGTTATTTTTTCCCTTCTTTTCCTTTTTTCTTGGGGGTGGGGCGGATCAGTGTTGGGGTTTCCAGATACAGTTATAATCTTTGTGATGTGGGACAATTGGGAGCAGGACCATATATGTTGAATCGAGCCTCCGTTGAGCTGATCGATATAGTACGGAGACCAAGTGTGACCAACCTCATGAGTCGATCGGATAGGCCGAGTGCAACGAATGCGACAGACCTTAAACACGTGAGTCTGTGCCGAGTCTGATCCGAGCCCCCAAATGACATGTAATAAGGGGGGAGAGAGAGAGAGAGAAAGAAAGCGTGGGCAAACAGAGAGAGGCTTGGGGGGCAAGCTATGCGGCGATGCGAACAATGTGGCTCGGGGAGAGAGAAGGGAGAAAGGAAAAAGGGGGGGAAAGGCAACGTGATTTCACAGTAAATGAAGAGGGAAGGTTGGGGAGCATTAAATGCTCAGAGTGAAGGAGGGAGAATATTATATGTAAAAAGGGAACTTGATGGGTGTTCTTACGGGGGCAGTGGGATGGGTAAAGATGGCCTAAGAAAAGAGAAGAAATGGACATTTAATATTAGAAGAGAGGAAAAGTCAGAGGGGGAGAAAGAGAGAGGTGAGTGGGTTGCTGTGGTCTGGGAGGGGAAGAAGTGGGGGTTTCCTGCGCCCCTACTTCCTATCCTATGCGGTGTGGTGGCGTGGAAGAGAATGAGGTGAAGAGGAAGAAGTAGAGGGAGGGGGGATGGGCTACCGTTCCTTGGACAGGGAAAGGACAAGGGCGGGGAGAGGGGTATGTGTGAGAAGGAAAGGCGAATGGGGTCAATGGAAGGAGGAGAAGGTAGTGGCTAAGGGAAGGGCACTGAGTGGGGCTTCACAGGAGAAGGTGGCGGGTGGTGCAGCGTGACTGGGGACAAGCGACAGCGGGACGCTGGTGGTTTGGTGGTGGTGGGGGTGGGTGCAACCGATGGCGATCACACTGAGAGAGGAAGGAAAGGAAGGAGGAACGAGGGGCGACCGTGAGTGGACAGGGTGGTAGACCGGCGGACCTAGGGCCACTGCACAGGTGGAGGACAAGGCAGCCGACAGTCCGGGTACCAGTCGCTGCGTCGGGCTTCAACGAGTGGACCAACGCAGGCAGGGCACTGACTCCGGGGAGGCCGTGTGTGGATGCAATCCAGGGCTGCTCACATTCGAGGGGACCAAGAGAAGGGAGAAGAAGGTGGAGGCGAGACAGGGGCGGCTGTGCATGGGGGAAGGGGAAGCATAGGGGGTAGGACCGACAAGGTTGACGGCAGGGGGGGAGTCATGGTGGTGGCTGGTGGCGGGCTTCGTGGTGTGAGGGTAGCAGGTGGCCAGCAGTGATGTGGGGTGACAACTAGCTAGAGGGCGATGTTGTAGCCTACAGGGGGGGTGGACAGAGGTGGGGGATGAGGACTCTGTTCACATGGAGTCAGTGCAAAGAATGGGAGTGGAAGGAGAAGGACGAAGGGGTGGGGGGGGTTTACGGTGGGTTGGGTGTACAGAGGAGGAGGAAGACAGCAAGGGGGGGTTACTGTGGTCTGGGGGTTAAGGCAGTTGTGGTGGTGGGCAGTGGCAGCGGGCGACAGCGATGGACAGCAGCGGGATAGATGTTGGGAGCGGTGAGACCTCACGTTCGGACCTCGCTTCCTCTCCCTTGGGGCCTCTCACCCCGGGGGCCTCTCACCCCAACCCCTCATGGGCTCCCTCTCTCAAGGCTCATTCTCTCTCACGGAGAACACATGTGGCTAGGCACTTTTTTTCATTTCATTCTTCCATGCTTGATACAAGAGGAGGGGCTCCCTATTTATAGGAAAAATTACATGTGACTGAGACCCTTTTGCCCCATACAAAAAGACAATTACCTAGGCCCACTCATGAGGCGCAATAACTATAACATAGCACAAAATAAAGATACATTTTTGTTTTGACTCTAAACTAGACTCAAGTAAAGGTCAAAATACCTAACAAAATAAAATGACTCGATTGCGACTCCGATCATCGCCCAAGTAAATTTGGCCATTGTACAATACGCCAGCTCGACCCATTGTTCGACACCTCGCATCTCGCTCCATGTCACTTTGACATGCCCCAGGGCCACCGTACAACCAGGTGAGTGTCGGCAACTTATATTCATGCTGCTCCATAAGGGATGAGCAGTTCAGGTTTTTCAGTGTGGTCCTTGTGCAACTTAAATTCATATATAGACCACACACTTTCCCACGCCATGTCCTGGGGCCAGCAGGACCAGCACACAGCCAGGGGTTTTAGAAACTTACCCTTGTGGAACTTGTATTCATGGGGCCCTATGGTATGAACAGGGTGTGCAGCCGTGCCTTCCAGTGAAGTGGAGGTTGAGGAAGAAACCAGACGGATCTGAGATTAAAATTCCTGTCCTTGCCAAAAGAACACCTACTAAAAAATGTTGTAAAGTAGAATCAAACATTCTCCAAGTTCAATCGTTTCATTATTATATTCCTTTTTGTTTAGAAAGATAGGAGAAAACCAGCTATACTAATTATTGGCAGTTATGTACTCCTAATATAAGAAACACTTTCATGTGCAACTCCTTGAAAATTTTGCACATATTCTTCCAACAAATCAAATCGAATTTCAATAATGGATGGATAAGATCTTATATTGGTCAACTAGGACCATCATACACAACTACACCAGATTGGAACCAACCAGGAGGACAATGTGAATGAGAACAGAAACAAGCAGACAGCCACAATAGTGATCCTCTCTTCCTCGTCCACCTTCTCCTCCCCTTCCACCTGAAACTGGCTAAGACCAGGCTGTACACGGTTGGAACCAGTGAGTTTCTAGCAAGAACTAGAATCAGAAAAGGAACAACATGCATCCAGTTTCAGATTAATTAATCAATTAATCTAAGAATTGCCTTGAATCTAATAGTTCTGATTACCTCTGATTAATTAATAGATTAATGAAGATGAGTTACACATTATGCGTCATTATTTAATCAATTAATCGATGGACTGTTAATCACCGAGTTATATGTTTTCATTAATTAATTGACTTGGACATGTCTTAATTAATGAACTCTCACTCATAGTTTATTGGTCTTAATTAACAAACCATGTACTACATGGCATTAGTTAATTAATAGGCCAACTATGTGATGGTTTTAATCAATTAATCAACCACTAATGCTATGCTTTTAATTAATTGGCCATCCTGTTAGCAAGTTTCAGGTTTTGACATTCGGGCACATTAAAAAGGCTTACGACTCATAGGTTCTGGTATCAATGGACTGTGGCCTACATGGCCCAGTCAATGACCCAATCAATGGACCACGACTTGCCTGGCTCAGTCAACTGTCACAATTGAAGAACCGTGGTCAATACAGACCCGTCAACTGACTCAATTAATGGCCCATGGCTACTCGGGCCGGTCAATTGACCCAATTAATAGACTGTGGCCCACTTGGCCCAGTCGCATAATCAATTGACCCAATCAATGGACGTAGACAATGCAGCCTGGTCAACGGACCCAACTGATGGATTGCGGTCCATGCAACTTGGTCAAGTGTCTGTAAGTAACAGATTCCTATCTGATTGTTGTGATTTCATGCATACTATCAAATCAATACAATTATAGTATCAATTTGCCAACTTGTGTTCATGCCTTATGGTTTGTCTTGTCTTGCGATGATACCTCAGATTCGTCAGAGATAGAAAATCAAGGGCGGCCTTGAGAATTCCAGTTTGATTGGGATTCCATCTGAAAACTTTCTTGGGCAAGTTTTGGATCCTAAATTGGGTCATGACCATTTTCCCTATTCTAAATAAGGGCTAAGCCCAGAATCCTAGTTCCACTAAGACTTTGTCTCAGACCCCTTTGAGACCCATTCTAGAACTCGGACTATGGTAAGATTGACATTCCAAGTCTTAACATGGCCCATACATAAGAGTCCCAACTTGACTAGAACTCTAACTCAAAGCACTTAGGATGCCTGTTTTGGATTCAAATCAAGTTGCCATTATCAAAATGAGTCGTAGGACTCGGATCCCAGAGTCCTAGTTGGATTAGGACATTAACCTAAGTGACTCCTAAGCTCATTGCGAATCCAAAACAAGTTACAATGACTTAAAACCGGTCCAAATAGGACTTGATCCTAGAGTCCTAGTCAAAATGGGACTCTGACACACAAAATGTCCAAGGTCCATCTTTAGACCTAATCGAGTGGGTGATGAACAGTGGAACAATCACATAGCATGTAGAGTAGGGCATTATCCATTGCATTTAATCAAGGGTTTTCTATCGTCAGACTGATGTAATTAACACCCGAGGTCGGTAGGGAATGGGGTCAAGATTGTGAACCTTAGCCCTATTCAAAGCATTGTTGGCAGTTTCGGCCATAACCGATACGAAAAGGGCCCTTATTACTATAGCAATCCGAAACTTAAAGGGGGTATCGGTTTCGGGCGAAACCGATACTGGTTTCGCCCCGAAACCATCCGGTTTTGGCCGAAACACGTGAACCCCTTTATGCTTTGCTGTCTCCCCCCCCCCCCCCGAAACCCCACTACCCAGCCACGATTTCGGCCGAAACCCCCCCCCCTTGCTGGCTACTATGTCCCTGCCGCTGCTGTGCTGCTGCCGTGCTGCGGCTGCTGCCTGCTGCCTACTGCTGCTGCCTGACCGTGCTGCTGCGGCTGAGCCTGCTGCTCTTGCTGTTGCTGCAGCAGCCAGGGCCAGCAGGTGCTGCTGTTAGCCTGTTACTCCCACCGCCGGCACCGCCCTACTGCCACCGCCGGACTGCCCACCCCCTGCTAGCCTGCTGTGTGCACTTGGGGTTGTAAGTATTTTTTTGTACCTTAATTTGTGCAACCCTAATTAGTTCAGATTTCAAAATAAACTTTAATTAGATACTTAAAATTAGATTCATTATTAATTAACCCCTAATTCATGCAAAAAATTTAGGGATTTCATCTAATTCGGCTTTCTTAGCCACAATTGAAGGTTAGATAAGTTTCATTGACGAATTTGGGGTGCCTTCATGATGGGATTATATTTTTAGCAAGGGTAATTAGGGCTTAATTAGTAATTAAGGCTTAATTAGTTCATAAAAATTGGGACTTTTGTCTAATTCGAGTTTCTTAGTCACAATTGAAGGTTAATTAAGTTTCATTGATGAATTTGGGGTGGGATCATGCTGGGATTATATTTTTATGAAGGGTAATTAGGGCTTAATTAATAATTAAGGCTTAATTAGTTTAAAAAATTGTGACTTTTGTCTAATTCGAGTTTCCTAGCTACAATTGAAGGTTAATTAAGTTTGATTGATGAATTTGGGGTGGGATCATGCTGGGATGTCATTTTTATGAAGGGTCATTAAGGGTTATTTGGTAATTAGGGCTTAATTACCTCATAAAAATTGGGGCTTTCGTCTAATTCGGCTTTATTACCCACAATTGAAGCTCAATTAAGCTTCATTGACGAAATTGGGGTGGGATCATGCTGGGTTTTTTTTTATGAAGGGTGATTAAGGGTTAGTTGGTAATTAAGCCCTAATTACTTCATAAAAATTGGGGCTTTCGTCTAATTCGACTTTATTACCCACAATTGAAGCTCAATTAAGCTTCATTGACTAATTTGGAGCTCTTTCATGTTCAATTGCCTTTTTTTCATTGTACTTACAAGAGATTGTCTTTGACTGTCATAATGCAGCATCATGCCTAGACGTCAGCAAACACAGGAGCAGCAAGGGCAGGAGGATCCGGGGTGGGCCCACCTGACCTTAGTTGATGCTAAGAGAAGAAAGGTGAAATGCAATTACTGTGGTAGGGAGATGCATGGCGGAATAACCAGAGGAAAGCAACATTTGGCAGGGGTACGAGGAGAGGTGAGACAATGTGACCACTGTCCCCGAGAGGTGCGAGAAGAGATGCGCCAGTGCCTTCTGGGGAAAAGGGAGAGGGTGCAACAAAGGGCTGAGGATGAGGCTGAAATTGCTGAGGAGATTTCTGACAGAAGGGTTAGGAGGGATGATGATGAGGAAGGCACTGAGGATTCTGATCCAGAGCTGACTGAAGCAAGGGAGCGTGAACAAGCCGCTCGAAGGAAAGGGAAGGGACCCATGGGTTCAGGGACCTATGAGAGTACAGCTGCACGACGTCCTGACGTTGGTGCTGCCCCACATACGCAGGGAACAGGTCCCATGGACAGCTATCTGCACAGAAGGCCCCAAGCTACACAACCTAAAATCAAGCAAGCATTGAGAGGGGTCAAAAAATCAGCAGAAGTTGCAGGGCATGCATTTAAATCTATCTGCAAATGGTTTTTTCATGCAGGTGTCCCTGCACATGCAGCTTCAAGTGAATATTTCCAACCTATGATAGATGCCATAGCAGATGCTGGCCCTGGCTTGAAGGCCCCCTCACGTCGAGACATATACGGGCGTGGCCTTGAGGGAGAGGTTGAGGAGCTCCATGATTGGGTTGAAAGCTTCAAGCATATATGGGTGGAGAGAGGATGCACCATCATGTGTGATGGTTGGACTGGTACCACGAAGAAGTCCATGATAAACTTTTTGGTCTATTGCATCGAAGGTACAGTGTTTGTGAAATCAGTTGATGCATCAGATTATGAAAAGAATGCAAATTATTTGTTTCATTTGATGGATGGCATGGTAGAACAAATTGGAGAGGAGAATGTTGTGCAGGTGGTGACTGATAATGAAGCCAGTTACAAGGCTGCAGGGAAGAAATTGATGCAGAAGCGCAGTCATTTATATTGGCTCCCATGTGCAGCACATTGTCTGGATCTGATGCTTGAAGACATAGGGAAGGAAAAGCATGTGAAGAAGACAATTGACAAGGCACAAAAAGTCACACAGTATATCTATGGCCATCCTAGGATACTAAATATGTTCAGGGCGCATGCCAGTGGAGGGCGAGATATCATCCGTGCAGGCCCAACCAGATTTGCTTCCAATTTTATTTCTTTGGAGTCTTTGCACAGGTATAAGATTGATCTCAATTCTTGATACTTTATCCTTACTGATATGTAACAGTTGATGCAGCTTCAAATTTCATTTATCTGCACAGGTACAAGAATGAGCTGAAAGCTTTCATGTACCACAATGCCCTGCGGGAATACATCGACAAGGGCAATGTTGATGCACAGATGGATTATTTGGATGTCTGCCACGTCGTGGACGACAACAAATTCTGGGACAGGGTGTCACGGTACTTGAAAGTAGTCACACCCCTCGTGAAGGTCCTAAGAATGGTGGATGGCGATGAGAAGAATGATATGGGCTATCTGTACGAGGCCATGGACCGTGCCAAATTGGAGTTGCAGCATTCCCTTCCCAGACATTATGCAAAATGGTGGAAAATTATTGACCAGAGATGGGACAACACATTACACCACGACTTGCATGCAGCTGGTGAGTGATTAATTGTACTGAAATTGGGGTAATGCCTTTATGTTATTTTATAAATTTCATTTAGTTAATTATACACAAATGCAGGTTATTTCCTCAACCCTCGATTTATGTACGGTGCCGATGCACATGTTGATGGCGAGGTGCTTCAAGGGACTTTAAAAGTCATTGGTCGTTTATCGAGGAATCCAGAAAAGAGACTAGAGGCCGAAGTAGAGGTTCGCCTTTATTTGATACTTTCAATAACATGTATAGAATTTATTTAAGTAGTTATGTTAATGTATTACTTTATGTTTGTAGATGAACCATTACAGAATGAGGACTGGGACATATGCTGACTCCCAATTGCAATACGCTGTGGGAAGAGTGAGCCCAGGTATATTTTATTTTTTGGATTTCTTAACCTGATGAATATATATTTCTACAACTAATATGCATTTGTTTATGGTTGGTGGAACAGCTGACTGGTGGATAATGGTGAACAACCGAGATGTGGGCAGCAATGCATTGGCTTTCATTGCAGTTAGGGTGCTCAGTCAAACAACATCGGCAAGCCAATGTGAAAGAAATTGGAGCACGTTCAGCCTTATACACTCGAAGGTTCGCAATCGGCTAAAGGCTGAACGGTTAGAGAAATTAGTGTACTGCCACTACAATATGAGGTTGAGAATAAAGAATATGAGGTTGAGACAACAGCTGCGAGACAAACGCGTCGCCGAGGATGCCGCCGCAGAAATTGATGTGGATGCCTTATTTGATGATGAGAATCCGTTGCAGTCTTGGGTGGAGACACGAGAGCAGGTTGATGAGCCTGTTTTTGATGATGATGATAGAAGATGGGCAGAGGGCATACTAGATGAAGATGAGCCAAGAGATCCCGAATTCAGAAGAAAATCAAAGAGGGCCAGAGATACTCATGTGCACATGTCTAGGGTTGTTGAGGACACTGAGGAGCAGCATGATTTTCAGCCAGCTAGACACTCAGACTCAGATAGCAGGCCAGTCACTCCTAGAATGGGCAAGGCACCTACATCCTTAAGAAGAAGTACATCAGTGCATGGGCAAACTGAGAGAACAAATGTTGCTGCTCGAGAGGACCCGGCAATTGAGCAGTTGAAGCAGATTTATTTGAGGCACACGCCAAGGGAAACAGGATTCATGTCAAGGGTGCAAGAAGAAGCACACCGGCACAGGAAAAAGCATCCCCAAAGGCCAAAAGGCGACTGGAGACTGCAGGTTTCGTGATCCTTTGATTTTTTGTTTTTGAAAGTAACTTAAATTCTTATTATCAGTTCGAATCAGAAAAGGTTTTGGTAGGAGATAAATTCTATATTTTCGTATGTGCCAGGTGCTACAGGTGCTACTACTGGCGGTGGGGATGCTGGTGGTCCTTCCTCCTTCCACGCAGACACAGGCAGAGGATACAGTCAGGGTGAGGGAGGACATGAGTCACAGAGTCAATATGGGCATCCATCAGGTTATGGAGGTGGCCAACAGGAGGCAGCGATTTATGGGTCGTGGGTTATGAACCATCATTCAGTTCCATCCATATCCGACCAGTTCCTCTTCTCTTCCTCAAGATTCTTATGCTGATACTGGATTCGGCTCAAGCCAACCAAACACTCCAAGAGGGATCCAAAGAGGGATGCAGGACTTGGCTACCTCGTTGTTCGGTTATAGTGAATATAGACCATACATGCATCCTTCTTATAGGTATGAACATGAAAAGCCAGACGATGAGGGAGAAGGTTCTAGTTATTACCCATATTAGTGCCTCTTCATTTAGGTAAAGATCATTTAATTTCCGTAATATTTACTGTGCCTAATTAGGTTTATTGTAATGCTTGAACCTACTTTATGCTTAGTATGTACTCAAGAATATTAGTTTAACATGTTCAATATTTGAATTTCAATGTCTACTTCATGTTTATTGCACTTAATCTAACTTCTTTACAATCAAATGCATGTCTAATGAATTTTTTGATTTTTATGCGATTATTCATATTTTTTTGAATGATTTCTGATTTTTTAGACTTATTTTGAATTTTTTTTGAAGCTTTTCAATGGGTTTCGGCCGGTTTCGGCCGAAACCGAAACCGGACGGTATCGGTATCGGACTCGGCCGAAACCGAGTCCGAAATCGATACCGCCATCCTTGATTCAAAGGCTTCGACATGTGCATTTATCATATCTGATTGTATCCGATTCATATCATCACATCCATTACGGTAATTTTTAATCACAAATTTTATATGTTTATTTATGACAAAAGTGCTACACACTGACATGTTGGGAGGTTAGAGTGCTACACACTATCTTAGTGTGGCGTTTTGTATAGGGATTTTTTTAGAATTTGATACTTGTACATCCCCCTTTTTATTTAATACATCAGTGGTACTACCCACTTTCAAAAAAAAATTATGACAAAAAGTGTTCCACAATATCATAACCACTTATATTGGGCAGGACCAAAGAGGAAAATTGTATCCAGGGATTTGATCCTGCATCCTTAACCATAATATCTGTTGTCCAACCCTGCACTCTAGAACACCAGTTACAATTTGCTCAAACTGCATTCGAGTCCTGTGCCTGCAGAGTTCAATGCTTGGAATATAAGATGAAAGTAGGGAGGGCTACGTCACATTTGTTTGGGAATGGGAATTATTAAGGTAAGGAGGAACAGCAATTTCTGTGTATGGTTGCACAAACCACGAAAAGATGTTGACATGATGGACACTTGAAGAGGATTGCAAGTAACGCATAAATGACGAAACAAATGAACTAGACACCCACAAGCCATCCATGAACTACACATCCCTTTGCCATAATTCAATGATCCCTAAAGGCTCCAATTTTTTTTCTTCCCCATTGCAGATGCTAGATTCTGAATGCTATCTGCTAATCAACAATGATAACCAACAGATCTTCTTTTCCATGCATAACTTCTTTAAAAATAATGAAGAAAAACAAGGAATTACCTCTCAAGTTTTCAGGCAAGGCAACAAATCTGAGACACGTGGCTTTAAGCTGCTGACAGTCATGCTGCTCTGCTAAAGCCAAAGTAGTTGCCACAGTGCTTATGGCAACATCCAGACAAAGCTTTGCTTCACAGAGTGATCTAAGCCTTTCTAGTGCATACCTATCTGCAGCTGCCAACAAATGCTGAGACATCAGTGTGGAGGCCCACTTAACATTCAGGCCTGCAAGCTCTTCCATGTTGGGCAGGGAATCCCAGTACACGAAATGGAGTAAAGCCTGCAAAATGAAGAACCCAAAAACCAAAAACTTCATTTCCAGTAATTTCTGAAAGTGTCATTTTAAAGACAAGCATAAAGTTCACACCACCAACTTAATTTGCAAATGACATTTGGCATGCCAACAGGAAGCCTCTTCAACAAAAGAAAGAACACTTGCAGCAATTTTATGATATGGATTAGAGAACCACCCAGTTTCAAAATGAATTTTGAGATAATGGTCTTTGTTGCAAGGTTTGCAGAACCGGAACCGGTTCTGGGACTGGTCAGGGCCAGTTCCGGTCCCGGTTCCGGTTCAGATTTGGAACTGGCCGGTTCAGACAGGTTCCAACAAATACTTGCTCTGCACATTAAGTTTTAAAGATAGGAGGTTATTAGGGCTCAACGAGGTTTAAACCCTAATCTCAAATTTCAATAGATCAAGTGAGATTGAAACTCTATTCTTTGCTTAAACCCTAATTTAAAAGTAATTTAAACCCTAATCTCAAGTATATTGAAACTCTACTAGGAGATTTTAAACTCTAATCTCACTTCATCTCATTAATCTCTAATGACTTAAATCTTTATAGTCTTAAGATTGTTGGTTAAATTTGCAAATTAAATCTTTTTTCTTAAAAAAACTCATGTTTCTTTTTTTTAAAGGATGAGGCAGTCTGGTCCTAAAACCAGCTGAACCAGACTGGCCACCTCTGATCCAAATCCGGTTCAGGCCGGGCCCCGTACATACCGGCCGGTTTTGCAAATCATGCTTTGTTGTAAGTGATGAAGCAAAAATGCTATCAGAATGGCAATCTTTCTTCCTACTCCCTAGTGTTTCTAGTCATACTCACTTATATAGAAATGGATTTTGCAGGTCAGCAATGTCTGTTCTGCAGGTATCTCTGTCTCATTTGGAGATGTTCAGAATGCTAGATTCTGGACAGATACATGGTGCAGTGATTGGCATCTAGCTGAGGATTTTCCCTAGTGTTGCATCCGTAATTCTCTCGAAATATTTCGAGAATTTTACTTCATAGCAACCGACGACAAATATGACGCAGCGACAATATTGTCGGTCTGCGGAGTACCTCCGCGGTTTAGGGTCTGTTGGCAGGGTTGGCAGTATCGGCCGAAACGTATCGATTTCGGCCGGTATCGATCCGAAATTGGACCAAAACACTGTATCAGGTCCGAAACCATTAAAAAAATACTTTTTTAATGGTTTCGGAGGAAACCATTAAGGGTTTCGGCCGAAACTGACCTGTTTCGGTCCGAAACCGGACGGTTTTGGCCGAAACCAGACAGGTTCATTATTTTTTTAAATTTTTAAAATGGTTTCAAACTGGTACATATCGGTTTCGAAACCGGCCGAAACCGGTACCGAAACCGATACTGCCTTCCTTGTCTGTTGGTCCGACCTCATAATTGCAAGCGGCGTCGCGACAAAGGAAATCAAGAGGGATTATGCATGCACACCTGTCAAAGTGGCTGTTTACACGCAGAATTTTCGGACATCCAATTTCGTTGGATGAATGTGCGTATGTTTCGGCATATTTGTTAATTCCGCATTTTTTTGAGTTTATCAGACGATTTAGGGTTCGTGTACAGGACCTCTCCCCACCGACCAGAGTCGGTGTTAATTTACATCGGACGAGTCCGAACACCTTTGATTAATTACCAAACACTTCAATTACAACGTTGACTCTCGGGAGGACTTGCCTGCCCTAAGACAGGGGTATTATTTGCAATTCTTCTTATTTCGAGGGTGTATTGTGTAATTCCCCTCCTTTCAAGGGTGCATTTGCACTTTATGTCCTCTGGGGATATGTTTTGTAAATTTTTCCCATCAGGGGCATTTATGTAGTTTTTCGCCACCGGGGGCATTTCTATAATTTTCTACCACTAGGGGCATTTCTGTAATTTTTCTGAGAGCAGAAGGTATTTCTGCAATTTTTCACACAATTGGTGTTATTCTTGTAACTTTCTGCGTAGCAGAATACATTTCTGCAATTTTAGGAATAGCAGAAAGTATTTCTACAATTTTTGGACAGCAGAAGGGTTTTTCTGCAATTTCTGGACTCATGGTATTAAAAAAGAAAACTCCAAGGCCATAAGTTCATGGGCGTCATTCACATCTTTTCTTTGAATAACATAAATTTTCCCTCACATGAGGGCATCTTTTACATAGATCCCAACATGAGGGCCTTTTTGGCAAAAACTTAAAAAAGCTTGACTAAGGAGGAGGGCGCCCTTCTCTCCTTTCACCTCTTGCAGGTGGCAGCAGCTTGTCTTCTCTCAGAGTTCCTTCTCTTCAAGCAAAGAAGCTCTCTTTTTTAAACAAAAAGCTCCCTCTTTCGCAAGAACGAGGTCTTGGGTTTTATAGGAGGTGGAGGAGGCCTTTGGGGAGATCCCCCGGAACTTGGAGAAGGTAACTCCCTTGACCTTTTCTCTCCCCCGCCTCTTCCTCTTCCGATTCTTCATCTCCTGGTGGCGCAGCAGCAAAAGGGAGGACCGGGAAGCCTCCCCTCGGAGCATGTTGACATGATGGACAGAGCCGGGGGGAGGTCCCCCAGTTGCAGGAGGACCGGGGGGAGCTCCCCCGGTGCAGGTGGTGCCGAGGGGGGCTCCCCTTGTTGCAGGAGGACCGAGGGGAGCTCCCCCGGTGCGCAGGTGGCCCGGGGGGCCTCCCCCGGTGCGCAGGGAGAGAAGAGAGGGGGGGTCCCCCTCCCCCCTTTTTAGTGGACCTTCGTCAACCCTATAAAAAGGACCAGGGCCTGAACATTTTTTTGTCCTTTTCTGGCTTCTTTCGCAGCGAGACGCACATGAAGATTTTTGTTTGTTTGTTGGCAATTTCCCAAGCGCCAACTTGCTGCCCGTTTATCTTCAGGTTGAGGGATTTTTAATTAAATACCATGGGAACACCCAATGGGCCCCGAAAACACTTGTTCTTGTATGGATTTAATCCCACGGGCGTGTAGTTTCATGCCGCCCATGAGATGTTTGTTGAAATGCCCACTCGCCATAAAATAGAGCCAACGGCTCGGCTTATTGTGGGATTTTCTTTAAAGACTTGATGGTCTCGCGCTGCACATCCGACGCTTGTCCAAATGCCTTCAAGGGACTTATAGGCTTCGAACACTTGATATTCCGTAGAGCGGGTGCACATGACTTCGTATCACTCCTTGTTTATATTTGATGAAATGTTCATGTACATTGCCATGATAGTGATAGTCGGACATCATTCTGATTTTTTTTAATTTCTGAAATTTTCTGTAATTACCAGAAATTAATATAAACTTTATGGGGTCCAACAGTGGCCGAACAACTGTGTATCACACGGCACGGACGAGTGCAAAGACTTCTCTCCGGGCGAGCGACGCGCAAGCAAACAACAAACAAACAAGTCTTCGCTCCCGCACGGTTCTCCACCAACGTGTTGCTGCCACGCGGCAAAGAGTGGGCCTCAGAGATCAATAAATACATGGAGACGGCTCCTCTCCTACCCAGGGCGACAAAAAAATCCCAAAAAGAAGCAAAGAGGGGCCAAAACGACCGCCCTGGGGTCAAATGACCCCACTGGCCTCCATGGGGGCGCCGACCGACCAGGTGGGGTCGCGGCCACCCCGCTGGAACCCAGCGGGGTCGACGGCCCCGCGCGGGTCGCACCGGCCCGCTGGGACCCCAGCGGGGTCGCGCTGACCCGCTGGCCCCCCCAGCGGGGTCAACGTGACCCCTGCGGTCACTTGACCCCGTTGGGTCCCGCTCGTAGGTCAAACGGGTTGTGTTCCCATAAAAAAAAGAAAAAAAAAGGATGGGCCACCCCACTTTTACAGAATTGGGGCTAAAACCCATTTTTTGTCAGAATTGAGGCAAATCCTCGCATTTTTGTCAAGGTGGGTTCTCCCACTTCCATAAATAGCCCCCTCGGCCGAGGACGGAGACCTACGAAGCATCGACGGAGCACTGAGCATCCAGCATCTTGAGAAGACGTTTGTTCGTTTGTGTTGACCCTTGAGGGGTAGGTGATCCCCGGGTCTTGTACTTGTGCCCCTAAGGGGTATTTTTGTAATTATGCCCCTCTGCGGGCCATGTTCGTAAGTTTCTACGTCTCGGGACGACTAAATTATGTAGTTTCACCGATATAACAGGGGAATTACGGAAATGTCCTCCCCGGGGATTGTGAGAAACAAAAAGTCATGTTATTCGCAGTTGTACCCTGCAATCTCTTGTAATTAGGGCTACGCCCCTACTTCTTGCGTTAGTGCGGATACCTGTGATGTACAGTCGACAACTCGCCGACAACCCTTATACCCATTTGGGTCCTAAATGTATTTGGTATACTCTACGGATTGCCTCTGTACGTCGATCGGGTAAAAATTATAAGAAAGCCCCCGACTTTTGGGAACTGCATATATACCCATCCTTTGGTAGAATTGACACATGTGCGCCTTCTATGAAGCCTCTCGTCACTCCTTCGGTTCGAGGACACTGTCAACCTAATCCGACACTTCGGTGCCATCTCAAACTTAGGTCCGAGTAGGGTTTGGTAAAATTACTAAAATACCTTTATGACCTGGAAATGGCCTAGTAGCCCCTAAAACCCTCCATAAATGGTCTCAGCGCCTTAGGAAGTCAGTAATTCTATCCTACTTTCTTTCCAACCTAGAAATTTTAGAAACACATCTGGCCTGGTAAAATTACCAAAATACCCCTGAAAAGGTAAAATTACCAAAATATACTCGGGGCCCAGGAAACCTCCCGCCACTTCAAAAGTGCTTGTGGCTTCTATAGAATTACATCCATAATCCTAAATTTTAGGGTTTTGCCTGAATTTAAGAGGCCTTTGACAAAACTCTAGTTCCGTCAGTCTATAGGTGGTGAATGAGTGGTGATTGCGAGTCGCCCAAGTGAACAAGTTCTCAACATCAGGACTTATAAAGATATTTTAAGGTTTTCTTTGACAGTTAAACAAAGGTGTTCGGACGTTAGGCCGATATAAATCAACACTGACTGTGGTCCGTGGGGAAAGGTCCAGCACCCGAACCCAAATCGTCAAATACGATGCGCATCCACGGAATAAACCCTCTCATATAAACTGTTTCTTTTCAAAAAGAACACAACCAAAATTTTGAATATACATAATTATGTGGCCAACACCTAGTCATTAGGAAAAATATACTAGTGGGATTGAATGCAAAATAAGTGCTATTAGGGAAGATGTTGAGGCCCCACAGTGACTTCCAACAGCTTTAACAGATGACACTCCACTTACAGTCCATCTGTGTCCATGGTGAAAGCACTTGGGACACTAGACATGGCAATGTTGTCCCCCATGATATGTAGGACACAGACACAAGTGTCAAGTGTCGACAGAGACACAAGTGTCAAGTGTGTTGGACAAGGGAAATGTTTAAAAATAAGACACGCAGACACGGAAATAACGTACTTTATATCCATATATATGCATGTTTGATTATTAGTATAATAAAAAATTAATGGAAATATTAATTAAACTATGAGATTCTAAGTTAAACAATAACTAGATAACTAAATTAAAATAAAAAGAGAAAAGTCCATAAACAAATCCCTAGAAATCAAACCCCAAACACCTAATTTCCCTATTGTACCATTTATTGGGACCAGTTTAAATATAAGAACATTAAAACTTAAAGATTCCAAGTTTAAACATAAATGGAATACATATAAAACTCTTCGAATGTTGATAAGTAAAGACTTATACACAATATTACAGCCACCCATTGACATACCAATTCCAAAATCCCAAACCTTTCACGAGGCACCATCGCTTCGCTCCAAGCCAACAATAACAGCAAGTTGAAACTTGAAATGTCTTCAAATACAGAAAGTGAAATGTGTCGACTCGTGACACGGGTGTCCATGTCGACACAAGTCAGACACGGATCCAACTCCCCAAAACATGTCCCTGTAATCAATGGTTGTCCCGTCAGCCTCAGCCACTGCTCCATTCAGTTTTATACTTGAGAAACTGATGACCTCAAGGAATGCAATATCAGATCAGGCACCTGGATTGGGTATTCCCCACCCGGATGCTGATCTGAATTGGATTGGACCGGCCAGATTAGCTGATCCAAGGGAACTGAGCTAATCCAAAAAAAAAGTTTTAAAAGGTACAAACATAATTAAATGGAGTTATCAACAAATAAAAAAGTATATTTATAAACAACAAAGGTATTTAGACATAATGTAAAAACATTTTAGGTTAGGATCGGCCAATACATAAAAGAATCGGCCGATTTTGGTCCAATTTGGACTCAGTCAATCAATTTTTAATTGTTTTTTTAGATTTTAAAATTTTTTCGAATTGGGATCAGCTTCGGTGCCAGAATCGGATCGGCTGATTCTGCATTCCATGGATGACCATGCCCTTGGAAACAGAAGAAAATAAAATTAAAAAAGAAAGAGCACCTAACCTGTCCCTGCTCTAAAAAGCAAATAATTGGACAGCAAATGAAATACTCGCTCATGTCCACTTAAAACAGATATTTTGTACCTTTAAGCTAAGAGGAAAGATAAGGACGGACCAAAAATCTTGTCAAAATAACAAAAAGAGTGGGATTGGTTTCTCCATCATTTCCTTACATTATGTTCCACCCAATGTTGAAACAAAATAAGTGCCATCTACATTTCCCTATTTCTTCTCCTCATTCCTCTCTAGCAAAAGATGTAAAATAGAAAAGGGATTTCCACATGTGACCTCATATTTTTTCATCACTTGTATAGAGTTTAATTAAGCACATTTATGACATATTGGAGGCTCAACCATGAATGGTAGGATTGCTTTGGATCAGCTGATATGATCAAATTCTGCTGAATCCAACCTGATCTGGCCCCACCAACTCTTGATTCTCAACAGGGATCAGCCGGATTCTGATTCTCAACTGGTTCAAATTGAACATAGAAAGCCAATCAAAACAGTCTTGAAATAATCAGCAGCGGAACAGCAATATGTATAATCCACAAAAGAATAGAAACAATACACATTTCCAACCTCTTCCATTCTCCCAAGTGAAGATAAGTTGAATCAGGGTAAATGGGAACAACCTCCACTGTTTCCTACAAAATTTGAGACCTTTTCATCTTTATCTAGGATGTACACATTCAACTTAAATTCTAAGTAGAATATAGTCCTAACTACACGTGGTACATGAATAATATCTGATCACAAAAAAAGGTGCGGTGCATGGAAAATATCAGAGATTGAAAAATAATTACTACCAGATCCAGAACCTGGAGCTCCAATTCGACACATACTTTTTTTCATTGTTTGTGTCAAGCTACATTGCCAAATAGTCTGTATCAGCTGTCCAATTTCTGTTTAGGCAAAATAAGCATGAACACCTAGTCCACTAGATTCCTACAAAACTGGACTGCATAAAATATCCAGCATCCTGTCACTTGTGAACCTCACCATTTTCCATCTGAGCCATTTTCTTTTAAGTGGTTCTCATTGTTGATTATATTGAAGAGCAAACAACCTTTATGCTTGGTGGCAATACCCCACATTTGGATGAAAGGTTGGTATGCAAAATCCTACAAAGTATATACACAATCTGAAATTATATTTTTAATAATAGATAAAGTTTGTAAGGTCTTATTTATAATTTTGCAAACCTTATTGGCCTGAAAGTTATTGGGTATTAGTGGGCTTTTTGGGAGGTAAATGGGCCACTCTATCGGGCCAGCCCAATAGGGTTGGCGGTTCCCCTTGCTGGGACTCTAAGTGAGGTCCAACTAAGGGGGCAGCAGCCAACTGGAAATGGCTGGCAGCTGCTTCCTAGGAGCTGCTGCCTCCCACTTCCTTATAAGGAGGTTGGTGCCCTACCGCTTCTTGGTTTTGGCTGCCCTGCTCAGGGGGGAGGGGGGGGAGAGAGAGAGAGAGAGAGGGAAAAGGGGAAGAGAAGAAGCTTATGCAGGGAGAAAACCCTAACACACGAGGGAGAGAGAAAGGTTGCAGCAGGGGAATATAAAATGAGATGAGAGGGGAAGTTGGGCATTTGGGCGTGGCTTGTGGTGCAACATCGTTGCTTCCTCCTTTCTCGAATAGACAGCAAGAGGGAAAGCCTACTTTAACAGGGATATAATTTTGTTTAAAGGCAAAAAGTAGTAAGTCAATCTCTTCCTTTTGAATAGTGGATGTGATCTTTTACCAGCTAGGAGTTGAGGTGATATTTGTATACTTCATCCCACCTTCTTCTTTGAGCTTTTTGGATGACCTAGTTGTGTGAAAGGTAGGCCATTTAAGGGAAGATGCCATCTGTTTATCTCTGGAAATCTAGGCTTATCTAGCCCTCTATATAAGCATAAAACCATTTCTAGTGTGCTGTAGGCCACCCTTAAAGTGGGATTTGAGTTTAATTGTCTTAGTATCACCTTTGTGTGCATATATACTGTCTACCATGCCATTTTATTGTAATTCCCTTACTGTTTTCAGTATTTACAGCATGCTTAATTCATAGGTAAGCCTTAGCAGTGATAGTTTTTTTGAAATATCTATTTATATACTCACATTAAAAAAAGAAACTTGCATAACAAGGTGTACTCTATAGGATAAGAATTGGTCATTGCAACAATGTTTACGCAAATGAATTCCATACATGGATAGGTGAGTGTTGGACTGATTTCATGTACATGAAGCTAACCAATCTGTCCTATTTTTGTCTCATAATGGATGGGTCTTTAAAGATGTCTCTGAAGATTTAACTCCATATGGATAATGAGAACCATGAAAATAATCATGTACCATGTTGACCACCTTTAGGGAAGGGCCAACCATATAGTGAATTGCATCTTTACTATAAAGGTGAGGCCTTAAGGGATTACTCCCATGGATCCTAAGTTCATAGTACTTATGATGCCACATGATAAAGGTCGAAAGACTATCTTTCTGTTTAATTTGTGAAAGGTGTGGTCGTAACCCGATGTGGGTTAGCTAGCCGACCTAGATATTTTCCGCTTGATAGTTGTAGGGACGTTTATGAAAGGCCGAGCATGGTCTATAGTAGAGATAGGGCCAAAGTGGCCCATTGTTCGGATTCCGAGTAGGGATTGATGACCGTGGATCCTTAGTAGAGATTAATAACAGTGTGATGATACTATGCCTCTTTTTAGTTGTTTTGGGTGGAGTGATGTCTCACACTAGCTTATTTTTCCCCTTATGACTGTGAGTCCCTTCAGGGTAGGGCATAGTTGCCAAGGCGACTCAAGGCGTTCATGGGGTCATTAAGTACTTAGGCGACAAGGTGATCCAAGGCGTTCACGAGGTCCCTAAGCACTTAGGTGACAAGGTGCCCGCTTAGGCATTGCCTAGGCGACACTTTGGCGTCTCTTTAAAAAAATCCAAAATTTATATCCCTCAAATATACAAATCAAGAATAAAATATGTGAAAAAATTACAGAAAATTATAGAGAATTAAATTGCATGAAGAAATTATAGTAATTAAACTGCAATAAAACTGCAGAAAATTAAATTGCATAAAAAATAACAGAAAATTCAAAAGTAAATGCGAAAAAAATTAAATGTAGAAAAATTCAGAAAATTATAGAAAATACAAGAGCATCAAGAAAATTACAGAAAAAGAGTTAAATGCACTAACATGAGGGTTAAATTTTGTTAACTTTATTGATGTAACATATAAAACAAACTCTAAAAAGCATAGTAAGCTCCTAACATATAGCAAACCACATCACTAAGAAAAACAAAAGAAAGATAGTAATTAGCAAGCATACTACAAGATAAATATTAGGAAATGTTCACATAACCATAATGTAAAGTTTAGTAGTGACTAGTTAGTACATCATCCACATTTGGTTTTCTTAAATATCATATTCTAAATGGCTAAATGTTCAAACAAATGGCACTCCTTGAATAGCATCATCATGGTCTTCATTCTCATCATCTTTTTGGTGAGCTTCACCTTCTTCACCAGACTCCCATGGAGCATCAGCATCATTATCCTCTTCAGGCACTTCTTCTAACCATTGTTCATCGTCTGATAAATCATCATTATCCCTCATCAAATGTAAGGCACTACCTCTTAGTTTCACTCTACTTCTTGTTGGCCTTTCATATGATGCTCCCATGGCAAGGTCAACATCTGTCCAAGTAAAATCATCATCATCATGAACTAATTTTTTTTTTACTTTTGAGTCATCCACTCACTCCCTCAATCTAAGTTTGGTAAGCAAATGTGATCATATTTTTGTGGATGATGTTTCCTCTTTTTGAACCTCTCATGAAGACGACAACTATATTGGACAAACATAAGATCATTCAACCTTTTATGCTCCAAGCGATTCCTCTTCTTAGTGTGAATCTACATACAAAGAACATAAGTAGAAAATGGAAATTAAGGTAAGTATTAATCAATTAAAAGAGAATCTAAAGAATAAGATGAGTTTATGAAACATACAAACTCAAATATGCTACAATTGTGTTCAAACCCAGAAACACTACAACGAAGGCCTAAAATTTTTAAGGCAATTCGCTATTTGCCTCACCTCAATTTGGAAGTCTCCCCATATGTTACCCACCATTCAATTATAAAAAATATTTAACATATCAAAACATTATTATTTGAAAAATATCTAGTAAAGTTTAAAATTGTAAAGGAATGCACTTACTTGACAATGTCCTATCACGAGCTCTTATAGACATCTCTCTTTCAAACATCCCTCTCTCATTCATATACATTGCAATTTGATCATTTATCTTGCCTAGAATCTCCAATTCCGGCACCATTCTTTCAGGACAAGTGAAATTTTCACCCTCAAACTTCTCACATGAAGCAACAACCTTTTGCCCTAGCCTGAAAGTATAAGCTGGAATTTAAGAAACATCACGCTCTATGTAAAGGACGGTCCATTTGATATTGCCATCTCTCATCAACAATTTCAAGATTTGCTGAAATTTCGCTTCCTTGAAGCCAAAAGTTTAAATAATTTGTTCTTTTGCATACTCCATAGCAGCATATATGTAGGGCATTGTAAGTTTTTCATCTCCATCAACCAACCTTAACACCTGCAATATTGGTTGAAAGGCTCTTAAAATATATTCAACACTATGCCAAAACCTCACTTGAAAGACAATGCTTGACATGTTGCTCCATCACCCTGCATTTGTTGATGCCCAAACACTCCTATGCCAAGCTTCTGAAGTGAATAGTCTATGAAATGCCCTCTTCATTGCATCATCATTCAGCCTCCCAATCCCAACTGTAAAAAATGTAGTAGCAAATCTAGTCACACCACATCTCACCAATTCTCTACTCTTGATTTCTTTTCTCATGTGTTCAAGAAGATGAGTGCAAGTGAAAATGTACGTTGTCAATTTCTTGGCTTTTGCGATTACACCTTTGTAGGCCTTCAACTTACCAATATCCTCTAACATGAGATTCAAACAATGTGCAGCACAAGGTGTCTAGAATATTTTGTTTTCTTTTATTGATGAAAAATCGACCAACTGCCACATTATACGATGCATTATCAGTTACAATTTGCACCACATTATTTTCTCCAATTTTTTCAACCGTTTTATCGAGCAGCTCATACAACAACCTTGCATCCTCCTTCCTATCTGAAGCATCAACAGACTCTAAAAAGTAAGTCTCTTCTAGACAATTGACTAGAAAGTTAATTAACTTTCTTTGTCTTTTATTGGTCCAACGATCACACATGATTGTACAACCAAATATCTTCCAATGGTTCTAACATTATTCATACATGGCTTTTGTCTTCTCCACCATTTCTTCAAAAGAGGCACTCTCAACATGTGGTAGCTTGGGTGCTTGTATCCCAATCCAAACAGTCCTACAGACTCCATCATCAATTCAAAACTCCTTAGACAAGCTACATTGAATGGAATGCCACCCTTATAGAACCATGTGGCTGCATTGAATGGAATGCCACCCTCATAGACATGAAGCGGGGGGGGGGAGAGAGAGAGAGAGAGAGGAGGGGGGCACCATTGGCCCCTCGGCCCCTACTGCAGCCCCTTGTTGGGGCTCGAACAAATAGAGGTGGGGAGGGGGGAGAGAGAGAGAGGAGTCTCGGAGGGAGGGGGAGGGTCGGGAGACAGGTGGGGCAAAGGAGGAAGGAGCGACATACCAAAGGGAGCCTCAGACTGCCCTTCGCAACGAGGGCGGGAGGGGGGGAGAGAGAGAGAGAGGCATATCGGAGGTGGTGGACCGGTAGTGGAGTCGGCAGACTACGAGAGATGGCAGTGGAGTTGGCTAATCCTGCACAGAGGACAGGACTATGCGAATGGTGCACCCGCAGCGGAAGACGATGGCTCCGGCCGAAGATGACAATGGACAGCGGAAGAAGGTAGCACAGGCGGTAGAGGACAGCAACCCAACGACAGAAGACTATGGCGCCGGGTGGAGGATGGGGTCACAATGCAAACCCTAGGGGTTGGAATGGAATGGGGATCAGGAGTGGATCCGGTATCTGACCTAGGCCGGTCGCAGGTCGGCTACGCCAAAGCAACCAAGGCGGGCCGCCACCTTGGTCACCTTTTCAACATGAAACAAGGTGGTCCGGCGCCATGTCATTTGAAAAGTGCCTAGGCGACACCTAGGCACCCACCTTAACAACCACAAGGTATGGATCAGGGATGTTTGCTCGACTATGGCCATGGAGGTCAAGTCAAGACCTCGGGCAACCCCCTATGACCGTGAAGACCAGGGTCCAATCTTGGGCTTACTAACCTTAGGACAGTAAAGTCCTGGTTGTGTGCACACATGGTCAGATCCTAGATGCCACGGTTTTGCAGGTCGTATCGCCTGACTAGTCCTACACCCATCTGCCTTTAGGACGCTAGGTGTCCCTTGAGGCTTGACAGGTTAAAACTTTGTTGAGTTGATTTGGCAACAACTCCACCAAGGTGATGACTGTACGACCATGACTACTGTGTAGGCAACCTTGTTGCTTCTTGGAATTTTAGATTGGGCAGCTACGACGTTAATAAAAGAAAAGCCTAGTCGAGGTGGATTAGCAGTGATCGGATGGAACTCAGAACCCAATATAATGCTAGTGCAGGTTGACTAGCTTGGTAGCCCTATTCGAGCATTCCCTTTTACCCCTATTTTGTCTAATTTCTTTCTATAGATATGTGTTAAATATTCAAAGTGGTTTACGAGTAATTTCAGAAGGTTGAAGAAAGCCTGGCAACTAAAAGTGAATGTTTAAATGATTCAACGCCATCTATTTTCAATCGACTGAAATTAATTTTGAGATCGAAAATGTTGACTCTGAGTCTTATGCATTGATAGCATATATTTCTGTTTGATTTATTAGATAAGGCATGCTTAGCTTGATCAAATGTGTGCATTGGTAGCTTTACTTCTTGCATCGTAGTACTGTACCTTGTGTTTTCCTATTGATTTGCCTCAGAAAGCACCTCAGATGACCTTTACTTGGGTTTCGCGACTCATTGCCATCTTCTGACTGGTTTTGTTTTCCCTTTGGGTGGTACGGTCATGAGACCTACAGTAGAAGGGTGGGAGTTGACCTAATGGGCAAGTGTTGACAAACAGATTTGCGTTGAGCGCCTTATTTTACTTTTGCAATTGTGTGTTTCCTTCTGGGATATGTATGTAAGCTTGTACTTTGGCTATGTACTTGTACTTGAGAAAAATGATTATGTAAACTTGTTTGGAATTTTAGTGGATTATCCTCAATACCAATATTATTCTTGGTGCATGCTTCCATACGTCTCTTTTAATTGTTGCACTAACTCTTATAGGTCCCCAAATGGATGACAGTACAGCCATAGTGACAGACTCCACATGACTTTTGATAGTTTGAGATGGGTCGTCACATTTGTCCTTAGAAAAGGAGTGAACATCAAACTTGTAGAATATTGTCAATGCCACTTGAGAATTAATGGCATGGAATGGGGATAAATAGATGCAACTTTCACAACTACAAGGTCCAAAAGGGAGACTCAGTGATATACACGAGTTATAATAGGCCAATATGCAAACTCTCACCTTTTAAAGTGGAAAATGGTATCTTCTTAAGAAACCTAATCTTTTCCACACTTTAATGAGATGCCTATCATGCCATGTTAGAGCATCTTTGTCACAATGACATTGAAAATTGCCACTCCACAACCTTGCTAAAAGTTAATTTGTCCTATGTATCTCTCGCATCACAAAATGAAATGCCTGATTGTCTTAGCATCATTAAAGACCTAACTCACACCATTAAAACACATCTTGACATGTTCAATGATTTTTTTAATAATATATTCAACTTAATGCACATGCCCCTGTAAAAGGCATGTTCTGCATAAAACTATACTTAATGCACATGTACTTGTAAAAAACACATTCCGTAAAAGCTTGCAAAAGACAAGAAAATGAAGTGAAAGCATAAAAAAAACAATAGTAAGAAGAAAAATAACAAGTATGAAACCAGTAGATTAGCTTGCATGGCAAAAACTTTGTTACAGGGCTTGAGAAGAAGAGATTACCTTGAATACTGGAGCTTCCACATCCTCAACTTTTATACACCTGGTGTTATGATCCTTCATTGGACCAAAAAACTGAGCCTTGAAAACTGGTGATCGTGCAGCCAATACCAATTTATGGGCAGGAAAAATCTCACCATCAACTTCAAAATTTACATCAGTAGTTGTACCACTATCCAAAAGCTGTCCAAAATGTTCACCAATGTTAGATGGTGGCACAACTATAGAATAAACCTTTGGTCTCTCCATAAGAGATCTAACAACACCAACACTACAATGAACTAAGAGACTATCATCTTTAAGATAATCCGATGTCTCTAGAGCAGTTCTTTTGAAAAAGCGTTTATATCCCCTGCACAATTCCAGATGAAACATTGTTACTTCATCATCACAACCAAAACCTACTCTCTCTTGAGGATAAAAGATGATGTTTAATTTAAAGTAAGACATTAATACAGAAAGCATCACCCAAATACAACTCACCAGAAATTCTTAACATCTAGATAAACATATTGGCATGACCTTGTATGGTTCTTATTTGTTTTTGAATGCCAAATTTTCCTATAACTGTGTACATAATATGTTGCACAGATTAGATACACTGAAACACATCCTTCTTCCTTGTTAGTTATCCCAGTAATCATTTTTCAAGGAAAGTGGACTTGGATCAGGACCCAAAATTGATGTCTCTTGATCCAATGCTTCCAATCCAAAGAAGAAAGTCAGACGGATTGACTTGATTTTAATTTTAAAAGTTAATAAAAATCTTAAAAAATCCAGAAAACAAGAAAGAAAATAGAAATATGGATGACAATAACATCCAAATGGAGGCTGGGGGTTGGATCCCAGTTTGAAAACTGACAAGTCTGAGATCCAGGGTCAAAGGCTGGATTGGCCTAGGATCCATCGGTCTGAGTTAGATTGGCTGACCCTGGCCAATTCTGATTTGGCCAGATTTTGGGTCAAATGGGAATGAACTTTCTTCCTTTCTTTATTTTTAGGAGGGGATTGGGTTTAGGGTTCCCCTGAAATTGTTTTCAGGGGCTCAATCCTGATCAGGATTAGTAAATCTTGCGAACAAGGCTTTTCCACCCCTATCCCCTCGATGATAATTGTCCATCGGCTTACCGTGAATCCGTGATTGTTCACATCATCAAGTTCATACCACATGAAAATAGATACATATGGAAGACTCGGACATAAAAGAAATCCACATACTGAATTTATTGGATCACAGGACACCCTGGAAAAAGTCAGACCACATTGGTGCTTGATGAGCAAAGTTTAGAGGCAAACAATGTTCAAGTGAGTCACCTTCTATGCAATTTTATTGCAAAGGGATATGTGATCATTATGACATCTCTAAAACAAGGATATCATTGACTGAACAACGTGCAAGACCTTTTTTATCATAAGATTATGTGATGCGGGACGATATAGCAAGAGCGCCAAAGTCAATCGAGTGCACATAAACACTAAGCAACGCCCGGCCACGCTATGAGCCCATGAAATGCAATTATATGTATCCGAAAATAAACAAGCACAAGTATCGTCCCAACAAGACTCTAACGTCGGATCGACGGTAGTTTAGGAACCACCGTGTGAGATAGGGCCATTCGATCTATCAAGTATATCAGATAATACAGGATGAAATGAAAAAGGGGTCTCACATGTAATCACTCACCACCAACAATCTCACAGTAATTAATAAAAATGGGGTTGGGCTCTCACTCACCCAAACACGAGCAAAATGTAGCACAAGACAATCAGATCATTCCATGAGATAACAAGCACGGCGGAGAGACTAACTGTGAAAGCATTTGGTGGAGAGGATTGCCGCTTTTGTCGGTGCTTGGTGCAATGTGGCAAGCGGAGACGGGTGCTGGCGGCGCCTGCGGGGTGGTCTAGACAGTTGGGGGTGGATGCGGCCGAGCGGTGGGGAGTTGCACTGCAAGAGAGACCATCTGTTGCCGGTGCCGGCGGAGGTGAACCGCGTGAGCTGTGCTTGATGACAAAGGGTCTCCTTGTGTTGTGGACCGGAGGGGTCGTGGTTGCAGAGTGGATTGAGAAGGAGAAGCAGGGGAAGGAACGCAGGGGGTGTGTAACCGCAGGCTGGTCCCTACGGGTGGAGGACGGAGGACTGGAGAGGGAAGAGGTCCCTGGGCGATCGGCGGACGCCATGACTGTTGCACCCATAATTTATCGTGCTAAAGGTTCGGGATTTTAATCCCGCATGTGACAAGATTTCGGAAGCGGTGTATCACCCTCCGATAGGATATTCTCACACGGGGTACCTCGTTCGGCGTATCGCCGTCCCGTCGGATATTCCTAAGCTTAAGGCTTTGTAGCCCGTATGTCGTGGCGATATAAACCCCTCAGAGGATGACCACGAGCCTAGCACGAGCCGCAATGATTGTCAGGATCATGTGGCTATATTTAAATCCCTACGGGATTAAGCTCTCGCCCTTCGGATGTGCAGCCATAAGAAAGGAACACTTCTACAGCGGCGAAGAAGAGGCTGGAATAGGTCTACGTACCAAGCACAGCGTCCCTCGCACGTGTATCACGAGGCGCGGACAACAACTCGTCCTCACGCAGCGGCCTACGGCACGAGGAAGACGACAAACGAACAAGGCGGCGTTCCTTCTCGTCGTTCTCCACGAGACACGGCGAAAACCCGGAGCTTCACAGCCTCGGAACCTCCTTTTATGGAATCCGCGCGAGAGCAAGGCCCGTCCGGGGGTGAGGGGACCCGTCCGGGGTCGCTCTAACCCGGACGGGTTCGCCCGGGGCAAGAGAAGTCCCGCGCGGAACCCCCCCCGGGGGTGGGCGGACCCACCAGGGGTCGGGCGCACCCGGGCGGGACCCACCCGGGGTCCGCGACCCCGGGGAGCCCCCCTCGGGGTGCGCGCGGCCCGGGTGGGGGCCACCCGGAGTCCGCGACCCCGGGGAGGTCCTCCCCGGGGCGCGCGACCCCGGCCGGGACCCACCCGGGGTCCGCGACCCCGGGCAGCCCCTGCCCGGGGGCTCGCGACCCCGGGGAGGTCCCCCCGGGGCGTCGCGACCCCGGGGAGGTCCCCACCCCGGGTGTCCGGGACCTCCGACCCCGGGGAGGTCCCATTCCCACGCACGGACTAAAAAATTTTGAAAATGGAACCTCCCCGGAGTCATTTTCATCCCGTTGGACCCGTACGGGGTCGAACACTCCCGGGGAGGTTCCCCACTTCTATAAATAGACCCCCAGAGGTCCAAAAACAGGGGGAAGAAGAGAAGACACAAGTGACAACCTACGGAAGACACTTGAAGCATTTGTTCGTTTGTCTTGGCCCGTGTGGGGTAAGTCCCCGGGTCTTGTATTTATGCCCCTACGGGGTATATTTACGTTTATGCCCCTCAGCGGACTTTGTTTGTAAATTATGCCCCTCAGCGGGCCATGTTTGTAAGTCTTTACGTCTCGGGACGACTAAGTCTTGTATTTCTGCCCCCTATAATGGCGAAATTACAAAAATATCCTTCCCGGGATTGTAAAAGACCGAAGTCCTGTAATTTGCAGTTATACCCTGCAATCTTTTGTAATTGGGACTACGTCCCTATCTCCCGCTCCAAGGCGGACGTTTGTACAGTCGACAACTCGCCGACAACCCTTGTACTCACATGGAATTATAAAAGCATTCAGCATGTTTTATATGTAACCTCGGGTGGAAAAATTATAAGAAAACCCCCCGACTTTGGAAAATTGTGTATATACCCCTTCTTCGGCCGAATTGACAAATGTGTGCCTTCCATGAAGCCCCTTGTCATTCCTTCAGTCCGAAAGTGTTGTCAGCTCAGTCCAGCACTCGGGTATTATACCAAACCTAGGTCTAGGGTCTGGTAAAATTACCAAAATACCCATGTAACCTAAACATGGCCTCAGAGCCCTTGAAACCCTCCAGAAAGAGCCTCAGCGCCTTGGGAAGTTAGAGATCCAGTTTCACTTCCATTCCAGCCCAGAAAATTTCATAAATGTCCCTGGCCTGGAAAATTACCAAAATACCCCCGGGGTCTAGAAAACTTCCCTTGCTTTAAAAATGCCTATGGCTTCCGCATATTTGCGCCTCTATGCCTAAATCTTAGGGTTTTGCTCAGACCTAGCCCTAATCTAGTTGTTTCTATGTGTTGGTGATAAAATGAGTGGTCATGGAGAGTCTCTCGAGTGAGCTTGCCCTCCACATCAGAACCTCTGTAGAAGTCTTTTGGGACCTCTTTGACAGTTAAACAAAGGTGTTCGGACGTTAGGCCGATGTAAATCAACACTGACTCCGGTCAGTGGGGAAAGGTCCAGCACTCGAACCCAAATCGTCTGATACTATGCGCACCCACGGAACCCTCTCTACGCAGAGGAGTGTTTCTTTTCAAAAAGAACGAAAATCTACCTTTTATCTACGATAAGAGTATTTCTTAGATTTTTTCCGTGTCCAACAGACTGGCACGCCCGGTGGGACTTTTCCCGCCTATCTTCTTTCTGTCAAAGAAAGTCCCCTAAACCTTCTTCAAGGTTCTAATTGCCCCTCTTCCTCTTACAGGACGGGAAGAGGAGGGCACATCTCTCTGTTCATTTGAGAGTTCTTTGTGCATCTGCACGCCACTCCTTTCGTGCTACGCACCACCACCACCACCAACACCAGCAGCAGCGATGGCAGCCGTTACCTACGGCCCCGAGATCGTTGCCAACCATGCCAGGATCGGCTACCTGGCAACACCACTTGTTTTCGGCGACTTCCCAGCGGTCGTCGGCTCGCCCTTCTTCTTGGGCGTGGTGCCAGTGGCTGAAGTCAGTTCAGCCGCTCCTGCATTACCAACAGTCGCCGAGGGTGTCAGACCCTCTACTACAGCAACGGGCCGGGTCTGCTAGGTCAAGAAGACAACTGTCGGAGGCGCCGGGCCTTCGACTCCAGCAACTGGCCGGGTCAGTCCGGTCAACAAAACCGTCACTTGGGGTGTTAGGCCCTCTACTGCATCAACTGGCCGGGCTCGCCCGATAAAGGGGACCGTCCTCAAGGGTGTCAGACCCTCTGCTGCGGCAACTGGCCGGGTCCATCCGGTCAATTCTCCAACTGTTAAGGGTGTCAAGCCCTTCATCCCAACAACCAGCCGAGTTCCCTTGGCTGCCACGTCAACGGCCGAAGGTGTCAGGCCTTCTGCCCCAGCTGATGGCCGAGTCTTTTCGGTCAATCAAATCACTGCTGGCGTCGCGTCTGCTCGACGGGGGCAACGCCGCCGCCGCAACGGCGCCAAACCTACTGCGACCACCCTCAGAGGTGATGTCCCTGCTCAACGAGGGCAACGCCGCCGCCGTCAGGATGACGCCATGCCTATGGCGGGTGTCACCACCGCCGCCCCTGCCCAATGGGGGCAACGGCGTAGCCGCAAGGGTGCAAGACCCGAGGCGGCTGTCTCGCGCTCCGGCAAGACTGTAATTGTCGGAGATATTCGCATCCGGCTCGATGGAGGCGAGCCGATCCTGCCACGGGATCGTCATGTCCCTACTATTTCTACCTCCAATCGCTTCGAGCCCCTCCGGCAAGTTCGTGAGAAAGGAGCGAAGAAGGAGAAGTCTGCCGTACCGGCGGCAACTCAGGGCCTTCTGCAACGGCTCAAGCCACGAGCTCCCCGTCCAAGGACAGGGGGCAACCCAGTGGAGGAGCGCCACCTCCAATTGAAGAAAATTTGGGTCACCAAGGAGGAGGCCCGAATCATAAGGCGCGCGAGGGCGGAGGAGCCCTTCCGCATGTCAGAGCTTCAGCGGATGCGGAGTCCGCCAAGCACTGAGGCCTCGACGTCTACGAGATTTACATCTCAACCCCTACGGGGACAAAAACGCCGAGGAGCCGGCAAGAAAGTGCGACCAACCTCCCCGTGGGCTAGTTCTACACACACGGAGGAGGATCGCTCACCTCAAGCAGCCACATCCCGAGTGTCTGTCTTCGACAGACTTGGGAGGCCGCCCAAGCCGGAGCGACAACCGCCCAAGAAAAAGCGGGTGGTCCAGGTGACCAATGACACTGTCAAAGTGTTCACCTGTTACGCCACCTCCGGCGACAAACAGCCCGAGAACACCTCGGGAGAGCTTGACCAACCCATCCAATATTTGAGGAGGTCAAGGCCGGTCTCTCGGATTCTAGCGCAGACGCAGCAGGCGCCGACCGCCGGTACATCTCAGCCTGAGCCGGCACGGCAAGAAGAGCGCCAGGAAGACGTCCACAGTGTTGATGGGGACAGTCGCTCCCGGCACGAAGAAGAGCTGTGGGAAGAGCCACGGGCCCCCACATTGGACGAACTCCGACGGGAAAACCAAGAGCTCAAGAACCTCTTACAGTCGCTTTTGCGCGAAAAGGAGGTTCCTTCCCCGCCTCAGGCGGCACCGGCTGGAGCGGATCAGCAGCCTCCTCCCATTCCAGCAGCAGCCAATGCCTCTGTCACCGCTGCAAGACTCCCACTGGCGGTGGACTTTGAAGTCCCGCCGCATGAAGCCAATGCGCGGTCATCTGCTACTCCTGCCGCAGAAAGCCTTATGGCGCAGAAGCAGATGATTGAGCGCATCGTGGAAGCGAAGTTCGCTCAACATGGCGAGGGTGTGGCTACCGTTGATTTGTACAGCGTGCCATATCCCCTCCATCATCAATTCAAGAAGCTTCCACCAGATTGCCCGAAGGCCCCGAAACTCCAGAAGTTCAACGGGCAGGGCTCTCCGCATGAACACCTGGCCTATTACATGACGGCCATGGGTGAATTAGCCTTGGAAGAGGCATACTTGCTGCGGTATTTTGCCACGTCTTTGACTGGCACCGCCTTCCAATGGTATTCAAGGTTAAAGCCCAACTCAGTATCTGATTGGGCTGATATGCAAAAGAAGTTTGTCGACCGCTTCCAAATGGTCGAACGCAAAGTCTCCCTAGCAGAGCTTTGTTCCCTTCGACAGAAGAAGGGTGAAACAGCATTAGACTTCATCAAGCGATGGAGGGACGTCAGCATGCGCTGCGATAACCCTCCAACGCCTGAAGATGCGATCACCATCTGCCGAAGGGGTCTCTCGGCAGAAGTCAGCGAAAAGCTTCTGGGCTCCAATATCAGAGGCTTCGACCAGCTCAACACGGTCGTGGCGGAGATTGAGATGTTCTTCGCTGATCACCCTGCACAAGCCTCTACAAAAGGCAAACCCTCCAAAGACCGTCTGGCTAGCGGTAAAGAGGTGAATGCCGTGGACTTCTCCCCGACGAATGGAGATAAAGGGGAAGGAAAGTCCAAAAGAAAAGGCAAGAAGTCTGGTGATAAGACAAATGCATCTTCCTTAGCGGAGAACATGAAGACGCCTTATTCCTTCCGAAAGGAGCATACCAAGATGCTCTTTGATCTGTGTATGAAGGAGCAGCTCGTCACTCTGCCGGACCCGCGGAAGCCCGCGGAGGTGGATAAGACAGATGATCCAACCTATTGTGTGTATCACCGAAGGTTGGGTTACACCGTCGGGGATTGCTATGTTTTCAAGAATATAGCAGAGGAGCTCATTCAAAAGGGCCTGGTAAATATGCTAGGCCATGCAGTCGATCCACCCCAGCCTCATCCCTGGAGCCGATCGAACCGGCCGGCTAACGTGGTCCATATGGTGGCGATGGCTTCAAGCTCCAATGCCTCCGAAGCCGGGCCCTCAAGTCGACAGCCCAATGGTGGCCCCAGAGCCACTCCTCCTCCATTCCCAGAATGTTTGGCGCTGCGGAGGACTATCCGGAAGATCCGAGGGGAAGTCCGACAGCTACGACGGGAACAAAGGCGCTTGCTGCAGTTCCTAGAGAGCATTGATCAGCAGTTGTCCACCTTCCCTTTTGGCCCATTTGCCAGGGGGTTAGCTCCAGCCCACATACGGGAGGCGGGTGTATCACCCACGGGTCCGGCCCCGCTAAGGGGTTGGCTCTCTGAAGAGTCTTCGGATTCATCTGAAGACGAGGAGGACTCACCGGAAGATGTGGAGGCTCCACTTCAAGTCGAGCTCCCAGAGAAGTTATACTCCTTCCCTTGCGAGAAAACTCCCAATATCTTCTTCGCATGCCAGCGGGCGGGGCTGATTACCCCGTCACCCATGGAGCAGACGCCAGGCGCTGCTTTTCATCAGGGCTATTGCCCATATCATGAAGTTGTTGGCCATGTTATCCACAACTGTGAGCCATTCAAGGACCTCGCCGAAGACTTAATCAGGCGAGGGAAGGTGGATATGGGAGAATTTCTAGTCGACCCACCGCAGCCGCATGCACGAAGGAGTCTTCACTGCTCCGTCAACGTCATTCACGCTGCAGCAGCCTTCCAGTTCCCCGAGCCGCAGGAGGAGGGAGTTAGTTCCCAGGGAGCCAGTTCTCAATCGCCCAAGTCCACACTCTGGTATCCAGGGTGGCGACCCTCTCACCAGTGTTCTTTCCCCAAGGAGGACACTGAGAAGATTTTTGACAAGCTTCTGGAGGAGGGTTGGGTGTTAACACATGACCCGCCGTCTTATTACAATGAGACGGCCAAGAGTCACCCCCGTTATTGCAAGTATCATGCAAGGGTGTCTCACCCCACTCGGCAATGCCCAGAGGTTCAAGACTTCATTGAAGCCCTCATCCAGAGAGGGGTTGTCGATCATCAGGGGAATTCCATGACAAGGTTACGCCTTGCAGAGGCCGCCAGGGAGACACTCCAGCAGGCCCGGCGAGAAATTGAAGCTTTCTCCCGATTAGTCCGGCCAAGTGAGCCTACGGAAAATGATGAATTCCCATTACTCACTAAAGGCAAGGCCACGGCCACCTATAAAGGGCCTAAGGTCCAAAACCCAAGAAGCCAAGCTGCGGGAGAGAGTTCCAAGGTCCGTCCCAGGTCGAATCAGCCCGGCATCGTCCTAAGAGAGAACTCTCGGCCAGACAACAAAGACAAAGCCAAGGCGTCAGAGCCTTCAGCCAAAGCTCCTGCCAAGTCAGCAAGGTCATTAGTCGGGGAAAGGACTCAACCCCTTGAGCCCGCAAAGATCCCGGCTAAGGCCTCTGTCAGCTCAGCAAGGCCGCCAATTGTAGAAAGGCCTCAGCAGCTCAAGCAAGCCAACCCACCAGACCAAACAAAGTCGGTGAAACTACAAAGCTCCCAGAGGCCCTACTGTGGACTGGCAGAGTTCCAGGAGTTGCCTCCTGAAATAATTGCTCAGGCAATCAATGCCACCTTCCAAGCTCAGCCGGAGGAGGTCAATTGGACCAAGATTGCCCCCAGAAAAAGTCGTGGCACTAAGGTTCCTAAGGAGCCAGCCCAGAGCAAGAAGCAAAATTCTGGGGGCAAGCGAGTCCCACTGCCGAAGCAAACTCCTCTCTCTTCTCAAGAGGCAACACGCCAAAAGAAGCAGGAGAAGAATCGCAGGAAGAACTTGAAGAGGAGGTTGAAGAAGCAAGCCGAGCAAGCCGCTGCTATGGAGGCTCCTAAGGAGCTAACTCCTCTACAAAGACTTCAAAAGCTCATAGATGAGCTGGAGGAGTACACTCCCCCTCATCCCACCAGGGTCGTCACTCTAGACGAATATATTCCCTGGGACAAGCTTGGGCGCAAAGCTCGTCTTCTACAATGGCTCCGAGAAATGGTTCACCGTTTTGAAGAAGGTGAAGACTTCCCAATCCCGGAGGAGCTCTCCTTATTCTACAAAGATGAGGAGCTCACTGTCGAGATGCTCGAGGAAATGCTGCAAGAGCTCTCTTGCAACATGGTGGCGATTCCGCCACCCGACAATATTTATTGTCCCACGACTGATAGCGCTGGAGGCCAGGCGCCTATGGCGACATATCGGCGCCGCTCGGCGAGAAATGGCCGGGGACGTGGCCGAGGTCATGGCCGAGGACGTGGACGTGAAGGTCCCCTTGCTCCCGATCGGGTCATAATATTCAGAGGGGAGAAACCAGGTCCTGTCCCGGAAACCCAAGTTCGGGGGATCCCTTTCATCCTCAACCCCTCAGAGGGTTCAGGCCCCATCTCAACGGCTAAGCCGGGTGGCGTCCCTTTTACAATCACATCCTCTGATGAAGAAGAGGAGTCAGCTAAGTCGCCAGTGCGCGAGAAGGTGTCAGAGCAGGCCGGCCCCTCCAACAGGGTCGAGTCTACAAGCCCAGTAGGTCCTTCTAATGAAGACCAGCCTGATGAGCCTTTGCCACCTCCAGAAGAGTCTTTGGCTCCGCTATTCCAGGAAGATGCGGAAGGCCAGCAAGACGGGGAGCGTCCTCCTAAACGGGAGAAGTCTCGCCAGATGCCGAAGGCCTTGGCGGAAATCATTCCGCCATTTGACAAGACCCGTGCCAGGGCGGATCGCAAAATCATTCATCATATGAAGCGGTTCCCAACAAATGTCACTATTTGGGAAGCCATTGCTTGGAGCAAAGACCTCAGAGAGGCTCTTGTCAAGATACTTCAAGATCCAGAGGCATATGAAGCCCATGTTACAGAGTTGCAAGCCCATGCATATGAAGCACTCACAGCCAACATCTCCTTCACGGACAAAGACATGTTGCTGTCTTCTCCGTGCCATAATCGCCCCTTATATATGAAGGGGACGATTAATGGGCATGATGTGAATCGCATCCTGGTGGACGCGGGAGCGGCTGTCAACATCATGCCTTTAAAGACTTTCAAGTCTCTATACTTGGCACCTTATTTGCAAAAGGTGACCGATGTCAAGATCTCGGGATTCAATCAGGGTTCCGAGGAGGCGCTTGGTCGGGTTGTAGTCAAGCTTGCCTTGGGCGATTTTGTCACCCAAGCGACATTTTATATCATCAACTCCGACACATCTTACAAGATGCTGCTTGGAAGACCCTGGCTGCATGAAAATTGGGTTGTCCCTTCAACTCTGCACCAGTGCATTAAATATGCCAAGGAAGGGGAGCAACATACGGTCTTTGCAGATCAAGCCCCGTTCCACCCCAATGAGTGCCATCTGGCCGATGCTTCTCTATATTTTGGGAAGCCCACTTTAACAATCCCCGAGTCTTTAAAAGACAAAGGGAAGCAAAAGGTGGACCCTGAAGTTGAGGAAGGTCAGCTCTTCACTGTCAACCAAGACATGGTAAAGCTGCACAGGCTGAGCCTCAGTGCCGCCTCCAAGCCGACCCAACCAGAAAGGCGAAATGTTGACTTTGAAGCCAACCTTATCAGCCGGGTCATTGACGGGAGTATCTCCTTACCGCCAAAGTGCCTCCAGCTCTCATCCCAACGGGAAGAATATGAGGTGGAGCAGTTGAAGACCTTCACAGTCTCCTATCAACGGAGAAGGAGACGCAACAAGAGCAAGGGGGACAAGCCGATCATCTTTTACAAAGGTGATTTAGTCCCACCGTGTCCTCCTAAAGATGACTTCGGCTGGGATACTCCCGCCGATGTGGTGCCAGAGCCAGTCCAGGAGATGGACGATATGCCAGAGCACATTAAGGAGATGTGTAAAAAGCAGCACATCCCGCAAACTTTGGACCCAACACGAGCGGCATACTTCCACCAGCTATGGAACCCTCCGCAAGTCCGCGGGAAACCTCCCTTCTCCCGCAAAGATACAAGGGGCCTTGGCTATGACCAGGAAAAGGACTTCGAGGTCCACTTTGCAGTCAACACCATAGGACTGCTACCTCTCCCTAATGGGCAAGCTGAAGCTGAGCCTAAGGTTGATGACTCTGTGAGGGAGTCCGCTGATGTGTCTACGACACCATCACCTTCATCAGGAGTCGACAATGACCACCCCTCAGAGGAAGGAGCAGCTCAGCCTGCTAACCATCAGCAAGATGAAGCAAGCCCTTCGGCTTCAAGCCACGAGCAAAAGTGCTTCGAAGAATTTGATGTCTATGAAGCCAACACTGATGACGAGGGAGACTTCGTCGACCTCCAACCAGCTCCACCGGAGCTTGAAGACGGTGGTCAAGCAACTGTGGACGAGTTGATCGAAATCAATCTTGGAAGCAAAAGTGACTATCGTCCCACCTTCATAAGTGCTCTCCTCAGTGAGGAAGAAAGGCAGTCGTATCGACAGCTTTTAGAAGAGTTCAGGGATTGTTTCGCCTGGACTTATAAAGAAATGCCCGGGCTCGACCCTTCTGTGGCTGAACATGAGCTGGCAATACTTTCAACAGTCAAGCCAGTCAAGCAAGCCCAAAGGCGTATGCGCCACGAGTTGGAGCTGAAGGTCAATGCTGAGGTTGACAAAATGCTCAATGTGGACTTCATAGAGCCTCGCATGTACCCTGTGTGGCTCGCTAACATAGTCCCTGTCAAGAAGAAGAACGGCCAAGTCCGAGTCTGCATCGACTTCAAGGATTTGAATAAGGCATGCCCAAAGGACGACTTCCCTGTCCCAATCACTGAGACAATGGTTGATATGACCACTGGTCACGAAGCCTTGTCTTTCATGGACGGGTCGTCGGGCTATAATCAAATCCGCATGGCCGTCAAAGACAAAGACCATACGGCTTTCCGGTCTCCTAAGGGGATCTTCAACTACAAAAGGATGCCGTTCGGTCTGAAGAATGCCGGCGCAACCTATCAAAGGGCAATGACCAAGATCTTCGACGAGATGCTACACGACCTTGTCGAATGCTATGTTGATGATCTGGTCGTCAAGACAAAGAAGCGGGAGGATCACTTAGCTGACCTGCGTCGAGTCTTTGAAAGGCTCCGACAATTCCAGCTCAAGATGAACCAGATGAAGTGCGCCTTCGGCGTCTCCAGTGGCAAGTTCCTTGGCTTCATTGTCAGGTATCGAGGCATAGAAATTGACCCCGACAAAATCAAGGCCATAAGGGGACTACCTCCGCCCAAGAACTTGACGGAGCTTAGATCTCTTCAAGGAAGACTCGCCTATATTAGGCGGTTCATTTCCAATCTCTCTGGGAGATGCCTACCTTTCGGCAAATTGATGAAGAAAGGAGCACCCTTCATATGGGACGAAAACTGTCAGAAGGCCTTCGAGCAGATCAAGGAGTATCTGCTGACGCCTCCTGTCTTAGGGGCACCTGTCAGAGGGAAGCCCCTTATCTTATATATTGCTGCCATGGATGCCTCTTTGGGGGCTCTCCTAGCCCAGATCAATGAAGAGGGCAAGGAGCAGCCGCTGTACTACCTCAGCCGAAAGCTGATTGAGCCCGAGCATCGGTACGCTCCCATGGAAAAAGTGTGCCTAGCTCTGGTGTTTGCTGTCAAGAAGCTGAGGCATTATCTTCTAGCCCACCGGGTGGAGCTCATCTCAAAATGCAACCCACTCAAATTTCTGTTATGCCAGCCTGTCCTCTCTGGTAGACTCGGCAAATGGGCGCTTATCCTCATGGAGTTCGACATCACCTTCGTCCCACGCAAGGCGATCAAAGGACAAGGAATAACAGAGTTCTTAGCAGCGCACCCCGTGCCAGAAGATTCGCCACTCAACTTTGAGCTACCCGACGAAGAGGTGTTAGTGCCTTCTCAAGAAATCGGGGAGTCTTCTGAAAAAGTCCCACTACAGATGGAGCCAGGCGTCCTCACCCTTGATCTCCCATATTGGGAGTTATATTTTGATGGTGCCTCTCGGACAATCAAAAGAGCTGGCGGCCTTACGGACTATGTCTCGGGTGCGGGGGTAGTCTTTGTGTCTCCACAAGGCGGTATCCTCCACAACTCTTGTGCTCTCATGAAGTCACTGACTAATAATGAGGCAGAGTATGAAGCGCTAATTATTGGGCTTCAACTGGCACTGGAGATAGACATCGAGTGCATCAAAGTGTACGGGGATTCTCAGCTCGTCATTCGACAAGTACTGGGCGTCTATGATGTCCGGAAGAAGGAGCTCATCCCCTATCACGCAGCCGTCATGAGGCTCAAAGAAAAATTTTACCTATTTGAAATAGGCCATGTCCCCAGAGACAACAATTCTCAGGCTGATGCTCTTGCAAAGTTGGCGGCAGCCCTAAAACTCCCGCCTGAGGGAGAATTGAATATTACAGTCAGACACCGGAGGCTCATGCCAAGTGTGCTCGAGGAAGAATCCGGCCTCACTGTGTATGAGGCCGACAACATTCAAGAGGAGATTGTTCCCGAAGAAGAAGATTGGCGTGAGCCGATCATAAAGATTAAGAACGGCTGGCTCCCTCCCGATCGGGCTCAGAGGGTGCAACTGCTACGCAGGGCGACATCCTACCAGCTGATTGACGATCTGCTCTTCAGGCTCGTCCATGAAAAGGACCGATCGGTCCTCCTCCGTTGTCTTTCATCCAAGGAGGCCAAGAATGTCATGCATGAGGTTCACTCCGGATTATGTGGAGCTCACCAGGCAGGAGCTAAGATGAAAAATAGCATCAAGCTCAAAGGGTTTTACTGGCCCACCATGTACGAAGATTGCAATCAATTCGCTCGTACATGTCACCAATGCCAAGCATTCGGCCCAGTCCCTCGACGGCCACCTAACCCGCTCCATCCAATAGCGCCTACTTGGCCGTTTGCAGAGTGGGGTATGGATATTGTGGGACCATTCCCACCATCGTCCCAGGGGCACAAGTTCATACTCGCTGCCACCGATTACTTCTCCAGATGGGCGGAAGCCGTTCCACTACGGGAAGTTACAGGGGAGATAGTTGCTCGTTTTGTGCGGCACTATATCATATACAGATTCGGCACCCCCAGTCGGATTATATCCGACAATGGCACGCCATTCAAGAACAAGACTGTTTATGCTCTGGCGGCCAAGTTCCATATTGATTGGAGAGCGTCGTCGATCTACAATCCCCAGGCCAATGGGTTAGCCGAGGCCTTCAACAAAACCCTCTGCAAGCTGCTATCCAAGATAGTAGGTGGCCGCAAGCGGGATTGGGGCGAGAAGGTCCACGAAGCCCTATGGGCCTACCGGACTATTTACAAAACCCCTACGGGATGTTCCCCTTTCTCCCTGGTCTACGGAGCTGAAGCAGTGATCCCTGTGGAGATCGAGCTAGCATCTTACCGTGTTGCTGTGCACGCCGGATTGCCAGGTCAAGACCAATCTGAAATTGAAAGAAGGCTCGAGGAATTGTCCAACTTGGAAGGTCAAAGACTCAAAGCCTATAAACACTTACAAGTGTATCAAGCCCGCATGACACGTGCCTATGATAAGCTAGTCAAGCAACGGGCGTTCAAGAAATGTGACCTTGTCATGGTCAAAGAAAAGGAGGTTCTCGCGGGAAGATCCAGCGGCAAACTCCAGCCCAATTGGCGTGGGCCTTACGTCATCCAGAAGGTCTACGAAGGAGGGGCCTATACGGTCCTTGACCACAAGGGAGACAATCCCTTCCCTCCTCTCAACGGCAAGCATATGAAGCTCTACCATGCGCCACCGCAAGAGTTTCTGCAGCAGTCCTCACAGGACAATACCTCTCCTCAGTGAAGGTTCAAAAATAAAAAATAAAAAAAATAAAAGGGGTTAAAAATACTGATACCCCGGCGGACTCAGTCAGCCTTCAACGGTTGGCTGAGGGTAAAAAGGCCACAGACCCGGTCGAGGTGAAAACCCGAAAGGGCGCCTCGGGCAAAAATGGGCAACCCCTCGGTGTGAAAACCCGAAAGGGCGCACCGGAAAAAGCTAAAGGGGGCCAGCCTCAGCGAAAACCCAAAAGGGCGGTGAGGTTGGTAATGTAAAAAAAAAATCCTCTCTCTGTCTATTCTATGGGTGGCTCTAAGTCAATGACTCCACCCCATCTCGAAAAAAAAATCATATTGATGCCATGGCTACGCCTTACATGTCGTTCTATGACACCTAGTCCCACTGGCATTCTGACGGTGTCATACTTTGTCCCATCGGGCTCGGCCTATGTACGCCTCTTCCGGGCTGCCGACCCATTCCGCCTATCGGCTTCTGGGTTCAGCTCATATGTCTCTTCTGAGCAGTTAAACCCGTTTACTCTCTTGTCCCACTGGGACTGGCCTCAGTATGCTCTCTCGGGCTGCCAACTTTTCATGCCTTTCGGCTCCTGTTTCATTCTAGGGAATGGCCTCAGTATGCTCTTTCGGGCTGCCAACCCATCATGCCTTTCGGCTCCTCTTTCATTCTAGGGAATGGCCTCAGTATGTTCTCTCGGGCTACCAACCCTTCATGCCTTTCGGCTCATCTAACCTCCTTGGGATTGGTCTCAGCACGCCCTCTCGGGCTGCCAACCCATCATGCCTTTCGGCTCATCTTCTCTTCTTGGGATCTGGTCTCAATATGCTCTCTCGGGCTACCAATCCATCGTGTCTTCTGGCACATGTCCCATCGGGAATGGCCTCAGTATGCTCTCTCGGGCTGCCAACCTATCTCGCCTTTCGGCCTTCGGATTTGACTCTCACGTCCCACTAGGGTTGTCAAGTCCGCCCTGTTTCTTCTTCTGGGTCTGGCCTCTGCATGCCCCTTTCGGGCTGTCAACCCATCTCGCCTCTTGACTTTGGGCTTGACTCATATACCCCACCGGGATCGTCAAGTGTACTCCTTTGTCCCCACGGGCTTGGCCTCAGCATGCCCTCTCAGGCTGCCAACCCTATTTGCCTATCGGCTCACGGATTTGACTTATACGTCCCACCTGGGCTGTTGAATCCCTTCCTGTCGTCGTTTCGGGTCTGGCCTATGTATGCTCTTTCGGGCTGCCAATCCATCCCGCCTATCGGCCTCTAGGTTTAACCCGCATGTCCCTTTCGGACTGTTAAACCAACTCCTTTGTTGTTCTAGCCGGGCTTGGCATATGCACACCCTTTTCGGGTTGCTAACTCGGTCAACCTTCAGTTTTGGATTTGGCTAATTACGTCCCACTAGGACAGTCGAATCCACCCATCTTGTCATACCGGACTTGGCTTCAGTATGCTCTCTCGGGCTGCCAACCCATTACACCTTTTGATCTCACCGGGTTTGGCCTCAGTATGCTCTCTCGGGCTGCCAACCCATTACGCCTTTCGGCTCGTTTCTATTCTCTCGGGTTCGATCTCAGTACGCCCTCTCAGGCTACCAACCCGTTTCGCCTTTCGGCTCACAGATTTGATTCATTCGTCCCACCCGGACAATCAAATCTACCCACTTGTCCCACATCTGCGGCACACACGTCCCTACAGGAGTGCCACCTTTTCCTCGCCTTCTGGCATTATAGGACAAAAAAAAAAGAAAAAAAAACGGGGTTAAAAAATATTGATGCCCCAGCGGACTTGGTTGTTTCTGTTAGAAGAGCAATCAAGGGTAAAAAGGCTTTAACCCGGCTAAGGTGAAAACCCGAAAGGGCGCCTTAGGCAAAAATGGGTACCCCTCAGTGTGAAAACCCGAAAGGGCGCGCTGGAAAAAGCTAAAGGGGGCCAGTCCTGGCGAAAACCCAAAAGGGCGGTAGGGCTGGTAAAGTGATAAAAAAAAAGAAAAGAGAGACATACGTGCAAGAGGATGGAAGCAAAAACAGCTATGCTAAGCTCTATCCTTTATTCATTAATGTCATCAAGGGAGCCCGAGACAAGCCCTCGGGGATAACTCAAATAAACAATGGGGCGTAAGGGCCCTATGTACAAGAAAGTGCCAGAGCTCGTCAACCACGGTGTACGTCCCTCTGCAACTCCGCAAGGCGGGTCTCCTCCTGGATAATGTCCTCCCGAAGCTCCTCAGATCGGCGACGGTAGGCCTCCACCCTCGCCTGGACAACACGGTGCTCCTCAGCCGCCTCCTGGAGCTCTCTCTGCAGCTCCTCTACCCGGAGAGAGGTCCTCTGGCTATCCCCCTCGAAGCTCGCAAGGTGGAGGTCGGTCTCAGCTCTGGCGGCTTGAAGCTCACGCAGCTGCTCCTCCTGCTCCTGGACCCGTAGCTGGGCTCTCCGTCTCTGCTCCTGTGCAAGATGGAGGCGAGTAAACTCGCTCCATAAGCTCTCTAATCTCGCGGCCCATGCATCCCGGGGAAAACCCAGTCCGTGGTAGCTTCTGGTGAATACCACCAGATCGGCCCTCAAGGCCTCCACGGAGGGCAGTGGGTCTGCCCGGATCAACTGATCAAGACTCTGCAGGAGCTGGTCAGCGATGGCAACATGTAGCGCCGTCCCGAGTGCATGAGCGTCAGGCCACTCAACTCCAAGGGCAGGGAAATCCATGGGCGTCACGCCTGCTCCTTCTAGGGGCCCTGTTTGTAAAAAAAAAAAGGAGGGAGAGATTGTAAGTGTATCACCACAATAATGTCATAAGAGTAAGATTCCAAGAGTACAAATATCAAGGACTCTTACCTGAAATAGTCTCACTCGCTGGGCTAGGCCCACGAGGAGATCCCTCCATAGGGACTAAAGAGTAACCATCAGCAAGTGCCGGTCCCTGCTCTGTGGATGGTATAGGCGTCGCCGACCTCTCTGCAAAGAAGGCAAGGAACGGATAGTCTTAGCACTCCGGCCGTACCAAAAAGCAGAATGAGCACTTTATATTTAATGAAGACATACCAGCCTGCACAGGTTCTTCCTCTTCAATCACAGTGGGGTCAACCCCTGTAGTTGGCTCCATGGGAGGAGAGACAGCTAAAAGAAGGCATCCACTTGTCAAATAATGATTAATATCACAAATGAGAGGAGTCTTGTTCAATGAATGACAAAATTCCTTAATTTGACAACAATATACCTTTCGCTGCCGAACCAATGAAGGTCGCGGCTTCGTCAGCGGTGCCTTGCTCTTCAGATGGCATGCGAAAGGAGCCTGGTGTATGGTCTATCTCTGTGGGCTTAGGGAGGCTGCCCTCCTCCTGATGATCACCAGCTGTTTCAAAACAAAAGCATCTCAGAATGTCAACATGCAGCAGTATGTGTGGCTGGGATGGTGTACAGAATATCTTTGTGCATACCTAAAGCCTGCACCCGGCCAGACTCTGCAATACCGGTAGTACCTGCCGGTGGTCCCATGTCCAGGGACGATGCCTCCTTGCCAGGGATCACAATCCCGGTAATTGAGATCCCAACCCTTTCATCAAAAGCCGGTAAGTCGGCAGAAGAGCCGACCTCTATGAGTCTGGAAAGCTCACCCAAAGGGAAGGCCGTCTGAGCAGCTGTACAACAATGAGCAAGACAGGTCAGATAAGCTCGTTATTTCATGTACAGAAAGAAAAAACAGGGATCTTAAGTCACCTGGGCTCATCCTGAGTTCGCCTTCTTCAGAAGAACTTAAAGAAGAAGAAGAAGAACTCCCGCTAGAGGAGGTGCTGGAAGTCTCTGTCCTTGATGAGGTGCTAGAGCCTCTCTCCCCTGAAGAACCGGACGGCAGAGAAGTCTCCTCGCCGCCAGAAGATCCCTTTCCCCCTTCAACGGCAGGGAGAGGGGTCTGAGCTCGTGAGGTCCCTGCAACGTGCAATGCTATATTAGTTAAAGCACATACTTCATCTGTTTGAAAGGAGGAACAAGGGAAGGTTAAACATGCAAGATGCCAACCTGCCTCCGGGGCAACAGAGCTCCCGCCTGTATCAAGTGCGGGGGAATCGCTTGTTACAGGCACATAGTCATTGGAGAGGAAGTCCAATCCGTCAATGTCCACACTGATGTCAGGAATGGACTCGTCCACCACTAACCCCGCCTCTGTGAATACATTTCCTGGGCGAGGAGAAAAGCTTGCAGCATGTACAGCCTCAGGAGGAGCTGCAGCAATGAAGTGAAATAACAATCAGATTACAACATTTTATAACAGGTTGTGATATTGATTGAGAACAAACATTCCCCATTTTTACTCGAGATCTCAGCTGGAGTAGGAGACTCCTCCTCAGGACGCAGGCGAATGGTAGGCCGCGGATCACCCTCTGGGATATCGGTCCGTGGCCTCTTCTCGCGCCCACGAGCCTCTGAGCTAGAAACATGGCCTGCAAGTAAAAAGAAATGGTTGCATAAAATCAGCACCTTGAATTGCAGAGTAAAAGGAGACAGGGTCAAATAATTCAGCATATACCTGGATCCCCAATATGCCTCTCAGGCCTCAAAACGATCTGCTCAGTTTTCAAGCCAAGGGCCTTAGCAACCTTGCTCACAATGGTCCATATGGCATTGGGGGTGGTAGCCACCTCCAAATCTGAGATATACTCCAGGGGACCCGCACAGCCTACGGCATTCATGATATGGATCCTCCAAGCTGAGAAGGCACCGCCTCCTAATGCCCCCTCTGGAACAGCTCCTGATAATTGGGACTGGGTCTTCAAACCACAAGAGGTCTTCAGATCCTCCCACCAGGAGTAGAGGGCCGAAGAGTCAGGATCTACCCTCCGATGGGCAGACCTGGAAGAAGAAACTGCAGCTGGGACACTCCGCAAGGGCTTCAAAGCCCCGGTATACTGACTCCTGTCAACAGGGATCGAGAGTCCATCCGCCCTCCAACGGGTCTCAATCTCATGAATGGCCTTGGCGGCCCCAGAAAAATGAGATCTGATGAACGCCGCATCTAGAAACAGTGGAGGCAGATCCTCCTTCTTCAAGCGCCGTTCCTCTGCAGCTCGAACAGTATCAGCTCGCTGCCTGAAAACAAGGCTGAGCTTAAACCACCAGCGCGCATAGTGTATATCAAAGAAACCTCTGCGTGTCTGTGCTAGGATGGGGTACTCCTCCTTCACCTCCCGGGAAAGGAAGTCATGCCATGAAGCCGCCACTAGGTGCACATCCCTCTGTCTGTACTGCCGAACGGCAAAGGGAAAATCTGCATGCTGAGGTATCGACTGGTCATACCCAAAATTCCTGGCAAATCTGTGCGGGTAATATGGCTCAAGCACCGCCATACTGGAACGGCGGTAAACCAGAACGCTGGGTCGAACACAAACAACACAGTCGACCAATGCATGGTCAGAGGGTAAAGCCCAAGAAGATAGCCTGCAAACAACACTGTCACCCTGTCGCTCCGTGTATGGACGGAACGAGCGAGAGCTGTGGTCAAACTCCATACTCTCATCCCTCCTAGTATGGAGGAAAGACAAGGTACGACGAGCACTGGCAAGCTGCAAAACTGAGTCCTGCTCCGGATGACCAGCAAAAGCAAAAAGAAGTGGCACTGCTGGGTTATCCACCGGGGTCCTCTGTGATAACAAGAATGAGCCGGCCCATGTACTCAGATAGTGGGTGGGCATCAAGATATGCTTGTCTCTAGGAGATGAGTGTGAAGTCAATGCCCCAAGACTATGAAAGATGTTCGCCAACGCGGCTGGAGCAATGGCGAGCCTGCGCCCACAAGCCAACAAACAAGCCGGGTAGATCACCTCTGCCCGCAGAATCCCCTCCTCTCCATGAGGGATTACAAAGCTGGCCAGCCAGTAGGCCAGGTAGGCTGCCAGATAAGTCAGTGGCGGCAGCTCCCTCGAATTCCACCCCCGTGTCGGAGCGGGTAAGTGGCGAGGGTGTGAAGCAAAGCGGAGCTCGACCTCGCGGCACTGCTCCCAAGACATCCCCGAGGTAGCAAACTCCTCGTAGAAACAGTACGGACCGCTGTAGAAATGTGTGACCCATGCATTCAGAGTCACCCTCGGCGTCCGTGCAGCTTTCTCCTTGCCCACGAGGGCCAGGTCCCTCCAAGTCTTCATCAGATATCTGAAGCAATATGGCATGTAATAATGGCCTGCGCCGTCCGAAGCACTCAGATGCAAATCGTCCAGGCATATCTCCTCGTATGGCTGTCCGCAGACTGGGAGGCCAGAAATCCTGTGGAAGGCCCACAGGTCTAGTGAAGTCTCCCCCTCAGCAGTCATGAAAGTATTCCAGCGCCTGTTAAATCTCTCAGCTAGAGCCTGGACCAGCCCGGTATGACAGGGGTAAGAGTACAAAGCTGCCGTCACTGCATGACGTATACCTGCCCGGTCAAGTGCTGTCCTGTAAACTAGCAGCACACCCCACAGCCACTCTGTGACGCCACGGCGATAACAATGGGAAGGGACAACGGCCCATCCCCCGTACCAGCTCGGGGTCCTCTGTGCCAAGATCCTCTCTAGCATGCAATCAGCCTCATAATCATCATGTGAGCAGGCTGCGCCGGTGGGGGTCAGAAACATCCCGTCAATAGCAATATCCGCGGCCCTGTGGTGCCCGGCCAGATGCCAGGTGGCTGGCAAAGACAGCGCCGTCCTCACGGTAAAACTGTCAAACTCCTTGAAGGAGCCAAGACTCCTCTGGTCAGGGTACTGTCGCTGACGGGCAAAGCCCTCTGGGAAGCTCGGATAAGAAAAGCTGCAGGTGCTATGCATACTGTCCCGCCCGAGCAAAATGGCCCGCTCCAGGCGGCGCCTCTCCTCGAGAAGCCGAGGATCATCAGTCTCTACTCCAGGCGGTATGAAACTCTGGATGAAAGGGAGAAGGTGACAGTCCAGCGGAAAGTGGGGCGGGTAGCCGCCCGACCGGTCATAAGTATACCGTCCGAGCCCCCGTGTAATCCGGGAGACGTCAACAACGCCCCCAGCGGTGGTAGTCTCTCCAATTGGGCCCTCAGCGACCCAAGTAAATCCGCGGTCCACCGCGTCAAAGTCCTCTGGAGTGCTGCTGCGAGGAGGGAATGGTGGCATAGGCCTGTCCGTCCTCCGTACATAATGATCATCTCCACCGCTGGTCCTGGACCTCTGGGAAGTCCCTCCGCTCCGTCTGGAACGAGCCATGTCTGCAAAAGCTGCAAAGCCAAGAGCAGAGAAAGCATTGTCAGTTAAACCAGCATATGGACAACATCAAGACTACAGAAAGGCACACAAAACTCCGGCATGCCTATGAGCCCGGAGACTGACACAGAAGCAACGGAATGCACGGGCCATCCGCCCCCACCTTCGGTTTGGACGTATGTCCCGTGGGGGGCATTTGTTGCACCCATAATTTATCGTGCTAAAGGTTCGGGATCTTAATCCCGCATGTGACAAGATTTCGGAAGCGGTGTATCACCCTCCGATAGGATATTCCCACACGGGGTACCTCGTTCGGCGTATCGCCGTCCCGTCGGATATTCCTAAGCTTAAGGCTTTGTAGCCCGTATGTCGTGGCGATATAAACCCCTCAGAGGATGACCACGAGCCTAGCACGAGCCGCAATGATTGTCAGGATCATGTGGCTATATTTAAATCCCTACGGGATTAAGCTCTCGCCCTTCGGATGTGCAACCATAAGAAAGGAACACTTCTACAGCGGCGAAGAAGAGGCTGGAATAGGTCTACGTACCAAGCACAGCGTCCCTCGCACGTGTATCACGAGGCGCGGACAACAACTCGTCCTCCCGCAGCGGCCTACGGCACGAGGAAGACGACAAACGAACAAGGCGGCGTTCCTTCTCGTCGTTCTCCACGAGACACGGCGAAAACCCGGAGCTTCACAGCCTCGGAACCTCCTTTTATGGAATCCGCGCGAGAGCAAGGCCCGTCCGGGGGTGAGGGGACCCGTCCGGGGTCGCTCTAACCCGGACGGTTTCGCCCGGGGCAGGAGAAGTCCCGCGCGAAACCCCCCCGGGGTGGGCGGACCCACCCAGGGTCGGGCGCACCCGGGCGGACCCACCCGGGGTCGGGCGCACCCGCCCGGGGTCGGGCGCACCCGGGCGGGACCCACCCGGGGTCCGCGACCCCGGGGAGCCCCCCTCGGGGTGCGCGCGGCCCGGGTGGGGGCCACCCAGAGTCCGCGACCCCGGGCAGGTCCTGCCCGGGGGCTCACGACCCCGGGTCGGTCCCCCCGGGGCGTCGCGACCCCGGGGAGGTCCCCACCCCGGGTGTCCGCGACCCCGGGACGGTCCAGGACCGTCCCGGGGACCTCCGACCCCGGGGAGGTCCCATTCCCGCGCAGGGACTAAAAAATTTTGAAAATTGAACCTCCCCGGGGTCATTTTCATCCCGTTGGACCCGTACGGGGTCGAACACTCCCGGG